>CM028339.1:53718872-54316372 GCA_016647705.1 Eucommia ulmoides
ATTATTTTTAAAATATTAAAAAGTCATGTATCGTGGGCCTTACGCCCCACGCCCTGCCCCGGACAGGCCAAAATGCTCCGCCCAACACCCTCACCTTTTACAACACTGCTCTCAGCAACTCCATTTTGTTGCGGAGTGTTAACACAAGAAGATTCATGAATTATCCCTTGTTGTTGGAAGTGTGGCGTTAAAATTTGATTGAAATAATCTCGAGCATTGTCAGATCTAAACCTTTTGATTTTTACTCCAAACTGATTTTGAATCATGGCATGAAAATTTGGAAGAACAAAACTCACATCAGACTTATTTTTGAGTAAAAAGATCCAACATGCTCTACTATAATCATTAATGAATGAGACAAACCAACGTGCTCCCAAAATATTAGGAATAGTGGAGGGATCCCAAATGTCACTATGAACTAAATAAAAAGGAACTAAACTTTTTTTATTACTAATTCGAAAAGTTACATGTTTGTGTTTTGCAAACTCACAAACATCACATCGAAAGAGGTCAATATTTAATCCCGTAAACAGACTAGGAAACAATAGTTTGAGAGTTTTAAATGACAGATGTCCAAGTCTACGATGATGGAGCCAAATTTTTTCTTTATTTGATGAATAACACTCAGAAAGAAATGACACAATTGACTTGCCCTTAGAGAAATTGAGATTACTTGGTGTTTCAAGGTAGTATAGTCCGTCCCCTTTCTTAGCATGTCCAATCGTCTTCCTTGAAGCCTGGTCCTGAAATACACAGTAGGTAGGATAAAAAGTCGCATTGCAGGAAATATCTTGAGTCAGTTTTTTTATAGAGACCAGATTTGTAGACAGTTTTGGCATATGAAGTACATTTTTTAATGTGAGCGATGGACTTATCTTAATATCTCCTATTCCTGCTACAATGATTAATGAACCATCGGCAGTGACAATTTTCCGAGTACTAGGACAAAGGGTGTAAGTGCTGAATTTATGTGATGAATGTGTCATGTGATCAGTTGCTCCTGAGTCTATGACCCACGAGTTGACAAAGGTTTTGTCTGAAGCATTAAATCTAATGGAAATAGGAAATTTACCTGAATGTACCAAAGAGCCAGTACCTGAGGGCTTCTCAAGAGTTCCTAGCAAGGCTCTCAATTTCAGTCTTGTTGAATTCTCCTTGAGTTGTATGCTAACCAGTCGACAGAGTAGTCACATGTGCGTGCTTACTACTTCAGTGTTGTCCTCTTTTATTTCCCTAGTCCTTACTAGGAGGCTTTCCATGAAGCTTCCAACAACGCTCTCGAGTATTCCTTGATTTTCTACGGTAGGTACACCAAAGATTGTCCTCCTTGTCTCGGATCGGAGCTTTTGATAATTCTGTCTTCCTATTTTCAAGTATTATTGGTTGCTCTAAGGTTGCCTTCGGTTCACTGCTTTTGTTAACCACCATGGCCTAGCCTTCCAAGTTTTGGGGTTTCAGCATAACCCCTCTCCTGCTTTCCTCTGCTCGAATTAAGGAAATCACCTCATTCATAGAAGGAACTTCACCCTTACCGAGGATTTGAACTCGGACTTGATTAAATTCAACGTTGAGTCCCACAAGAAAATCATAAACTTTATCTTGTTCTATGAAATTATTTAAAATTGTTGCATATTCTGGACACTTTATTTCAAAGCACCTATAGTGATCAAGCTCTTGCCATAGATTCTTGAGTGTATTGGCATATTCCGTGACAATTTTGTTCCCTTGAACTGTTATGCCTGTTTGAACCTTTTATCTCATATACTTGTGCTGAGTCACCTTTCTTTTAGTACGTTTGTCGAACAGTTACCCAAATATCCTTTGCGGTTGTCAAGAACATACATGTGTCACTGATTTCTGGCATCGTGGAATTCCATAACCAAGCCATGACAAGTGAATCTTCCTCATCCCAAGCTTCAAACCGAGGATCTCCTTTCTTAGGCCCTATTCCAAGCAGATGACTTACTTTTCCTTTTCCTTTCAACTAGGTGCGAACAAGCTGTGACTACTTCAATTAGTTTTTTCCATTCAATCGGTATGCTGATTGAATTTGTTGCAATTCCTCAGCTGCTTGACACGGTGCTACTTCTTCAATTCGGCCAGCAGTGTTGGTGATTTCGGATATCTCTGACATGGTTTAACTGAATACGTTACTATACCGTGGGAAGCGAAGTAACGTTTTTGTCAATGGGTATGCTCAAGATGGTCACTTGATGCTGAGTTGGCTCACTGAGTTGCTTAGAGTTGGCTCACTTTATCCTTAAAAACAATCGATGAGAAAGGAGCTTCGAAGTTGAAAGATGAAAGGCGATTGCACAGCAAAGTTCGACGACGAATCGACAGCGAGCCTTTGACGACGAATCGATGGCGAAGCAATGACGCAGCCTTTGATTTCTTCGAATCTGGATTCGAAATCGCACTATGCATTGGGCTGGCGAAGACTCTGTTCTAGAACAGATTGAAGATCTTCGAGCAGATTCGGTGAAGACTCTGGTTCGTCGACTTCGAGCAAATTTGGCAGCGGTGGTGGTGGCGGTGGCTAGGGCACAGATGGATTTCGGCAACAATGGCGTTGGCCAAACCTAGAAGTTGTCTCGGCAATGAAGGCCAATTGAAGAACCAGGGACCCAATAGTCTTTTCGGCAATGAAGGCCGAAGAACTGTGGCGATTAAGGCCGAGGAAAATCAAGAGAAACAGAGGATCGAGCCTTACAACTCTGATACCATGTAAAAGAAAAGGTATTGAGAAAAGAAGAAATTCTTCATTGCGTTTGGTCTGTACAACAGTGAGTTTATATATACAACCCTAGTTGCAGAGAAAGGAAAAAAATAAATCAATTTCCCCTAATCAAGGGATTATACAATGAACTAATTTACAGCTATTAATAGGCTTTCCAAAAACAACTAATTTCCTTATTTCTCGACAGATATTACTTACTGAATATCACATTGAACCCCATCAAATCTAAGCTTGTGCTCTTCCAAATTTCCCAGCACAACACTGAAGGAAGGAGCATAGCCCAATGTTTTTGAAGGGGTATAGATCTATGGTGCTGCCGCCAACCTACCAATCTGCCAAAAATATCTCGAGTCCAAGGGGTTGCCCCAAAAATGGCCCACACACTCTTAGCCATACCCCCTTGAGAACACAATTGATTCAATGTTTCAACCTAAAGCATACAACTACAATTACATTGAGTGCAGATTTTCACTGTTAAAGTAAAAGATTTATTAGGAAGGCTATATACAAGTATGTTTCGCTAATACCCGTGGTCGGCCAACAGAGCAGAATTGATTCAATGTCTCAACCTAAAGCATACAACAATTACATTGAGTGCAGATTTTCACACTGTTAAAGTAAAAGATTTATAAGGAAGCCTATATACAAGTGTTTCGCCAATACCCGCGGTCGGCCAATAGAGACCTTGATGCATTGGCAACACTAGCCACCAAAGTCAACGTAGTGTGCCCCAGTACTGAAATCGAATTTGTTAAGAGAGTATTGCAGGTAGTGCCTCTATGAGTATTGGCCAAAAATGAGCACGGCGATGGTTGCGCAGATATTTTCAGGCAACTATGCTCAAACCCAGGCACAAAATGGAACTGTTGAGACACACAATAGTGGGCGACACACTCAACTATCGATTGGCTGATGTTGCACTTGCCCAGTGCATCGACAAATTGGAGATACAGAGGAGACTGGAAGAAGTTCACGAACAAGCATGTGGGATCACTGATGGAGGTTTGTACTGAATAATGCAAATGCAAGGCTATAACTGCTTGACAATGGCCAAGGAGGCGAGCAAAGTCCAGGGGCAATGCACTGCGTTCCAATAATACCCGTGCCTTGATGAATGCAATTTTACAGAGAAACCCATAGACTGGCAGCTGCCTTACCTAGACAATCTCCGCTAAAGGACCCTCCCAACCGACCCCATAGATGCATTGCCACTGAAAAGAAGGGCATCCTGTTTCTTGTTACACAAAAGGGGAGTTGTACTGGTATGGCTACAACAAAAAACTTCTATGATCCATTAGCGCCCATGAAAGTGAGGTCTTGTGGGAAGCGCACACGCACAAACACTAAGGTGGAACAAAATTGTATGAGCACCTGCTATACTTGGGCTTCTATTGACCAACCATGGAAGCGGACACAATCAAGCATGTGAAGAGATGCCATGCGTCATATTCACGAGAATCTTATATTTGCAGCCAGTGGTAAGCCTCCAAGCTTTGTCTACCTCGTGGCCTTTCCACACTTGGTGTCTAGATATAGTGGAGCCAATTAGACCCGTGGTAAATGGAAAATTTTGGATTCTTGGTGCAACTGAACATTTCACCACGGTGTTCCGTTGAGCCACTGCTCAGGCCATTGCAAGTTTCATCAAAGAAAACACATAATCTGTCATTTCAACATCCCAAAGGTCGTCGTAATTTCAAAAGTGGAGACGTGGAAATAATTTCATCAAATAACACATAATCTGTTGTTTCGGCATCCCAAAGGTCATTGTAATTTCAAAAGTAGAGACGTAGGAGTATTGTTGTTCAGATAAGGGGTAAGTCATCATTTCTCCATTATCTACTACCCAAAAAGCAATGGCCAGGCAGAATTGACTAACAAAATGTTGCTAAAGATCTTAAGCGAAACCAGAGAAGATTTCACGGCCACTTGGGACGACCAGGAGATACAAGCATTGTGCCTTGGGATCATCTGACGGGGCCAACCCCAGAAGCTGGTCCGAATTTTCATACAGAGGCATCCAAGTCCTCAGTGATAGACTAGAAGTCGTTCCTGAGAACTCTGCAAAGCTCTGGATGGAGCTCAGGGCTGGGCACTCTGGCCAACCTCACCTCCCGCATGGGAACATCCTGCACAAGATTACGACCAGACGAGAACATCTCAAAGAACCTAATGATATTGTCCGGAGGGCAAGCGAGCGGTTGAGTGTCAGGCTGAACATTCAGACCAAGCCTCGAATCTTCCTCAGGAAAGAAAGAGGCTTCTGGCAGTGGCGTGGAATCAGGAGGGGGAGAGGGGCTTTGCGAAAAAGGAAAGTTGCACAAATAAGGAAATAAAACTCTCAAAGGGTTGATGCTATTTATAGAGACCAAAGGAGAGACTTACCAAGGTTGCTTGGTCCGAAGAAAATTGCAGACAAAATGAATAGTGCTTCTGGTGCAGTTGAAAGCTTGTCCTATACATTTTTCGGTGCAGATCTTCATATCCCTCCATATAAGATGTTTCTTTAGTTGTTTGACAATCTTGACCTCTAGCTGTTCTTGGAGGGAATCTATGCCTTGAGTTGGTCCTCAGGGGGGTGTTTGTCTTCTGGTTGGTGTTCTGAAGCCCTTGTCCGAGGTTGCTAATTGTGGCCCTTGTAAATTGGTTCCTCATGGATGTGTTCGTGGTCTTTTTGAATCTTAGTGTTGGTTTAGCTAGCTCCCTTAATTGTTACGGTTGGTATCCCTTGTTATGTTTTTAGCTATTTTACTGGTTTTGGGTGGATCTTTATGTATTCACTCAACCCGGTTCTTGTATGCCTACTTTGTAATTTTCCTGAATTAATATTTTGTATTTTTGCTTATATATATCTATATCTATATCTATATATATACACACACTTTTTGTAAGTATGAATTTTTTAAATGTTTATTTCATTCAACTGCAGGCTAAGGCATTTTCAAGCCTTCATCTCTGTCTCTATTTCCTCCAAAAATGAAATGGGAAGCATGTTAAAAACACAAAATAAATTGGAAAAGAAAATACTAGACTTCAGTTTCATTTTCATTTCACTGATCATCCTGCATGCAATTGCTATTTTGCTTTCTTGCTTCTCTTTGGAACCCCTTAGAAGATTGCTACTCAATAGGTTCTCAAGTCTTTACGTCAGCCTCAATGGCTGATGTAAGAAAAGAGAACTTTTTAGCAATCGTGTTCGATAGAAGCCCCCACCAAAGCAAGTGGTTTACTCTGTTTCAATTGCTTCACATAACCATATAAATTTGTTGAACTGTGGACACACATGGTAAAATCGTCATGTTGCGAACTTATGCATATTTTGATTTTTGAAGCAATGTTCCGAAGATTGTAGAGGCTCTGAGTGTGGATGGATCGAGTGGACAACAAATAGCATCCGCAAAAGATAATATATCAGCAGGTATGTCACATTCCCCCCCTGCAATGTTTAACCAAGAAGTCTTTCAAACATTTTCATTCTCGTCTGAAATTCTATGCTTTGCTTCAGCAGGTAAAGCTCGGGTCTCACCAACTGATAGATATGCAGTTGTTCCTGATGATAATGTATGTTCTTTCGATCTCGTCTGAAATTTCCTTTTGATACCTTTATTTTGCAGTAGATCACCCGTATATAGTGTTCTCCAGAAATGTTACTATTCGGATCTGTATAATTGATATGAATAAATTTGTTCATTGTCTTTGTGCAGGTACAAATGCCAACAGTCCCCTTAGTCAGGGGTAATAAAAATGACGCACATGTTCCTGAGGGTGATGTGAAAAGGATACGACTATGAAAACTGAAACTTCATGAAGCTAACATTCCCTGTCCAACTTATATTTTGGACATTGCATGCTCCATATGTCCTTGTACAACTTATAATTTGGACAGAGCATGCTTCTTATTGTTCCATTGAAGTAGCTTTCCTTAATGTTAGTATTGTCATTCAAGTTTAGTCCAATATCAATCTAATTCAAGACTTGCAGCCATTTGGCTTGAAGTTTGAAGACCCTAAATTGTAGCCGTTTGGTAATCTGAAATCAATTAATTTTGGATTTTGGCTACACCGATGTGTTTCTTTTGCTGTTTTTGATGTTGTTTCTTTGGCCTCCAGCTTTCAGTTTGAAATTAGGAACGAAACAGTGCGAGTTGGCATATATAATTTTGGAATAATTTTCTTTTACCCCTGTATTTGTACTTATTATCACTTTACCTCCCCCGGTCCACTTAAAAAGCCTATATTTTATGTCATACTAGGGAATTACCCGTGTGTAAAGGCATAGACTAAAAAAATACTTATTTTGAAATGAAAACAACAATAACAAATAACCAACATATAGTTATAAAGACTTACAAAATTAATTGAGAAACAAATACAATGACTTTCATTTTTAGCATAGGTTTAGGACAATAATTTGAATTAAATTAAAACAAAAGAACGAAGATAATGAAATAATATCAATTATTCAGTTATCTCATAATACCATCCTTGGATGAAATTGAAGTTGAAGACTGTATCCTAGGATTGCCTTTTGCGACAACATGGATTTGAATCTAAAATAAGTAGTACCAAGTGGGAGGAAAGTAAACTTAAGGGGGAGGAAAATGTAATGGAAGGAAAGGAAGAGGAAGAGCGCGGGGAAACCATTTGGAGAAAGGTAAAAGGCCTAGGGGGGGGGGGGGGGCGGCGAAGAATAGATCTAGATTATGTCTAATCGCAAATGTTGTGGATGATATGGTGATGGGGCGATTGGAGAGGATTGTAAAAAGAAAAAGTAGAACTCATTGTGTTGATGTGGTGATGGTGCTATAGATGGAGAAAGGATTCGCATAACCTATATGCAATAACTACTATTACTGCCAACAGGTAATCTCTATAACTAGAGGCTTTAGGTATCAGGGAAAAAATTGCTTTCAATTTTGTGATGTTTAAAATGCCACGTCTGCATAAAAGAACATGCGTGACATTCAATTTCAATTTCAGTTTAGCATAAGGTTAAAACCGATCATCACAAATTCAATTAAACATCCATCCTTCAACCATCAACATACCTACTCAATCACAAAGACAAAAGTCAAAAGCCTTAAAAGAATCACTAACAGAAAAATCAACTTCATGTGATGGATGAAGTATCCTTTTCTTTTCTTTTCAAAAATTACTTTCTCATCCTTATTCTTCCTCTTATCTCACATTTCAGAGCAAAATCAAACCCTGCATTTATCCAATCATTCCCATACCTGTAGATTCTCAATCCAAAATTCCAAATCAAAATACTTCCATCCCAATGTCCAAAATTGAGTTTTATGTTAGCTTCCAAAGAAAATCTCTAAATAAACTTTTGTTCAAGGTTAAAAACTAGCCTTTTATATCTTCCCAAATTCAATAAAATGGGTATAGACCAGGCACAAAAAAAAACAATGGGTATAGACCAGGCACAAAAAAAAACAATGTGTTGATCGACATAATTAACCGTGCTAAAAAAAATGTTTTACTACCAGGTAGTCAAGTGAAGCTTAGGCAACTTAATTTAACTGAACAATAAATGTAGTGTTCGCAAGTACAATATGTAAAAAAGACATGTATTATCTGCACACCAGAAATTAGGTAAATTCTAAAATTGTGGATTATAGAGAGCATGGAATCAATCAACACTAATATAGTTGTACAACAGTACCAACAAAATTATCAGAGATGTTTGAGCTTACCAAATCAACCAACGTTAAATCTGAAGATGTTTAGCGATGGCGACAATATTGTGCGAGCAGTAGTGACGACAGTGTTATGTGAGTAGCATCGACGATGATGGTGTTGATTCTGGGTCCAATTAAAGAGTAAATAGATTGGTGATTTATCTCTATGAAAATCACAAAGTGATGACGACGATGGCACTGCTTGATGGCGATAAAGGATGAGAGAAAGAGAGAAAAATTTGTCTCCACTATGGAACGGTTGAAATGAGAACCCTAGGTTTGAAGGAAAGTGAATGAATTAGAGGGTGGTGGATCATAGAAGGGAGAGAGAGTGCGACTGTGTGTGAGAGATTAAGGAAGAAATAAGGAAAAAATAAATGAAAATAGGAAAGAAAATAAGGAAAAAAGGAATAAAATCGGAAAAAATTATTTATTTGAAACCCTAAATTATTTTCTTGAAATAAAATATTAATATAATTTTTTATATATGTTAACATAAGAATCAATGTGGACCGTTCTTTATGGAGTATAAAGAGTGGTTGAAATTTACCTAGAACACTTATGTACGTGCTGTTTTATTATATAGATTAATTTTGACTAAAGTAAGAAACTAACAATTGTTAAAATAGTGTAAAATGACTTGGGCCCCGTTTGGTAACCATTTCCATTTCAGAAATTCTCATTCCATTCCTAGATTTTTGAGAATTCTGTTTGGGAATAACGTTTGGTAATTTTTGTTTCCGTTTCCATTTAATTTCCATTTGAGAATTGTGCCAACTTTTTTCTTAAGAAATGAGAAACAAAAAAAAATTGTTTCTTATTATTCCCATTCCATTCCCAAAACATATGGTCATTGTTCACCTATCGGCCGACCACCGTCCGCCGCCGCCGGCCACCGTCCGGCGACCGTCGCCGGTCACCGTCCAGCCGAAAATTTTCCGCCCACTTCCGGCCGTCGCCGGTGGGCGCCATTGCCTTCCGGCGTCTCCGGCGCCACCGCCGTCCGGTCATTGCCGGCGTCGGGGGCCACCGCTGTCCGCCGTCAGGCCAAAATAGAAAGGAAAAAAAAAAAAAAGATTTTAGGATAAAATCGTTACCAAACACAATTCCCTTCCCAAAACAAAAAAAAAATTATCGTTACCAAATGCGATTTTACTCTAAAAAAGAAAACAAAATTCTCATCCCATCCCATCCCATCCCATTTTCATCCCACTGCTGGAATGGAAACATAAACGGTTACCAAACGCCACCTTAATTACCCCTATAATTCAAATTATAAAGACAATCTAAACCACACTAAAATTCCCTCCCCCCCTTATTTTTTTCCCCCCTCTTAAACTCAGAAGACATAACCCAACTCCTCAATCTAGCCAAGATCCAGCCTTTGCTCAAACCTTGACTTACTTGCTTGAGCAACCGGCAAACCTTGTACAATAGTTGTATCGTTGTGACCTACTCGAACCCGACCACCTCGTACCTCATATAGCATCAACTTTGACCCTCAGGCAATCATGCTCTTGTAGAGAGTATTTTCGGGGTTAAGCGGATGCAGCTTCTACAGTTTGCTATCAAGATGTTGTCATAGGTGTAAATAAAATTTTGCGAACAATCACCAACTGTCAAGTCACTAATTGAAAAAGAAATTATGGTTAGTAATAAATAAATGCCATGTGTACACAATCCCTTACCAATTAAATGTCAATAAATTATGGTTAGTAATAAATAAATGCCATGTGTACACAATTCCATACCAATTAAATGTTTGTCAAGCGGATTCACGTGATAGGATATAAATAAATATTAAAAAATGTCAATAAATGACTTAATTGATATATTTTCTTAACAAGTACACAACTTAAGAATATTTATTAATAGTCCCTTATCATCTCGATAAATAGAGGGGGCTTACAACTAAGAGATACAGAGAGAGGGACACAAGACGACGGACCTTTGACAAGATGCTAGACCAAAATATGCGCTTAAGTGTATGTCCGAACCAAATCCATGGATGTCCTACGCTTTAGATTTTCAACTCTTCTCAAACTTACAACAAGGTTTCAAAACTCTTTGGAAGAGTCCCACGGCATTACTGCTAAAAATGTGGAAGCCAAACCACAAATGATTAGTAACCCTCTGTTGGTGAGGGACCCTTAGAAAGATCTTCAACTTTCTATGGATTGCCCTTGTTGAGGATGCCAACTAATCACGTATCTCCAAAATTCTAGCAGTTTGGAGGCAAGGGCAATCCACACCAGCAAATGGCACACTACGTAGAAACCTGCAATGGAATTAGAATTGATGGTGATCATCTAGTGAAACAGTTTTTGTGCTCCCCCAAAGGCAACACATGTGACTGGTAAATAGATTTAGAGGATAGTTTGTTGGAACAACTCGACGAAGAGTTCTATATTTTTTTCACGGCACACGTTGTATTGTTAGCACGTTAGAGTTGATTGTTCGATATAAGGCCTATAACCATCCTGTTTTATTATACCACTAGCGCATAACCCCTGCGTAAAGGCACGGGTGTAAAAAAAAAAATTGAACCTAAAAAAGATTTTGTTTATTTATTTTACATATCATCTATTTATACAACATTATATACATGTTTGACATTAACAGTTTATTACAAATATAATACAATATGTATCAATAACATTAATATTCAGGTATTAATATAATCATAATTAAACATGAGTCAAAATAAAATTATCATGATATACAAAATACTTCAAATAGAGAGGAAAAAAAATTTAAAGGGTATTTTTTCCTATACTCTAAGAAGGAAACAAACATTTTTTTTAATAGTTGAATTCAACAGTTAGTTCTTAAATATATATATAAAAAAAAAAAAAATCAAAAAAAAAAAAAAAAAAACCAAAAACAACTCTAAAAAAAACCACTTCCAAAAAAAAAAAAAAAAAAAAAAAAAACCACCAAAAAAATATCCAAAAACTCAAAATATCTCATTGTCCCACACAAATCATGTGTTTAGACACAATGATGAATTGGAATTCAATCACTTGAAAAGAAAAAAAAATATATGCACCAACATTCAGCTGAAAAAACAGTTGAAAGGAAAAAAAATACAAATTGATCCCACTCTTTTAAAAAATTGCAAATTGACACCCAATTTTAATCAACCACTGACCAATCTTAAAATTTTGCAGCCCTTTAAGCATTGCATTATGTCACAATCCACAAATATAGCACATAATGACACAATACAATTCTTTAAGGTAATAATTCATTTTCATGAATTGGTAAGAAATAAAAAATAAAAATAAAAATAAAATCTCCATGACATACAAAATATTTTACATTAAAGAAAGAAAAATAAATAAATCTAAAAGGTACTTAAAACATTGTTGGGGATAGTGTCATGACATGGACCTCCACACTTTAAAAATAGAAAAAGAAAAAAAGATTTTTTTTTTTTAAAAATCAATTAAATGAGAGCAATGAGGAGGCAATTTTTTGGTGAGCAAACATAATTCACTTCAACAATTTGAGAAATTCATAACACTTGACCGTAGAAACTTTGCAATCTTATGAAAAATGCAATAATGAATTGATAATATAAACGTTTTCGGATCCGACTCCCGCTATCCAGATCCAACCACGTGCAGTCGTACGCCGGCCATCGCCATTCAGATCCGACCAAGTTGAACTCAAATCTGACCAAATCCAACTCAGATTTGGCCAATCCAAACTCAGATCCGACCGAATCAATGGCAACGGCTACTGCGGCAGATCGGATAGGCATATATCTATTCAACGACCACCAGCGATGGCGATTACAATGGGTATCTTACCTTCGGCGGATCTAGACAGGTGATGTAATGGCTACCGAGGGTCCAATAGATCTTCACAGTCCTCACCGAAGCCACCATCCTCGTGAGATCGACGAGGGATAGAGACTGTGAGAGAAGGGAGAGAGTGAGATAGGTCGTCCATCACCAACACCCTCACCATCATTTTCACCTTCTACATCGGCCCACCGCTACAATGCCATCACCGCTCTCTTCTCCCTCCGAGTTGCGATGATGGAGAACGACGAGAAAGGCAGATCAACAGATCGAGATGGGGTGGGGATAGTGACGGCTCGGAGAAAGGTCAAAGAGAGAGTGAGATCGGGTGAGATAGAGAGGGTTACGAAAAGAGAGAGAGAGATGCTTAAATAGGGTTTGAAGTGAATATAAGACGCAGACATGGAGGGCTAGGTTATAGAGTGAGTGATAGAATCAGGGTGAAAAATGAAAAAAATGGTTAATTAAGGAATGATTAATTAAATTTTAATTAGACTAAATTAAGTGAATGCCTTAATTAAACTAATTTTCTGAATTTGTGCCTCAATCCGTGCCTGTTTTCTTAATCGTTAGCATTACACCTTAATCAAATTTGTTTGTCCTAATCAACAAATTAAATTTGTCTTAGTCAGCATTTGTTTGTCCTAGTCATATTTTTGTTTGTCTTAGTCAGCAAAAGCCGTCCTGTTTTATATAATAGATTAGTAGTTTATTTTTTATTTTTTTGTAGAATTACAATCTCAAGTCTTATTAGTAAAAGGTATTTTTATTATTATTTCATATTATGTCATGTTGTTGTAAAACCTTGGATATTAAGTTGAAAATGTGTTAGCTTTTAATAGTGATTAAAAGGAATGAAATCATAAATGTTTTGGTAACATACATCCTAAATGTTCCTAGTCAGGTTGGATTGTTAAAACGAGTCTTTAACACTTCATATTACCTTGTGGGGTGTTTTCTCTTAGAGAATGGTGAGTCTCAACTATTAGTGTGTGACACTGGAACAACAATAAGGGGACTTACTAGTGTAGTAAAAGGTTTTGAACGTGGTCATCTTAGATATTCCACATCGTGGTTTTGTTCATTGTCAAAATGAAGTATTAGAGTTGTGATAGTGCTTGTGATCTTCAGACTTGAGATACTCGGTAATCACATAAGTGTGTTCCTATATTTTGATAATACCAATTGTTGTATTCTAGTTACGAAAGTTCAAAGGTATTTATTGGGTGTGAAACATATGTGTGAATATTTGAGTATGCAAGATAGGATTTATCGCTCGTAGTAAAGAGGACGTGTCTAATGTGATTATATTTAATGTAATTTGATAGACTCTGGTTAGAGCAGTGTAACGATTGAGATGAGA
Source organism: Eucommia ulmoides (assembly GCA_016647705.1). NCBI lineage: Eukaryota > Viridiplantae > Streptophyta > Magnoliopsida > Garryales > Eucommiaceae > Eucommia > Eucommia ulmoides. The sequence continues at coordinate 53,732,471 of CM028339.1, forward strand.
TTCCATTTGGTGTCACAAGAGAATTCTATAATCAATCGATATACATACGATTGAATCAGGGTTTTTTTGACTTAATCCGTACCCTACTGGTTCTTTCAAGAACAAGAGATATCATATATCGTAGAAATTAAAACTGAGGAGGTTATCTTGGTAGAATTTCTATCAACTAGATACGGTTGTGATATGTGGGTAGATATGACTCACAGTTAGTGAAAATGTTGTGAATAAATTGTTCATTTACAAGGGAAATATTAAAATTATTTGAATTTTAGTTAATTGTTTCGATACTTCATCTTTCGATACAAACCTAACAGGTAACACAAAATATAAGTTTGGATAGAGCTTTAAACAATAATTTATAGGTCTAAAAGGGAAGACATTTTACATTATGTTTTTTGTTTGTTTGTTTTTTTATTTTTTTATTTTTTTTTTCTTTTCAGGAATCAAACTCAAAAATATCTTAAACTTAATTTCATTCAAAATTATTTAGATAGATGTACTGTTTTTCGGACGGGTGTCTTCGGATGCCTAACACCTTCATCGAGCATAATCGACTCCTGAACTTTTGAATTTTTGGGTTAGACCATTTTTTTTTGTCGAATATGGACCATTTCTAAATTAAAATTGATCAGGGTATTTTTGGGCATCATTGAGTTAGCACCAGGGCCCCAGCCACGTGTTCACCATTACTGTGACGTGGATGCATCCAGGAATCCAAAGTGCCACGTAAGAGCATACACTGACTAAGGCTCATTCCCTGGAATCTCTTTTGCACCCAGGAAGGAGCAATATACCCCCCCAGGGATGTTGCCGCCCAGAACTCTGTGTGGTGCCTCTAGACAGCTAACTTCAGAGAGTTAGCCGCTTGTCTCGACCAATACATCATTTTAGTCCATTTCTCCTCCAAAATTCCACGGATCTCCGAGCTCCTTCCCCATCTCACCTCCATCGGCCTCCATAGGATTGACAGAGGCTCGTGAGCTTTTCTAGATGAGCCCAAAAGCCCAAGCCCATCGATTGTCTCTTAAATGTCCCGAATTATCGTCTAAACACATGGTTTTGCCTAATTAATCGTGTTTAAGCCCGATTATGTAAAACTAATTATCTCCAACGCCTATAAATACTAGGGGCTATGCAAGCTCGAGGTAATGCTTAATCGTTATTTTCATACTTAACGCGTTTCTGTACTTTTTCTCTTTGAGCTCTTACTCTCACGTCGGAGGGGTTTCGAGGGGACAAATCCCGGCTCAGCATTATGGAGGTACAACTCTCTAAAGGAAAGGGCTCTAGATTCCAGCTAGTTAGTCCCCTAGAATGACATTTATATCTTACTAAAAGAACTTCCAACTCCAACTCAACAATTCTACCTCAGTAGGAGGACTAATATGTCACATGACTGGACTATACTCGAGATGTTGACCATTTTAGGACACCAACAGTTTGGCACTGTCTATGAAAAATGTGTAAAAAATCTTCCTCTGATCATTATTTTCTGCTCAGCTGAGCCTGGATGATCACAAGGTCTGGTCGGAAAGATAAACACAGAACAGAAGAATTAGAATATATGTCAAAAACTCCAAGGCCACACTCTCTAGCTCCCACCAACGAGGATAATTGTCCCCCCAAAACTAGGCGGGGCCATCTACTTTTTCACTTAGGGCTGCGGGACAGACCTTGGGAGTTGTAGAATTATCTCAGATTCCTTTAGCGCCAGATAGACGAATTCAAGTCACGTGTGTAGCTTTTTTCGCGAGCATTCCGCCGCCTCTCGCCTAGGGGGCAGATCTCCAAACTGCAGGGCCCAAGAAGAGACCCATAAACCATGACGTTTGTATGGAATCTTTGAATGGTCGCATGCCTAGGGACCATCCTTCGCCTCGTGAGCACGACTCTACAGGACTGGAAAGGGCCCCCCGGTACTGCCAAGACTTCCACCTCCTCTACTGTATGGATATGTAGCCTACTTATCAGTATCCCCCGATGATCAAGCTCCCCATCAGCCAGCCAAATCTGATCCTAGGGGATGCACGAATGTGAAATCAACTCTTACTCGCCTCCTTCTCGTTACACCGTGGCCTGAGCTGTGGGCAGTCATATATGGGGGGAGCCCTGAGTAGGAAAAGTTGTGAGGCACTGCCTGACTGACATGAAAGTTTGCCTCCAAGAGGTAAATAGAGGTCGGGAGGGACAAGGCATCATTATGGAGGTGAGATCTCCATTTGTGGAATAAATTCTGGAAGAAGTAGTGCCGAGACTCTTTGCTTACCCCCAGATGAGTCCACATGATAGGACATTAGATCTGGTCAATCACCTGTCCGTATTTAAGTCTTATGTGGACATGTAGGTGGTCTCTGTAGCCTTGCGGTGCAAAGCCTTTCCTATCACCCTTATAGGGGAATCAAGGTCCTGGTTCTAGAGCCTGAGGCCGTCATTCATCTTTACATTTTGAGAGCTTGAACAGTTGTTTTTGGCTCATTTCAGTCGCTCCCAGTGGAGGCCGAAGACTATGGCCCATGTCCTTACTCTCTAGTTGGAGCCGGTTGAATCCTTAGGAGATTACGTCAAATGCTTCAACCGAGAAGCCAACACGTGCGACGAACTCCCTGAAGACGTGGCACTAAACTTTATTGATGGGCTCCAGCACCAGAGGTTATCCTATGATATTTGTTTGAATCCTGCCCTTACTCTCGATCAAGCTCTGGATCATAGGACCAACTTTTATACTAATGACCTTTGAGCTGCAACCAGGAGAGATAAGGATGGGGCAAACAAGCATAAGGAACTAAGAAATATGGTTCCAAATCAAGTCCAAGGCTTGAGAAGGTTACAAGTTGAAGGGGAATTAGGACCCCTACCCGAGGATATGAGACTAATTCTTTCCCCAAAGTGTCACCAGCAAGGGTTCACTCTATTTACGGCCTCGGTGACCGCCATATTTGTAGAAAACTTAGGGCGTGATTTTTTTCCTCCTCCATCGCCCTTGAGAAAAAATTCGACTAGGAGGTCGATGACAAAGTACTGTGAGTTCCACTGAGACCAGGGCTATTCCATAGAAAACGACTTCCAATTTCGGTGGGAGATTGAAGCTCTCATTCGAAGAGGCTATCTTGGGAACTATGTTGGGAGAGAAAATTAGGAGCATCCCGATGAAGAGGAACCCCAGGGAGAACCTCGGGCCTAAAGAAGACGGGAAAACCACAATCGTACACCACCTCGGGGGTTGAGGCTGAGGATGATCACCAACGCATGGATGACGAGATCAACATCATCCATGATGGATTTAGCTCTAGGGAGAAATGTTTTCCTTTAGAAAGAGGCACGAGTGGAAGGCTAAAAGGAAAGTTGACAATGACATATACGAGGTGAGTGTGGTTAACACTGCCTCGCACAATATCATCTCCTTCAACGAAGTCGACCTCCGAGGAGTGTATATGCCCCCACGATAATGCCTTGGTTATTACAGCCCTGGTCAATCACTTCAGCAACGGGCACGTTGTCACAACCTGTCCCGGACACCCGTCATCCCGAGACTGGCGTGACTACAACATGACATCACCAAAATCCCAAATAAACTAATGAAATAAACTATACACACACTTAATAATACAAACATCTACTATGGGGGACACGCCCGTCCCGAAATATATGAACTAAAAGTATTTATCCATGAACCTTTTATAGGTTCGCCTTTGACAGCTTCTATCGATCGCCTATATGACTCCATCACATAGCTCTACCTAGTGCCAGTAGGGGACCAACTCCTAACTGTTGTACCTGCGAGTGTACTGCCTTCTTAGTAAAACATGTTTAAAATAATGACACATTCTAAATATCACCATAATTAAATATGAATCAAGCATAAGTATATAAGCAGTGAAAATTAAGCGATATAGATAAGTTCCATCTAGTATAAAATCCTACCGATCACCATAATAAATAATAAATCATCCAATATAAGTAAAATACCACATCTCAAACACACACCTCAAACACACATCTCAAACACACCGTTCCACCACAACACACACACTGGCTAGCCATAGTGATCGTTTTAACCTCATGATCGGGAGTTACAACGGTACCGTAATATCCGTAGGAATGCCTTCCTACGAAATATCCACACCCCTTTTGGGGAGAAATATAATCCACACCCCTTACGGGGAGAAACATCCATATCCCATGGGAAGAATCCACACCCCTTACGGGGAGAAACCACACCTCTTTCGGGGAGAACAACCATGGCATCGTCAAAATCAAATATAGCATCATCGAATCATAACTCTATAAATATCGTTTACTCAACATCGTCAAATCACCACGTCTATCTCTTTTCCTCAAAACCAACTTTTAAATCCAAAAATCATATTTCGCATTTCCTTTTAAAGAAAACGTCCGATTCTATCAAAACCACTTTTCCACCCCTTATTTTTAGAAAACCCGACATTTTAGAAAAATAGATGTTTTCTATTTTATTTAAAAACACCGTCTAATTTCACCAAATCCAACAAAAATTCATTCTCAACTTCTTTTCGAAAACTACCGAAATCCTCCAAAAATCCAGTTTACCAACTCACTCAAATCCTGCTTGATCTATATCATTTATAGATTCATACAGTTTAGGTAATCACAAATGTCATCTTATATATATAGAAAATAGTTTGGTAAGAAGACAGTACACTCACCTCGTTATCTGCTTTCCCAAACCTTCCCTGACCATACTCTATCGGGACACTGGTGCCTGCGAACCTAATAGTAACAGAGCCTAAATTAATATTTTCCCTAAAACATCCTAATCGTGCAATGCAGACTCTATATTTCGAATCGTTACTATTTTATGTACTACGTAATTAAAAGTAATTAATCGTTACGAAATTATTAAAATTCTAGGATTTGTAACGCTAGAGAAAATTTAATTTCATGAAAATTATTCATCGATTGAAATATCACCTGTTTCCAAGTCGTTTGGCAATCACGTGATCTATTTTAAATTTCCCTGTGGTGGTTTCTGCAAATTCTCCTTTTTTTTTTTTTTTTTTTTTTTTTCTCTCTTCTACCCCGTTTCTGTTTGCTGTTTTGGGTGTCCACCAGCCGGCCACGCACCACATGTGGGCAAGGCAGTACCCACCTACGCACACCGTCACAGACGGCCGACGACCGACGGCCGTCCACCCACACATCCACCGACCGAACAAAATCGACGAATGCCCCTCCACGCAGACGTCTCTCTCTCTCTCCTCTGCTTCGGGTTCTGGGTTTACTGCCGGGACTCTCACACCTCCGACAATACCGACGATCAACAACCCACATACACCGGTAACACCCCCACGCTACCAGACGAGCAGCGACATACACACAGGCATGCGCTCGTCGGCCGAACAGAATAGCACACCCACGTGAGACACACACACACACCCGTCCGATCATATACACACTGAAGAATTCTCACATACCCACTACAGTAGCAACACACACTACCGGCCCGAACAGCGACATCCCCTCCGGCGACGATTGGAGCACCGACCGAACCCTCTCTCTCTCTAGATTTTTCTGTCTCTTTTCAGTTCTCGACGTTTCTTTGAGAATTTTGATCGTTAATCTATGCATTATATATATATATATATATATATATATATATATGCATGAAATTAGTGGGTTAAAGCTCAATCGTTTGATTGCCACGTCCCTCGTCTCACTCCGCTCCGTCTCCGGCACCGTGCACACACTCACGGCCGTGTGTATATATATATATATATTAAAATAAATTTTAGTTAAATTGCACTTTCCTCCCCCCTAACTTCTTCCTATCCTTATTTTAATCCATTCAACTTTTAAAAGTTTCTGAAATCACAATTTCATCCTTAATATTTTCAAATTTTTGATTTTTACTTATTAACTTAATCCTCAAGTTTAAATTTATTGTTTTTTTTTTTTTTTTTTTTTTTTTTTTTTAAAATTTGTCAATTTGACCCCTAAAGGTTTGATTTGAATTTTAATTAATCCAATTCCACCTTGAATTTTTCCAAACTCTAGAATGAAATTATTAATGACGTACTTGCTAAGTCGGGGTCCTACACGCGTCCTGGTCGATGGAGGGAGCTCGACCAACACCATCTTAAATGGATCTTTGACACGCTGAAGACTGAGGCTAGCGCCCTACAACCCACTAAGTCTCTCCTAGTCAGTTTTGGGAGAGAGGTGGTCAACTCCCTTAGATGGGTATCTCTACCCGTCACGGTCGAGACAAATCTAAGGTCATTGATGGTATGGGCCAAGTTTTTAATAGTAGACAGGTCGTCGCCCTACAACGCTATTATGGGGCGATTAACAGTTTCAGCCTTCATGGCCGTCTACTCTTCTTACCACCAAGTTATTAAGTTCCCCATCGACCAAGGGATAGAAGAAGTCAGAGATGACCAGGAGGCGTCACGGGCTTGTTCCCAGAGGGCATTGAAGCAAAAGAAATAGCAACCAATGGTAGGGCTTGGTCTCCAAGGGTATGAGTTAATAACTCTTGAGCTTATGACCCTGAACGTCGAAAAAGTTCTGGTGCCGATTGACGACCCTAGGGATGATGAGCCAAGCCCTTGCCCACATAAAGATTTGGTTGAAGTGTCAATTCATCCAACTCTTAAAGAAATAATGGTTAGAGTAGGAGCCAAGCTTACCTTAGAACAATGGATTGTGCTAACAAAGCTGCTATGAATTTTTTTTGATGTGTTCACTGTGTTTCATGATGAGGTCCCAAGAATCGATCCAACGGTGGCCATGCACAGGCTCTACGTAGACTCACACCATCTTCCAGTCAAGCAGAAGAGGTGCAAGTTCCATTTTGAGTGCCAGAAAATCATCGAGGAAGAAATACAAAAGTTAATTAAGTTTGGTATTGTAGATGAAGTGACGTTCCCATATTGGTTGTCCAATGTTGTGCTCACTCCTAAGGCCTGGAGGCTTTGCGTCGACTTCAAGGACCTCAATAAGGCTTGCCACAAAGACTTCAATCCTCTAATGAGGATTGATCTATTTATCTATGCCACGGCAGGTTACGAGCTCCTCAGTTTCTTGGACTCTTATGCCGACTACAACCAAATTTTTCTATTCCCTCCTGACAAGAGTAAAACGTTTTTGATTACGGACAAGAGAACATACTGCTACAAGGTGATGCCTTTCGACCTACGCAACGTCGGAGCCACCTACTAGAGGTTGGTCAACAAAATGTTTAAGGAAGAGATTAGTAAAACTATGGAAGTCTACATCGACGATATGCTGGTGAAGAGCTTGCGAGCTCCCTATCACCTGACGCACCTCCATAACTATTTTGACAAACTGAGGGCTCAACGTATAAAGCTCAACCCCACCAAGTGCATCTTTGGCATGTCTGCCTGGAAGTTCCTTGGATATATGGTCTCTTAGCATGGAATTGATGCCAACCCTGACCAGATCACTATTATACTCGGCATGTCCCCGCCCCGCTCGAAGAAAAAAGTCCAAATGATGATCGGCAGGCTTGCAGCCCTGAACCGGTTTATCTCTAAATCTTTAGAGCGATGTTTGTTCTTTTTTAAAGTGCTCTGCAGGAACAAAGCCTTCACCTGGACAAGTGAGTGTGAAGCTGCTTTCTATGATCTGAAGTATTACCTCTCCTTGGCGCTCAACAGCGGTAAGTGCAGCCCTGGTGGGGGAAGAGAATGGTGTTCAAAGCTCGATGTACTATTCCAGCAGAGTCTTCCAAGAAGATAATCAAGGTTCGAGAAGTTGGCTTATGCCCTATTGATCACCTCCAGGGCACTCCGAATATATTTCCAGGTGCACACCATTGTGGTTTTGACCAATCAACCCCTAAAACAAATCCTGCACTCTCTTGATGTCTCAGGGTGGCTGATGAAGTACAGCTTTGAGCTGGGACATTTCCATATAGAATATCGACCGAGAACGACCATTAAAAGCCAAGTCCTCATCAATTTCATCACATTAATTCACCTTCTTAGACAAACAGGATCCAAAAGTAAATCACTAGGGAACTTGATAGGTGTGATCTACCTACATATTTTCAAACCGGTTTTGTTAGTTTTAGAGTATTTTTTATAGCATTTTTATTATGTTTTAATTAGTTTTTATTCTCTTTGTATAAATCAGGTGAGTAGTTTTTAATTATTGAGTCTTGTACTAATACGTTTACAGGATCTAGAATGGCGTTCACCATCATTGCATGTCAAAATTCTAGAACTACACATGATGTGTTTTACCGCCTGAACTCGATATGACTGGCGGTTGTTGAGGGAAAACATGACTTGGTCGTTAGAAGAATGTAAAACTCGCATGTCATTATGTTCAAATTGTTTTAGGTTGTTTGTTATTTCATTTAGTTGTATTTTTTTATTTTCGTGTGTGTGTTTTGCTCGAGGACTAGCAAAATTCCAAGTTTGGGGGTATTTGATAGGTGTGATCTACCTACATATTTTTGAACCGGTTTTGTTAGTTTTAGAGTATTTTTTTATAGCGTTTTTATTATGTTTAATTATTTTTTATTATTTTTGTATAAATCAGGTGAGTAGGTCGGTTGGTTGGTCACCGCCGACAAAACCAGTTTGGAAATATGTAGGTAGATCACACCTATGAGAACTCCATCTTCGGGGGACTTGGGGACCTCTGACCCCTGCAATTTTGGCCCGACATTGTCGTAGCTCTACATAAATGGATCGTCCAATGTGAGCGACTGTGGAATAGGGATGATTCTAGTGGCCCCGGATAAAGAAGTTATTAAATATGCTCTCAGACTCATCAGGGCTAGAAACAACGAGGCTGAATATGAAACCTTACTCGCTGGTCACCGCCTGGCAAGGGAATTCAATATACAAGCTCTCCTGGTCTTCTATGACTCACAACTCATGGTAAACCAAATGAACGACAATTATATGGCCAAGGACCCAAGCATATCAGCGTACTTGGGGAGGGTGGGGACACTTATGGAAAACTTCGAAAAAATCCAAGTATCCCAAATCTCCCAAGAAGAGAATAGGCACGTTGACGCACTAGCAAAACCTTGCCTCGGCGGTGGAATGGACTTTGAAAAAGAAGTATCTCTATGGAATTCCTTGATACTTCGAGCATTGCAGCTTCATATCCAGTGGCCACCAATGTTGACTCACTAATCAGTCGACCTGAATAGACCCAATCAAGCAATACCTGGAGCATGACACCCTACTAGGGGACCATGTGGAGGTCGGGAGGATATGCTATCGGTCAGAAAGGTACACCCTCATTGACGAAATTCTATACTAGAGATCATTCTCGGGCCCCTATTCTAGATGTCTTCGTCCAGAGGCGGCCAAGTGTGTCTTGAGTGAAAAGAATGAAGGGATGTGCGACTATCACTTGGAGGGCAGGTCTCTCGCTAGCAAGATACTCTACCAAGGATACTTTTGGCTAAAAATGCATGAAGATGTCATGGAATTTGTCAAGAAATGCGACGAGTGTCAGAGATTTACAACGCACCCTTACGCCCCTTCTACTATGCTGGTTCTGATGACCAGCCCGTGGCCTTTTTCCCCGTGGGGCATTAACACGCTTGGACCTTTTCCTCAGAGAATCGGGTTGAGAAAGTTCCTAGTCATCGCTATTGACTATTTTATGAAGTGGGTCGAGGCTAAGCCTTTGACCCTAATCACCAAGGAAAAAATCGGTGGCTTTGTATGAAAGAGTATAGTTTTCCATTTTAGGGTCCGGATAATGATTATGTCCGATATCCGCACTCAGTTTGGTAACTCCCTATTCATCACCTTCTGTGTAGAGTTGGGGATCAGAATGAACTTCGTCTCCCCTAGACATCCTCAGTCAAATGACCAGTTGGAGGTCACAAACAGAATGATCTTGCACGGACTAAAGACAAGACTTGATAAGTCAAAGGGTTGGTGGGTGGAAGCTGTATTCTGGGCGTATCACACAACTCCAAGAACTCCTACCAGGGAGACTCCTTTTGCAATGGCTTTCGGCTCTGAGGCCGTCATCCCTGCAGAAACTAGTGTGCAGACACTCGGAACTGTCAAGACCTTTGATCAAGCTGAAAATGATGTGACACTATTATTAAACCTTGATCTCCTCGGAGAACGAAAGAAACAAGCTCGTGTTCGGCAAGCTGTCTACCAGCAGAAGGCAGTTAGATATTACGACCAACGAGTTCACCCCCACTCCTTTGATATTGGCAACCTTGTTCTCAGAAAGGTCACTCTAGCCACTAAAGAACAAGGCGCTGGAAAGCTGGCCCCCACCTGGGAAGGGCCATACAAAGTCACCAGGATCACACATCTTGGCACCTATGATCTGGAAATAGAAGAAGGTGTGCCACTTAGACATCGTGAAACCCTGACTATCTGAAGCACTACTTTTGTACGAAAAATCCACTTTTGTAAACAACTTCCAATTTGTACAAAGTGTAGCCATTTTTCTTGTCAAAATAAAGAAGGTGTTTTGTGTAATGTACCTTGTGTTATCTCCAGTAAACGACCTCTTGACCCACAGAGTTACAGATGATTCTCCAAGACAACATCCCGACCCTCAGAATCATGGATGAATCTCCAAAAAATAGTATCCCGACGCTCAACGTCGCAGGTGATTCTCCATAAGTCTCATCTTGGTGCTCAGTGTCGAGGGTGATAACTAGATCCTATCCAGAAGTCAATAGTCCGTACCTAGGAAAAGACTAAGGTCATCCACCATGGGCAGGGCATTGATCGGGTATGAGGACTTGCAACTAAGTTTTTCTCCCCACCAGTCGACTATAAATCTGATGTTTTGAAGGAGAAGGTGTTCCTGCATGGACCAAATTGAGATAACCTAAAAGGGTTCAAGAGTGAACATGACTACGGATAACTCGTCGATGACCAGCCATGGGGGACCAACCATTGCGTTGTGCCTCTGCGAACCGAGAGGACCAGGCACCCTAGAAAACCCACCTCTTGAGTCTGCAACATGATTTCCATACAATCAACTCGTGCCCCGGACTGGGGGCTAGTGATCCATGGTCTTGGTCAAAGGCATGAAGTTTTTTCAAAATTTTCAAAAGTTTATAACTCTTAAAACAATACTAAGCAGAAAGTGACTTGGCAAAAATGTCAGGAAGAAGGAACAAACTCTGAAACACCATTTCTATATCGCTCAAAAGCTCACATGCTTGGGCACAGAAAAACATGAATACACAAAAATAACTTGTATTGATATGTTCAGGAGATGTACAAGAATGGGTCATCAACCCATTACAAGTTGATAAAAAAAGATGGTCATCTTCCTATTACAAAAAGAGGGGGTCACCCGCCCATTACAAGTAGATAAAAAGAATAAGTGAAAAAAATGCTACAGAGTCCTAAGTACTGAAGCAACAGTCAGGAACTCAGTCTTCCCCGCCCTCGTCATGACGGGAATTTGCGCGAGTAGAACAGGCCTCAATCTCGCTCTTTTCGGGGGCCATTCATCAGTACTATCCTCCCCAGAATCTTTTTGCCTGATGCCATCATGCTTAGAACCGTCATTCGGGTTTGAGAACTCTATCTCCATAGGGCAGATGGGGAATTCTGGATGCAGGCGGCGAATAACCTTCATTGTGGCTCGGTTCCCTATCCCTAAGAAGTCATTGGCCATTTCCTCCTGGAGCGCCAGATATTCGGGGCCCTTCTTCCATTGTTCCATAGCCTCTGATCTACCCTTTTTCTTGGCTCAATTAACAGTGTCCTGCCACTTCTACTCCAGGCTCTTCATGTGCTGCCTGTAGGTGGCGAACTTCGCATCAAGAGTGTCAATCTTTAATTGGAGGTTCTGGCAATCAATGCGGAGTCTGAGGTTCTTGTTTCGAACAGTATATAGGTTATCATGGAGGCTAGCATTTACCTCATCTCTCTTTTTAAAGGCAGCTCGGTGGAAATCTAGCTTGGCAAAGAGCCCGCCCTTAGAGAAAAGCTGGTTCGCCAGCCTATGCAACCGAATGACAACCTGTTGATGAAAACAAGTTGGGGGATAAAAGATGGGAATTCATGAAACTAAAAGAGACTTTATAATAATCTAAGTACTGAGAAAAAGGAAAGCACTCACTCCATGTCCTTATAAATGTCCTCAGAGGGCTGCTTCGGGACAGTACCGCCAATCTTCTTCTTGTTGGCCAGTAGCTTCACTCGGCCTAGGAACTCCGGCATCAGTGCCGGGTTATCTAGCAAAAAGGTACCAATCCCCACGTAGGTATTCCCAGCTCCAAAGAAATTAGGACTGGGATCTAGAGAAGTCGGAGCAACATTTGTTAACTTGGAGGGACATTTGCTTTTCTGTTTACCTTGTTGAGTCGGCTCCTCAGCAGGTCACTTTCCCCTATCTTGCGGAGCTTCCAGTGTAGTATCTGGATGCCATACGCTGGGATAGGACTCTCTGGTCTCACCTTTGTGTGGGTTGAAGACTGGAGAGATGGAACACCACCATGAGAGGTTTGTCGCTATCGAATAGTCGAGTTCTCCGTGGCCCCAGCCTTCCTCTTGGAAACAACTCTCATCAGCAAAGAAACGTTATCCATTCTTTCTAGGAGATCACAATTCAAAATGTCAAGCCAAGCCATAAAATATTGATAATAAAAAAAAAAACTGACTTACTGTTCTTTGGTCTCGACGGAAGCTTAGTAGGGGGCAGAGATGAAGCTCGGTAGAAGTCAATATCGTAGAGAGTTGAGATCTGCAGCTTGTTCACCTTGTGAAAAAGTGTCCTCAAGACCCTTTTCTTCAGCACATCAATTTTTGGTCAGAGCATCTTCGCCTTACATGACGACTTCTCACCCTCTGCAAAAATAGAACAAGAACCTAGTAAATGCAAATGCCTGGACTGCCGTTCTCAACCACCCACAAAATCTTCTTACCAATTAGTCCCCAGAATCACTATACAGGAATAGAATGATCCACCTCGTCAAGGCCAAAGTCCTAGTCACTGCTACTAAGGTAAAAGTACCTTGGCTTCCATTTAAGCAACTTGATATCCATGTCAGTTAGAAATGCTGACCTGGAGAACACATAGCACCACCCGACACCAAATTGGTAGGGACTTGGTAAAGAACTGGGTGCGAAAAAGCTCAATGCTCGGCTTAATCCCCTTCGTCCTGAAGATAATGTAAACCGCTATCACTATTTTCATACTGCTCAGCGTTAGCTATGACCGACACAGAATGAACTCCTTATAGATAGCTCGGACCCAGGGGTGAATGGGAAAACGGACTTTGATAATTAACTGATTAAGAAATACTATAATGAAACCCAGGGGTAGCTGATGTGCCCTTTACTCGGTAGTAGAGACCCTTGTCACAACGAAACCCAAGAAGGTAAATAAGCTACGAGCCTTTATCTAACCTTTCTTGGTAATGTTGGACTGAAGGTCCCAGAAAGGGCTCTAAACCGGAACAGTAAAGTATAAAATCTCAGGCCCCGGACTGCTAATGGGCCACGGTACCAAGGGAATCGCCTTGAGAAACTGAGTCTGTGTCCCCTGTTCCTCCTCCTCCAGAATGGCTATAAAGATAGGATCCCAATAAGAGGTTTTTCCTCTATGTCCGCCAGGGTGGCCGACCACAGACACTAACTCAGCCAAGGAGTGTCTATTCCCAAGTAATCGCGTATGAACCGCCGAAGGAGGAGAGAATGGTCTCTGGGCACAAGTGTGCTGTCCAAAATCCTTGGGAGTAGGGGAGACTCACCTCGACACGCTGAAGCCCGAGCTGCTCCCTGAAGAAGAGGAAGAAGATTAAGATGTAGAGATACGTGAAAACATTTCGAAATAAAGAAAAAGTACTATGTAGAAAAATCTCTTAAAGAGAACGCCCAGAAAACTTGAATATGTTTGAATGATGTACGTCAGATCTTTATTTATAAGAATAATTGGCACGAAGGGTGAGACAAGATTTCGTTATGTGTCGGAAGACTTGCGGCGTGAGAAAGGGCTCGAAAATACGCACCGGCCCAGCCATGTACTGCCATGCATGTTGGCTGCGCGTATGCATGCTAACCAGCGCTAGGGCTAGCGTCTGCTGGCTAGCAAGTGGTGCTGGCTGGTAAGCGACGTCGGTCGACAAGCATGCAACCTGTCACTTGCACGCTTAACACTCCCTATGGTTATGCTTACCCGACCCCTTTGCTTGTTTGCCGCACTTACCCTCCTGGAATTCATTTATGTCTCATTCTCCATGGTAAAGGCCAGCCTAAGCCCAGGATATGTTAATGGTTCGAGAAGTGCCATTCAGAAAATTGAGAAAATTTACTGACGCCCTGTTGTGCTATCTTTGCCCCGTTCGTGGCCACATGGAGGCCTATCCCAAAATTTGTACCGGTCTGATTTCCTAGGGCCGCCACATGGTTTCTTCCAAAGAGAATTACTACTAAATCGAATGACCAAAATTTTATTAAATAAAAATTCGGAGAATTTTTTTTACAAACTATGACGATTACTATAATTATCAAATTATCGAGTCAATTCTATAACAGTAGATAATAATTATAATTATTTCAAATAGCTTCACATGAAATATAATGATACATACATAGTCTTTGTACATGAATAACGTTCTCAAATATGTGCATTTATAATACTGTTATTTACAAAAAAAAAAAAAATGCATTTTGGATATCAGTAATTGCAATTCAAGACAAACAACTTGTTCGCAATTAGAAAAAATTATAAGGTTAAGCTCCTTAAAGAAATTAGGACCACTTATAATTAATATTGACGATTTATACAAATATTACTAAAAAATTAGTAACCATCTAATTATAACTTTTGGCGCAACTCTATTGTTGTTGACCCTGAAATAAAAACTGTGGAGTTGTGAGCTAATACTCAGTAGAATTTCAACTCCTCTAATACATGTATCTAATTAATACAATAAATAAACACATAGGTATGTATCACATATAGTTTTCACATAATTATAAATATTCATGGACAATAATAATTATAATTTAACAACAACAATAACATAACTCACATAATAGAGAGATTAAATACATATATATTATTAAAAGAGTTAGAAATTCTATCTGAAATATTCCGAACCGATATATTTTATTCTTGCCCCCCAAAAACAAACCTTACAGATACTCATCCTATAACTTATTACCATATATATGCTTAATATATTTTCATATCTTGATCCATGCTTTAAATTGATAACTTAACATATTATTATTATTATTATTATTATTATTATTATTATTATTATTATTATTATTATTATTATTATTATTATTATTATTATTATTATTATTATTATTATACGTGTCAAGTTTTGCATCTATATATATAAGGCTGCGTTTGGTTTCCTTATTTAAGAAAGAAACAATTTCAGCTATTCATATATTTATTTATTTACTTATTTACACAAATATCTCTCTTAAAATAAGGAAAATACTAATTATATCTCAAAACTCTTACAAATATATTTTAAAAAACACAATAGTCCCAAATCTTTTTAAAAGTCAATTTAAAATTATTAAATTCCAAGAGTTATCAAATATATATTTATACCACAAATTTACAAAACAGTGTAAAAAATATTAAACTTATATAAAATAATATTTTCAAAATATAAATTTCTCGGGATATTACAAAATTGGTTTCCCAGAATATGTTAACGGTTCGAGAAGGGTCGTTCATAAAATTGAGAAAATTTACTGACAGCTTGCCGTACTATCTCTGCCCGGTGGGTGGCTACATGGGGGCCTATCCAAATTGGTCCCTTAGAATTTGTTTACGGTTCGAGAAGTGTCGTTCAGAAAATTGAAATTTTTTATTGCCGCTTTGCCGTGCTATCTCTACCCGGTGCACGGCTACCTTATCCCAAATTTCCCCCCATAATATGTTAATGGTTTGAGAAGTGTCGTTCAGAATTCTGCCAGTCAGGAGGTCACTCAGAAAACATGCTCGCCTCCTAGGAGCTTCGCTGACCTAGAAGACGGCACTGCAGGACTCAAGGAATGTCGTTCAGGAGGATATTTCCCATGTTTTGAAACCTATAGGATGCCTTTTCCATCCAAAAGTTGATATCTCTGACCGTCTCGCTTCCCTCGCTGCCCAAGGCTAGGGGACAACAGATGAGAGTATTTTTGGGCATTACCCAATCAGCACCAGGGTTCTAGCCATGTGTCTACCATCACCGTGACGTGGACGCATTCAAGAATTCTAAGTGCCACGCAGGAGCATACATTGACCAAGACTCCATTGGGGACACTTTTAGAGGGCCATGCCTAAGTTGCCTAAATAATCTTTAGTTGAAATTAAGTCTAAGAAATTTTAATTTTCGTTTCTTTCCCTTTAATCATTTTTCTGTATGTTACAAAAATACTTTATTTTTTATTTTTTTATTTTTTTGCAATCATAGAAAAAGGAAAAAAAGAAAAGAAAATATCATAAATCTATAAGGGTGTGTGAGTGTGTTTACTTTCTGTTTTTTTAACTTTTCTTTATTTCCCATATTTATTTACTTGCTTTACATATCATTGTCCAACTTGTAACTCTCTCCAAGACATGTGCACTCATCATTTGTTGCAGCAGAAAACTTATGAAAAACCTTGTAGGACTAGATAGAAATTGATAGTAGAGATTAGGCCGTTTGGTTCATTCGTCGAGACCAATTTTTAAACCCACCTCACTCAGATCACCAACCAATGATAGATATTCCCTCGGGACATCGAATGTTTGAAGATCTGGGAACCGAGCCTTTCTAGGGAATGTTAGTAAAAGTCGTGAGCCGCATATAGTTATCGTAAGATAGAATGTTGTCCAAACTTTTATAGGACATTATTAGGAAATGGAGGGAAATTTCAGTTTTTAATATCATGGTTAAATGCTTAGATTTTGGAATCAAACAAAAGGAAATCCTTAGGACCGATAAAGAGATAGATAGCCATCATAGAAATTTTCATCTTCTCCCAAATTTTTATGAGTTTGTTTGGACTCAAAAATCCCTTTCATCCCTGAAATGGCTGAGCCCATTGAAAAGGAAATCATGGATCAATTCGATAAAACATAATTTCTAACTGAAAAATTCTAGCAAATGGATAAAGAGTTGAAAAAGGTAAAAATTTGAAAACCAACAATTGTTGCTAGATAGATTGAGCTACCATTGATACTATAAGTGAAGTTCCTAGATAAATTCATAATACCGAGCCTCACCAAATATAACGAATCAGGGTGCCCAGACTGGCACATTCAAAGGTACAAGAATGAGATGGGTGCCTACATCCACAACAAGGCGCTAGCCTTCCGACTCTTCTAGTAGTCATGAGAAGGATTAGCCATCCGACGGATTGGAACTATACAACAATAGAGACTGGAAACATTCCTTGACATGGTTAAGATATTCTATGACCAATACGGGTACAATCGAGAAATATCACCTGACAAGATATGCCTTCAAACCGTGAAAAATAAGAATGGCAAGAGTTTCCGATAATTTGTTGTCCGTTAGAGTGATAGAGCAACACAAGTAGAACCACCCATGAAGGAGGCAAATATGGTCCAAATGTTCATACAAGCCCAACCACACCCATATTACGAGCCTTACTCAACACTCTGCATGAACCATTTTCAGACGTAATACTCCGAGAAGAGTACGTAAAGGAAGGCATTAGAATTGCCAAGATACAGAAGTCAACTGACAGTAAAACTAAGAGATTAGAATTACCAAGAAAGAAAGATCTAGATGTAGAAATTTTTATCCATAACCTGAGAAATCCCTATCAAAGCATCCGTCTACAACTTAACCATCAGCAACAAAGCTTCCTCGAACATCAAACCCAGGCCCTGCCAATCCCAGGGCCACCCCAATTTTCTCATTATAAAAATCAAGCCCCAACATATAATCCAAATTAGTACCACATTCTCTGCGGATCTCCACCACCGCCACCCCCAACTTCTTTTCCATATAATAAGAATCGCCAAAAGTCTGAACCTAACTGCTTGCCCAGAGTGCAAAGGTAGTTCACCCCTATACTAGTATATCTATCTCGAATATTCGAGGAGTATGTGAAGAATAAAATGCTTGCACCAATCCCACTTCATTTCCAAAAATCATAATCTGCCCACTTGCATCCCAACCTCTTCTATGCATATCTCTTTGGTGTATTCGGTCATCATACCAACAACGGTTACAACTTAAAGCATCGCATTGAAGACCTTATCCAAGATAAAACAATCTTTATCATAAAGAAGGGATAGGCAACCCAACCAAATTGTCAAAAATTCGTTACCAAAGCATAAAGGCCTAACTTCGACCGTCAACATGATCATGCAAGACTTAGAAAACTGTTCTGATGATATCGTAAGAGTCTGGAAAACTAACCCAAAATCACCTGGAGATGTTTGGATTGAATCTGGTAATTGTTCAAAAGCATATTGGATACATTTTTTGCTCCCCTCCTGGGCAAGAGGTGACTGCCCGATTACTTCCACTAGCTGAGGGAGCGATGACAAAGAGAAATCATCGAAGTAAGGAACTGAAAATGGGAAGGAGCCAATAAGTGACGTGGATGTTTGACCAAAGGTCTACTCAAGAAGGAGTGAATTAGGTAGTTAAAAATGTCTAGTCAATTAATTAATCCTAATCAACTTTATTTTGTTTTAATATGCGAAAATATACATTATTAAGTGTGCACACACAGAGTTTAGGGATAGAGAAGTTGACACAAATATTTTTATAGTGGTTCGACAAACTACTTTTGCCTATGCACACTCCCTAAGCCCTTGCGGGGAATTCAAATTCATCAACCACATCTAATTCTTTTTCCAAGCAAGAATCAAGCCTTTACACTTAATTCTATTCCCATATAAGAATTACACC
Organism: Eucommia ulmoides; assembly: GCA_016647705.1. NCBI lineage: Eukaryota > Viridiplantae > Streptophyta > Magnoliopsida > Garryales > Eucommiaceae > Eucommia > Eucommia ulmoides. Next base: position 53,751,318 of record CM028339.1, read on the forward strand.
TTTACACCCTAATTAGGTAAGGTTGTTTATACCTAATCAATACTCTCACTTAGACTAGTTACCTTTAGGTCTAAGCTACTACTCACAAAATACGAAAAATGAATTTTTGTTCCCAAGAGCTTTTACTAGCTCAATTCTGAATAAAATCGATTAATACCCTGATACTATTGATAGAAGTGTATATACAAAGTGTGAGAAACTTATAATCTGAAGTATATCAAGTTATACACAAAACTAGTTTGAAATTAGATTTAAGAAAGAAAAATATCGTTTGAAAAGATTTACTGCAATTTCAGCAAAAACTATTTTTAAATAAAATAAGCTCAGAAATAGAAATATATATCAATTAAAGAATAACTATTTTGAGTATACAAATATAATTAGAAGGATCTCATCGAGATTTCCCCAATAAAAATATTGACACAGATAAAAACTCAATTTTACAAAAACGCCTTTCTCTCAATCAATAATTCTTTCAAAGTATAGCCTCTAAAATATATTTCTGAAAAATATTTTTTATTTCTTTAAAAATCTGATATATCTTGTGATTCTTGATGATTAATTTGAAATTCGTAAGTCTATTTAAAAAGAAATTAAAGATAGCCTATAACGACTAGTTTTCAAAAGATATCTAAAAATAGCATATATGTATCCAATATATAAATCATATTTATAACAGTTATATTTGACCAAAAATACAACTTTCAAAACTTTCAATTTAGTTCCAAAAATAATTTGATATAATACCCAAAGAGGATACAAAGAAATTTTCTCAGTATAAATCACAAAATCAAAAAATATATGGACTAAATAATAAGATCTTCAAAATATATGTGATATCTTTGAAAAACTATTTCAGCTAATAAAATATTATTTTCTAATGTTTAAATACTGAAAATATGGCCGAAAGATCTTTAGAAGACGTTCAAGTAAATTAAAAATTCAGATTGCATTTGTTGATCGCTTCTTCCGTCAATTGACCAGTTAGGCTTAACCTTAAAAAATAGACATTTTTTATTTTCTCTATTCAAAATATGAATATTTCATAATTAAGATCTAATTTTTAATTTGAAAAATACAACTATTTTAAGCACAAAATCAGATCACCTCCAACAACTAGTTTTAGGTAGAGATTTTTCTTGATTCTCTCCCTTAAATCCTAACCCCTTTGACCCAAAGATTTTCAACCATTTGGACTATGAATCCATCTATTTTATGTCCAGATTCAAGTCCCAAATCAATTCAAACATCTGGCAAAAAATATAGGTCAACTGAAACACTTAAAACCCCTAAAAAATCACTTCTCTACATCATTCGGTTGATTGACTACAATTTTGGTCGACTGAAATTTACAACAAACTACCCAATACTTCAAATATGCATAACTCTGTCGTCTGAGCTAACTATACGACCACTTTTTTGGAAAGCATAAGGGGTTTATTTTCATTAGCAATTTGTTTCAGCTCAAAATTTAAACTGTATATAAATTTATGACTAAAATAGTGCACTCTAGCCTTTCGTAGAGTGTAAAAAAAATGACTTTTAACACTGGTTTAGGTAGAACACAATTATTCAAATATTCTTAACACCGGTTGATTGATTTGAACCCCCAATACCTCTAAACATACAAGAAAGTATCTTAACACATTTAAATACTCAAACATGCACACTTATCACTTAATCACACATAATAGCGTTTAACACATATTTAAGTATAGTGTGTGATCTTAATCGGGTTGCATCAAGAGTTTACAAATAATTAATTTGTTTTTATGTAGTAATACAAAAAATGTTGTTTTCAAAATGTCTTCAAAAACTTCCATTGTAACCAACTTGAACTTTGGAAACTACTTTCTCATTTCATCTCATTAAATACTGGAACTAATTTATGTAAGGAATACTCTATAAAATCAATCCCTTAAAACATCAAATAATGTATTAGGGTCAACAATTTTCCCGTTTTGTTGTGAAGAAAATTAACTTCATATTTTCTGAAAAAACATATATTAATAACCACACTCCCCTTGAATATGAGGATTGGTTTTGTTTAATTAACAAATCATAATGAGAAAACTTTTTAATTCAAGATACTATAATGAAATTCTAGATATGTTATGCAATGAGTAAAATATGGAAGATGTTGTCCCTCTTTGTAAAAAGACAAAAAAAATCTCTCACTGTATAAAAATAAAACATGACATCTCTCTCCCCTTTTATCATCTCAAAAAGTGGGGGGAGTAAAAAATTTTGAATATCGGATTACTTGATAATGATTTAAAAAAATGTGATGATGATATGATGACATCATAATACAATATTTGATAAAATGTATGCTAACTAATTCATTGTAAGTTTTTACTTGGGGATCACTTTGAGATAAAGATAATATTTTTTCATATATAATGTAAGCTCTAGATGATCAAAATATCAAATACCCAAAATAATGCATAGAATTAAGTAAAATTCAAATAAGGCAACATATATATTTCATGATACCTTTTGTCATCTCTCCTTTAGATATAATCATATAATCGTTATCGCACAAGGAAATGAAGTATTACTCAACCAATTGTTGCAATTCTAATGCATGCTTCGACATTAATAATTTCATATATCCAAGTTGCTATCATACAATTTCAATTCCCTTTCAGAATAATAGTCATTTAAAAATAGGAGACGATAAATTAATGCTAAAAATAGTTCGCACTAACATGCATAAAACAAAGAAACTAATACTCACCATGCAAGATTAATATCATATGATAGTTTGAACATGTTGACAAACAAGATCATGCTTAATACTAATTTATAGAGAATTTCAAAGAATAGCTCAATAACATGTGATTCCAGAAATATAATAAAATTGATAAACATCACATGACTCGTCTATGTCTAATAAAACAATATTAACTAACTGTAGAATTTCATGTGGACATACAATCATAACATATCTAGAAGAGCAAGCATGATGTACATATAGATACGAATCTATGGATAGGATTTTTCAATGATAATTTCATATCACATAAACTTCGCATTCAATCATACAAGAATGAGAATGCCTTACCACTGAGTTGAATGAATATTCAACTCTAATAAAATATCTTCTTGAATTAATCTAGTTCTTATCCTTGACTTAAACTTCAAGTTTTGGTATGAATATATACTTTTTTGTGTATTATTTTATATGCTGACACTCTTTAAAACATTTTTGTAAGAAAATCATCAATAGAAGTCAAGTATATATTTAATGATTAATTATCATCAAGTTTGATCACTAATCAAATCCAAGTGGTATATAACATGTAATAAGATTACTTAAAGCATTTATGGTGCTTAATATGAGACACAAATTTCAGGCAAGGATTGACAAGAGGACATCATGTTCACATAACAAAACAGTTTATTTCATACCATTTATAGAATATATAGTTAATAAAATAAATCCTCGTAATCAAATCTGAGCTCAATGCAATAATTACAAACATGCGAGTTAAATCAGGATCCAGATGTTATAAACACATCAATTAAGAAGACAAAGGATGTAAATATTTCACCATTTTAAAAGATCTCAAAATGTAAAATGGAGGTAAGGATGTCAATTAGATCAAGATATTCTCTCAAGAAGCTTTGTTTTGAAAGTCAGCTTGATACAACACATTTGTAAGAATGATATAGATAACATGAACATAAGTATAATATACAAATGATTTTGCCAATATGCATATGCAATGGTGAACAAATCATGAAACAATATCAGTGCAAGTTTATATAATGTAATTACTCATGTAATACATAGATACTCATAAGATTATTTACCATAAAATATATAGTAGTAAGAAAATGATGATTGATTCAATATTTAATTAATATGTATAACACATAATATGTTTTACAAAAATAATCCTGAAAGTAGATAAGGACTATCTATCATATGATCGAATACACAAATATCATTGAATGCATGATATGAATAATATAAGCAAATCTTATTGAAACATGCTAATACACTTAAATATAAGTGATTCTCAGAATTATCATGTAATATTTCTAAAACAACAAATGAACACATAATTTAGCATAGGTCTTAAAAACTCTTACCGACTTACCCAATTTACAAGCCGGACACCTACCTCTTTAACAAATTTAATGAGTTTAAACTGCGAAGTGTTAGGAGTACCTATGATATCCTTGGAGACAACTTTATTTATTACCTCATTCTTACCAATGATAGGTTTAAACATAGATTTATACTCAGCCTATCTACATCCTCCATGCCTTTGAATTTTTCCATTAGACTTTATGACATTTTTCTCTGTGCGAGTTGCTTGTGAATTCTTGTTGACTTCCCACCTTTGCTAGCATACATATTTTCCACTTGTTCTGGTTCTATCAATGTGTAACTCTGCACAAGATTTTTACGTGCCGTTCTTTGGTATCCATTTAATTTTTTATTCACTTTTGTTAGAAATGAATTTTGGGTTCTTGAAAAGACATGATATTTTAAAATATTCAACCCTATTATAATAATTACATCTCAACTTCGACTTATTATCTTAAATAGCATGAGAAGTAGAGCATGAATAATTTCTAACAATATCTAATTTACAATCATGAGTTTGTGATGAAGAGTGAGACCATGCAACATATCCACTTCCACAGATTGATCTAAAAGATGAGTGAACATTCTTAGGTTTGCTTAAAATACACATAAAATTAGATTTTGATTTATCAAAACTTTCTTGAGTAAATCAATATTTATTTCAAGATTTGACATTTTCCTGGAAACCATATGAAATTTATTTTTTTAAAGCTCTTTATTCATTTTCAACCGATTTGATTTTCAAACTAATTTTTCATGTTCAAATTTTGAAATCTCAATATCTGATTTTAAAACCTCATTTTTTTTTCAAAAGCTGTAAAAATAGAAATATTTTATTTTAAAGTATTTAAATCATATTTCAAAAAAATTATTTTCATTTTCAAGACATGATGGCACGGTGCTTCTGTGTCAGATGAACTAAATGATGGCACAGTGAAAATGTCAGACCCATTGGTCGGCGCAACGGGTTGTGTGTATTCTATGGAAGCCACTTCATTTGAAAACACAAATTAAGAGCAAGACAGTGTTGCACTCAACATGAATTGAACACACTTCTGAATTAAAACATGCCCTCTATTCTTTTGGAATCAAAATAATAACAACAATGTTACATCCAACACAATGACAGTGTTACATTCAGCAATATAACAACAATGTTACATTCAACATAATGATAGTGTTACATTCAATACATGTTGCAATTTGTTTAATATTATGATCCGATGACATACAAGAAACAGAAGGACTAAAAACACATGTAAGCACAAGGAAACATAGCGCAACTGATATAAACAAAAATAATACACAGAATATCCCAGAACACAAGCGATTAAAAGTTTAAATAAACAAAAAATCCCAAACAAAAATAGATGCATTTACAAGGATTAGAAGCACAACCACAACACAAAAACAAAACGGAACCATAAACATGCAGCCATAACAAAATAGAGTGCAACAATGTTGTAAACAAAAATAATACACAGAAAATCATCAAACACAAGCGATAAAAAGTATAAATAACCAAAAAACCCAAACTGGAAACACATGTATTTACAACGACAGGAAGCACAATCAAAGCACAAAAACAGAATGGGACTAAAAACAGGTAAACATAACGAAACAGAGCAAACAATATTGTACACAGGTCGTTTGCGTTATACTTCATGCATGTCAAGTCTCCTAGTATCAAACAAACAGAAAGACGCAGAAACAGTGGTTCATTGTGCATAGAGCCGATCACGAAGTAAACATTCCACAATCGAGAAAACTTACCTGAGTCCGTGAGGTTCACTACGGTAGCGGTAATATTGGGGTTTACGATTCGCATCTTTCGTTGAGTAGTCACCATCTTTTGGAACGGCAAAGGTTTTAGGGTAGTTGGAATGATGAAATTGTGAGAGAAGATATGAAAAGAGAGAGAGAAAGAGATTCTAGGGTTTTTGGATGAGAATGGAAGGCGAAAAGTCTGCAAATAGAAACCGTGCCATTACCAAAAATGGTCACATACACGTCGCATAGAGTACGAGTGAATTGATAGAGGTGGCACAAGGCAACAATCAGGTGATTTGCGGAAAGTATGACAACACGCACCCCTGAACATATGGTCGTTGATGTTACATTCAACACATTCTTTGATGTGGAATGTAACACCCACATGGAAACACATTTGTTCGGCCAAAAAACATGAATAGCATATTGATAGGAAGATGATTTTTTGATGATTAATATGATGTAAAAAAATTTATTTTTCGACATCATAAAAGCAAAGAACATCTGGTTTTTTGTTTTGAAGATGGTAACGCACTATGCCCTATTTTTTGCAGGATACCTTTGTGTGGGCTTTTAAATGCACCACAAAACTTGGGTCACGAACATTCTATATTTGGCATGTTGCAGGGGTATTACGGTCAATAATTACACAAAAGAGTGGACAGTCCAAAAAAAAAGGCATTAGGTTGGATCGGTATACACAATTGTAAAATGGGAGCTACCAGTACGCGCCCCAAAAAAATATTTTATTAAAAAAACTTTTCAATTTATTATATAGATATGTACCTAAAAGAAATTTTCTTTTTCTATTTGGTTTAGGCAATTTCGTTTTTCTATTTGGTTTGAACAATCTCATAATTGGGGGAATATTCGACCAAAATAAGCTAACAATATATGATTTTATTTTAAAATGTCATAAAATCTTAAAAAATGAGAACAACAATTTGGAAGAAAGACAATGGTTAAAAAGTTAATACCATTGGTACCCTTATCATTTTCACAGAAACCATGGGAACCTTCTACTATATCAAAACCTTTTAAGACACCCTTTGTAATATTATGTTTAAGCCCATTAACAAACCTTCAACCAAAAATAAAGATTTAGGTCTCCATTTTTTCCTTTGGGAATCAACTTATATTTTGTTTTTACCTAAACTACCCTTGCATTAACGATGAGGGTCCAAAGTAAAATATAACAATCTTTTTAGGGAATATACAATAATTAGTTTTTCTATATATCTGAACTCTTCATGTTTTTTCATATTGGCAGTTATCACTGCGTGCAGTAGTTTGTATCTTGACTCGATATTCTCCTTCATGAACTTGGCAACTGTATTTTGAGTTACCCGAGTTAAGAACGCATCCTCTACCCAATTAGTAAAGTATTCATCACCACAAAAATGAAGCTACAACCGCTTGGTGCTCTACGAGTAATTTCTTCAATAACATCCATTCCCCACGTTATAAAAGGTTAAGGCGCGGCTAAGCAATGAAGTTGCAAAGGAAAACCATGGATTTGATCACCATGGATTTGACATTTATGGCATCTTCAAACAAACAATACATAGTTATTCTCTATTGTCAGCCTGAAGTTCCAGGTTCTCAAGATAATCTTAACAAGCATGAAACAACTCATACGAGGCCCACATAGACAGCCATGAACTTCTTTCATCAGTTGAATAGCCTCTTCTGTTTTGACACATCTTAATAGGTCCATATAAGGGGAAAACTTGTCTAGGTCTCCCCATTTAGGAAAAAATAGCATACTAACCTTTGTAGAATCTTTCGATTAACAATAGATGTTCCTTCTGGATACTCCTAGAGTTGTAGGAAATTATTGATATCATAATACGATAAGTCTATAGTGTGTTCAACTCCAAGCTAGAAACAATGGTCCGGTCTGCATTCGAATTACCATAGGAATTATGTCATTGACTTCTCGGGTAAAGGAGGTCATGGATGCTAAAGTAACCAAGGCATCAACAAAGTCAATCTTAAGTCCTAGAATTCTTTCAAATTCAATCATCTTGAAGTGCTCACACAACTTTAGGAGATGGTTGTTATAAGTGACTTACTTAAGATCTCTCGTTGCATATTTTCTGTCTCTTTGGTTTACTATTAGCTATGAATCCCCATATACCAATAATTCTTTGATCTTTATATTAATGGCCAACTAGAGACCTAGAATACACACCTCATACTTATCTCGATTATTGGTGCTTCCAAATCTCAGCTTATACGCCACTAGATAATGTTGTTTTGTTGGAAAAACAAGAATTGGTCCGATCCCAACTCCTCAAGAATTCACTGCTCCATCGAAGTACATCTTCTATATGATTTCTTATTCTTTTTATTCTTCTTCTTCCACTACTTCATGAATTGGGTCATCAAGGAAATACTTTTCTAATGGATGATAATCTTCTTTTACTAGATAATTAGCTAACTGATCTTTGATTGCTTGTCCCTTTAGTCCCTTCTAGGTTTTTCAAACGATATCAAATTCGATTAAGAGCATCTGTCACTTAGCAATATTTCTAGACAATACAAGTTTCTCAAAAATGTACTACGGATGTGACATATTGATGATGGCTTTCATTTTGGCGGGATAAATTGTTGGCCCAAAGATCTACCCAAGATTTGGTAAATTGGTAGTTTAAAATTTTAAATCAACTAATTTACCCTAATTGGTTTTATATTGTTTTAATGAGGAAACGCGATAACTAATGCACACACAAATAATAAGGGATAGTTACATTGACATCAAATGTTTTATAGTAGTTTGACAAGCTATTTTTTCCTACGTCTACTCTCTTAAGCTCTTGCAGGGAATTCAATTCACTAAAACCACAATAATTCGTTTCCCAAGTAAAAATCTAACCCACATCAAGCCTTTTCATAGCTAAGAATCAACCCCTTACAAACCCTGATTAGGTAAGTTTCCTTTATACCTAATCACACTCTTTCCTAGACCAATTACACTTAGGTACGAGAGCTAAAATCTCACAAATACAGAAAATATTCAAGTTTCTTTTCACAAGAGCTTCTACCAACTAACAAATATATAAAATATTCATATTTCTTCTCACAAGAGTTTCTACCAACTAAATATAATCCCAATTAACATTTTGATCTAGGTGATAGAAGTGATTTGAACAAAAATCAATTAAAGCATATGAGAACAATAATCTGGATTTGATCAAATAAGCACATAATAAGGCAACACCAGATATCTCAAATCATTTTATCATTCTGGAAAAAATTAATTTCAATAAAGAATATCATAGATTTTCAAAACCAATTTTTTTTCATAGAAATATTCAATTCATATTACAGGCTAAAAAACAATAGATAAATAAGTAACGTTATAGCACATAATTTGAGCATACAAATAGATCAATAATAATCGAAACAATATGATCGATAATTTCTTTCATGAATGATTTGAAACTAAACATAATACTTCTCAGCCTCTAAGGATAATAAAAATGCCTTCAACATTATTTTTCTCGACCAAATTTGCACTATCTCGATCTAGACTTTGATAATTATTTTGGCCTTAATCTAGCGTTGTTTTCAAGAAGGCCATACCACCTTTTATTTAAGCCAGTGTGGTTAAGTTTTTTGTTATTGTTTCAGGGTCCATTTCGTAGCTAGATGAGTGAATCTTTAGATGGATTTTTAGTAAAGACTCTCTTTGGGTTAATCAAATTTTGAATTTTAATGCCTAATTTTAGGTTCATTATGAGAGTACCAAATTTTTTGAATTTGCTTATGCTTATCGTTCTTTATTGAAATACGCTGGCCAAAATCCTAGCTCAATAAGGCATGGAATAAACAACTTAAGATTTTCTATTCTTTCTCTTTTGTGATAGATTCATTGTCATTCGGACAACACCTTAACTTTGAATGTAATCATGAGAGGAAACTAGAAACTCCTGGGTTGGCTATTTCCAAGTCTTATTGATTCCTAGTGTATAGTTTTATGCTATATAAAAATAAAAAAATATAAAACAGTGTATAACATGTCTCTCCAGTCCTATGCAATGTCCTAAAAAATTTGGGTTTTACCAGTATTCTATCCTAGGCTTACTATATAAGGTTTATGGCATTTTTACTATCACAACCTAAAAAGGCTCGGTTCCCAGATTTTTAAACTCCGGTGTCCTCCCTAGGGGAACATCCATCATTGGTTAGTGATCCGAGTGAGGCGTGTTTTGAGGTCGGATCCTGACGAATGAATCGCGTGGCCTAGCCCCTACAATCTCCTCTTTTTAGTCCTACAAGGTTTCAAGACTTAGATTGACGTGGTGAAATCGCACGATTTTAGCCCCTACTTGTCAGCCTCCTAATGAGGTCCACGACTTTGGGTTTACTATGATATATGTAAATGAGATGAGGTGCTCGTGCCTTGGAGAGGATCATGACAATAATATGTACAGAAGCGGTAAACAAAGTAAAATGAAAAATTTAAATGACAAAAATTTTAAGCAGGGATTTAGCAGGAATATAAATAGAGATATGATGCAATAAATTAAATAAAATAAGCATGCTTATGTGCTTATGCAAAAAGGAAAGAAAGGACGAAAATTAAGTTATTATTTAATTTTTTTACTTTTTTCTTCACTAAGGGAAAACGCATTATTTTAACCAACAAAATTGAAGAAATTTTTGGACTTTACTATGATTTGAAATTATTTAGACACAACTAGGCTGGACTCTCTAAAAGAGCCCCCAATGGAGTTTCCAACTGACGCGCTTTGGATTTCGCTCGCCAATCGCAACGCCAACCGAGTGTCAATGTTATAATTCAAAATTCTGTTCATTTTTTTAAAAAAAATTCATCCTTTAGAAAATGATTTTGGGTAATATTTAATTTTTAAAATGTTTTTAGAAAAAACAAGTTCAAGGGGTTTTCTAGGTATCGTTTGAACTAAATTACTTGGGCCAAAATTTTGTAAAATGTTTGGAGTCGCCACCTAGCATTTGTTTTGAAAGGATGTGCTAGGTTATTGGGTTTTTAAAGAAGAAAATAAGTAAAATAAAGAGAAAAGAAAATATTTAAAAAGGCCCGAATTTGACTCAAAACGGTCTTAACCAGGGTATTCATTAGGTTCGGAGGTGGGTTATGCTCGGGGAAGGTATTAGGCATCCCAAAACACTAGTTCAGAAGTAGTACCTCAGTGTCTAAGTATTTTAAATTAAATCAAGTCCAAGTTTGTTTGATGTTTTTGGTTAATATAATATTTTCCCCTTAATTTAGTTTATTATGACATGTTTATTATGATAAGGCTACTAAGCATGCAAGATCAAATCACCTATCGATTATGGAAGAATCTACAAGTTTTGGTCCACAGGGGGAGGTTTTCTTTTTCTTTTTATATATTTTTTCCTTATATTTTTTTAATTGATTTTAGTTTAAATTAGGGTGGCAAACTTTATGTTTTAATTTAGAAAGAAAAGAAAGGAAAAAATGAAGTAAAATATCTTTATTTATTTTTTGAGAGAAAAGTTTCCTTTTAAATAAAAAAAAAATTAAAGACTAAAAAACATTTTGTTCTTCATTCATGAGAAAAAAATAATTTAAGAAAATGAACATTTTTGAAAAGTGTTTTTCAGAAGAAAAGGAAATCTTTATTTTTTTTAAAAAAAAAATTAAGAAAGTTTTGTCTTTTTGTGAGAAAGACATTTTAAAAGATAAAAAATATTTTAGAAAAATAAATTTTATTATTATGTTGAAATTATGTAAGAAAAATATATTTGAAATGAAAAGTATTTTGGGAAGAGTTTTGTCCTATAGTGAAGAAAATCAAATTTAGAAGAAAACTTCATTTTCAAGTAAATTTCGTCTTTTAGTGAATAAACATATATGACGAGTTTTTGTGGTCTTCTTGTTAATTTTTTTTTTAAAGGATTTGTTTTTTTATTTTAAGAACAACATTAAAATCTTAGGTTTTTTAAAAGAGAACAAAATTTAAATTAAGAAAAATATTTTTTTTTTGGGAAAAACAAAAGAACATTATTTAAAAAAAAAATCCCTTTCAAGAAGAAAAAACTATTTAAAGAAAGTTTTTTAGAAAAATATTCCTGAGTGTAGTAGATGGAGAAAATATTTTTATTATTATCATTTTTTAAGAAACCTTTTTGGAAATAAAGGGGGAAAAAGGAATAAAAATATTTTTGAAGTATCATGTTTTGGGATAACAAATGAGACTTGATTTTTTTTATTTTTTTTTTAATGAAAATGAAAAAATAACAAAATTTTGCCATAGTAACTTTAAGCAAAAAATCATTTTTTGGGAAAGGTTCTTAGTTCAAATCAAACCTTTTTTTTTCTTTCTATTTTTTCATGACTTTTGTGTTTTTGGTATGTAAACAATGTAAAAATATGTATATGTGTGTAGTATAGCATATATTGATATATAAGTTTGTAAGTATATATATGTATATCACCAGTCCGAGGATTTGACAGAAAGAAAAAAAGATGTGCCAAATTAAGGACCGCGACTTAGTGTTGGTCTGGGGCCTAGGCTAAAAAAAATGCAAAAAATATAAAGCGCAAAAAAGGCACAGAGCGATAAAGTAAATAACAGTTAATTAATTACAGAAAGGTAAAGTGTGGGAAAGTTAATAACAGTAAAGTGAAAAGCAAGAAAAGTAAAGTGTGTTCTTGGAGAACGGCTTATGTTTTTTTTGTCATTTTTTTACAATTTTTTTGTTTGTTTTTCTTTTTTTGTCTTTATTTTTAGACAAGAATATAAATTTTGGAGGTTTTAAGAATTTATCTTGCCTTTTGGAATGATGGTTCTTCTCCCTTTATTTGTTTCTTCTTCTTCTTAGCTTTCTTTTGTGTAGAAAATCTAAGATTTTTGAAACTAAACTATATTTGAGAAGTTTTTTCGAGAGAAAAAGAGAGAGTTCTTGAGTTCTAGAGGGAGAAGCACAAGTGTAGGAGTGAATTAACAAAGGAAATGAAGAGGGGCCTCCTCTATTTATAAAGGAGGTTGCCCATGCACTCCACAGGGCATGCACCTTGGGGAGTGCACAAGGCGCCTGATTGTAGGCCCATGTGTTCTCATGATGGCCCTATCCCCCTATTTCGTAAATTTTACACTTTATCCCCTTAAATGTGGAATTTAGTATGAACTTGGGTTGATGTGATCTCTCCTAATCATACCATTTTAGTAAATAGTTTTGGTAACTCCTTTAGCTACTTGGGGCACTCTGGTAGCGCGTAAATTTGCCGTTACTTTCACCCTTAAGTATAAGAAGTCAATTTTTAGTAAAGGTAGGGAGAGTAAGGGTGTCGTGTCCACAGAGATTGGTTGTGATTATTATTGAGTACCGTGTTTATCATGACCGAATTTTATCTAGGCTAAAACAAATATAAATAAAATTAATATAAACTAATACTAAAAAAATACTAATTAAACTATACTAATACTATTATGAGATGTTTAGGAAAAATATTGCTTAGGGATTAAATTTGTTTACAAAAACGTGCTTGGTCTCGTTTGACTTTACGTTAATGGCGTTCGGGTATTCGACAATTTCGGTTCGTAAACTCACTCGCTACCTCTCCCGAGTGTAAGACGAGTGAATACATGACTTTGCATCAACGAAGAAGTCCCCCTCAATGTCTTAACGATGCTAGGTCAGGTGAGTCTTGTCCCAACGTCATTGATTGCACAGTTTTTAACGCCCTCCCTGGTCGTAAGATTGTCGTGTTGTGTTTATCCTAATCCGAATCTGGGGTTACCTCTCCCCAGTGTCAAATCCTGTATTCTCTAATTATCTTAACAAGCATAATATTCATGACAAACCAATAAACACATATTATAAAGCACACATTAATGAAACACAAACTCAAACAAACAACACTTTTATAAATTATATTAATCCCGAGACGAAAACCCTTTTAGCTCATGGCCATAAACAGTTATACAAGAAAAATAGAGATAAACATGCTTAACTAACTACCGAAGTTAAGAAAATAAAGAATAAATAAAAGAAACTTAGCCTAGTCCGAAGATTTGCCGCTAAAAACGCTTCGGGATCGCTTCTCCTTTATTGCAACGTGATCTTCTCCTTCGAAATAGGTTGAGCACTCCTAAAACCTCTCTCTAAAATATACTAACCCTAATGGTGCTCTAATGGCCGGAGGAGAGAAGAGGAGGGGGTATAAATAGGGAAAATATCCTAATAAATATCTAAATCTGTGCAGAGATGATCGCCATCGCCTAGGCGGTGGGTTTGTCGATTTGATCTTCGCCACAGTGGTGGAGGAGGCGGTGGATTCAGGGACTTCTCTGTAGTTTCACGGCCTAAGCAGTGAGCTTCCAGCAGATTTAGGTGCCTCTCTACAATTTCACCGCCTAGGCGGTGGGTTGTTGTTCTGAATATTGCCCTCGTGCTTGTTTTTCCACCATGCTTCCACCATTCTTGATCCGATATCATCCTTTAGCATTCGTTTTCATACCGTTTTACCCCTACACCTGATTTAATACAAAAAGAATAAAAACACATTAAAATATATTAAAACATAATAAACGTACAAAAAAACTAACAATTTCGGTTTGGAAATATATAAGTAATTTACACCTACCAAATACCCCCAAACTCGAAATTTTGCTAGTCCTAGAGCAAAACACCCACACAATAATAGAAAATATAAAAATTAATTACGAAATTGAAAAATACGAAAAACAAATATGTGCAAGTTTTGAGTATCATCTACCGGTCAAACGAATTATCGCTCATCGGCCCCCAATCCTATCGAGTTCATGCATAAAAACACATCATGTAATGTTCTAGAATTTCAACATTTATAATAGTAAGTGTCATTATAGATCCAGTCAAAGTGTGTGTGCTTAAAACTCAAATATATAACTATCCATTAATTGGATTGGATTATCCACCATGTAAGCACATGACATAAAAAACCTGAAGGTTTAGGGAATCCATAGGCTTGACTCGGGATCTATTCTCCACTAATGTAGGCTCGAAAGTTCAAAAATATCAATAGGTCTTGGTTCAGTTTAGGACAAATGGCCAAGGGTATATTTGAAAAGAAAACGGGTTAACGTTACCCAAGGCACATTGCTTGGCACATTCACACTAGAAACCCCATAGTTAAATTGAAACAACCCTGAACAATCTATTACGACTGTTGTACTCACTTGTAAAAAAGAAACGGAAATAAACTATATTTACATAGTTTTTTTTTTCCCCAAACAAATAACAAACACAATGCTAAACTTATTTGATTTGTACAATTTAAGGGGTGTGTGAAATATGAACAAAAAATGAGAAGTGAGTACTCGAATACTGAACTAATTAATAGCTCGCCCAAAATCCAACCGCTCACATCAAGTAGCATAATGAATGCTAACTTGATTCACTCTCTTTGTGCCTTTGGTTTAGCGTAACGAGGGATAATGATATATCAGGGTAAGCTTAAAAGGCTCAAGCGACAAAATGATTGTCTAAATCATATCTCCTGAACAACCTTGCCTAGGATTTCGCCTCGAATTTTCCCCAAATCAAGTTCTAGAAACCCTAATGTCATGAATTTAGGTAACAGATAATCATTTTCAAATCAATTAGACAGTTATATAATGAGTTTACGTGCTCGTGCAAGTAGGATCTATAATAACTATTACTAAAACATAATGTTGAGCACACAGAACATACATGCATGAGCTTTACGTTCGACCTCAATTCATCGGGTAATAGCCCAGATGACTTCAAAACTCCGCATAAAACAACAACTAACCTAAACAAACATGCACACGATAACAACAGTAAAACATAAACTATAACTAAAACATATACTATTATACTAACACATCACACCCGACTTAAACAGGAAATGCCCATAATAACCTAGTCAGCGATCCCAATGATATGATAAGAGCATTATAATGAAGACTAGAGTTTAGAACACGTACCGGGAAGGCGAGAGAATCTCTCTCCGAATCAAATTGGCTATGACGGATCTAATTTATTTTTCCTTGGGTTGCCTCCCAAGAAGCACTTGGTTTATGGTCATCAGCCTGACATGTCGAAGTGCTCGTCAAAGAGCGGATTCCACCCGTAGTACGTGTTAAATAACACTACATACGGGTCTTGATTTAAAATGCCCTCAAGCTTGGTGAGATGTTGCTTTGGATGGCTCGAGCTTTCAACGACATGCCTCATCGGCTCATGTACTTGGTGGGCATGAAAGGTCGTTGCTAACGGCGGCAAGGAACAAGTGAACCACATTGGATCCTCGTAGATGTGATTGTCTGAGATCGATTGCGATGTCACGAGTTGAAATTCGAACGGTGAAAATTCACAACGATTAATATGTGAATTTTCATCGATCTCACCCAAGTACCTCCCGCTTGTCTCTGGTTCCTCGTGTTGGCTTTTGATGAATGTGGATTGTGTATCTCCCGATGCCACCACATTTGACTCAGTCTCAATCAAGCAGATTAGCTAACCGATTTGCGTCTGAAGAGACGTTATGGTCTCATTGATGTCAGCGCACACCATCTCGATATGATCAAGAAAATCCTTATGCTCGTTGATCCGGTCATGCATCTCCCTCAATAATCTTTGAGTCTTCTGATAGGTGTAAATTACTTATCTATTTTCAAATCGAACATTGTTAGTTTTCGAGTACGTTTAGTACGTTTTAATATGTTTTTATTCTTTTTGTATTAAAACAGGTGTGTGGGGTGAAAAGGTAGAAAAACGGAGCATAAACGATCAAATCATATCGGGAACGGTGGGAAAACGAGCAAAGAGGCAATATTCTAAAAGAAGCCCACCGTCGCGGAGTCCAGACCTCCGTCGCGGCAGTGAAAATGCAGAGAGGTCATTTTCTTGTTGGACATTCACCGCCGTGGCGTTGAAACTGCAGGATGGTCCTGAATCCACCACTTTCTCTACTGCCTAGGCCATCATTAACCGACTTACCTCATTGCCACGATGATGAATCCTACCGCTGCGGCGGTCATCTCTGCATAGATTTAGATATTTATTTTAGATATTTTCCCTATTTATAACCCCTCATTTCCTCTTCTCTGGCCATTAGAGCTCTATAGGACTTAGGATATTTTAGATAGAGGTTTTGGGAGTGCTCCTTCAAATCCTAAGGAGAAGATCACAAAGCAAAGAAAGGGGAGCGATCATGAAACGTTTTTAGCGGTAAATCTTTGGACTAGACTAAGTTTCTATCATTCTTTTATTTATTTCTTAACTTAGGATTGTTGTTTGAGCATGTTTAGCTCTATTTTCATTGTATAATCGGTAATGGCCATGAGCTAAACAGATTTTTGTCTAGGGATTAATATATTTATAAAAATGTAGTTTTGTCTGAGTTTGTGTTTTGTTAATGTGTATTTTATAATAATTTCGATTGTGTTTGCCCTGTTGCCATGTTATTATGCATGTTTAGATAATTAGAGAATACGAGGTTTGACACTTGGGAGAGGTAACCCCGAATTCGGACTAGGGTAAACACAACACGACAATCTAACGACCCGGGAGGGTGTTAGAAAGTATGCAATCAATGACATTGGGGCGAAACTCATGTGACCTAGCGTCGTTAAGACGTTGAGGGGGACTTCTTCGTTGACGTGAAGTCATGTATTCACTCGTTTTACACTCGGGAGAGGTGGCGAGTGAGTTTAGGAACCGAGATTATTGAATACCCGAACGCCATTAACGTAAACTAAAACGAGACTAAGTACATTTTTGTAAACAAAGTTAATCCCTAGGCAATACTTTCCCTAAAAATCTCATATTAGTATTAGTATAGTTAATTTAGTAACTTAGTATTAGTTTATATTAATTTTATTTTCATTTGTTTTAGCCTAGATAAAATAAGGTCATGACAATTACAGTACTCGATAATAATCACAACCAATCCCTGTGAACACGATACCCTTACTCTCCCTACCTATACTAAAACTTGATCTCGTATACTTGCGAATGAAAGTAACGGCGTATTTAGGCGCTACCATCTCTCCCATAATAGTTGCGAGCGTTTCTTCTAGATTGGGATAAGACTCCTCGTCGTGATCCGGAATGTTAATTTATGGCGCCAAAGTGTTGGAAAAATTCCCCGAGCTTTGGTGACTCGGTGAATGATTCCAACTTTGATAATCATAGGTCGCTATTTTCTCTAATAACCAAATGGCTTCGTCTGTGGTTAGGTCGTAGAAAGAGGGGGTATCGATTCCTCCTTCCACCCATATTCTGGTTGCGGCTTGTAACCCGTTGAGAAAATTGAAGAGCTGACATTCCCTCAGGAGATCATGGTTCGGAAACTAGAATTGCATCAATACTCATTGATCTAACATCGTCGAGTACTCTGCAAGAGAAATAGAAAATAAAACTACAAACAAAAATTATAAACACTAAAAATGACTAAAGTAAAATTCGGTCATTTACTCACAATATCAATAATAAATCTTAAACACAATCCCCGACAACGACTCTAAAAACTTGGTAGTGCGTTAATACACCGCTACTTTCACTCGCAAGTATACGAGGTCAAGTTTTAGTAAAGGTGGGGAGAGGAAGGGTATCGTGTCCAGAGGAATTGGTTGTTATTATTATCAAATACCGTGTTTATCATGACCTAATTTTATCTAGGCTAAAACAAATGTAAATAAAATTAATATGACCTAATAGTAAAATACTAATTAAACTATACTAATACTATTATGAGATGTTTATAAAAAATATTGCCTAGGGATTAATTTTGTTTACAAAAACGTGCTTGGTTTCGTTTGACTTTACATTAATGGTATTTGGGTATCTGACAATCTCGGTTCGTAAACTCACTCGTTACCTCTCCCGAGTGTAAGACAAGTGAATACATGACTTCGTGTCAACGAATAAGTCTCCCTCAACATCTTAACGATGCTAGGTCACGTGAGTCTCGCCCCAACGTCATTGATTGCACACTTCCTAACGCCCTTTTGGTCGTTAGATTGTTGTGTTGTATTTACCCTAGTCCGAGTCCGGAGTTACCTCTCCCAAGTGTCAAACCCCGTATTCTCTAATTATCTTAACAAGTATAATATTCATGACAAACCGATAAACACAATCGAAATTATTATAAAACACACATTAACGAAACACAAACTCAAACAAACAACACTTTTATAAATTATTTTAATCCCTAGACAAAAACTTGTTTAGCTCATGGCTGTAGCCAGTTAAACAATGAAAATGGAGCTAAATATTCTCAACTAACTACTAAAGTTAAGAAAATAAAGAAAAAACGAAAGAAACTTAGTCTAGTTTGAAGATTTGCCGCTAAAAACGCTTCGGGATCGCTTCTCCTTTATTGTAACGTGATCTTCTCCTTCGGAATGGGTTGAGCACTCCCACAATCTCTCTCTAAAATATAATAACCCTAATGGTGCTCTAATGGTTGGAGAAAAGGAGATGAGGGGGTATCAATAGGAAAAATATCCTAATAAATATCTAAATCTGTGTAGAGATGATCGCCTAGGCGGGTATGTTGGTTTGATCTTCGCTGCAGCGATGGAGGAGGCGGTGGATTCAGGGACTTTTCTGCAGTTTCACCGCCTAGATAGTGAGCTTCCAGCAGATTTAGGTGCCTCTCTACAATATCACTGCCTAGGTGGTGGGCTGCTGTTTTGAATATTGCCCTCGTGCTTGTTTTTACACCGTTCTTGATCCGATATCATCCTTTAGCATCCGTTTTCATATGGTTTCACCCCACACACTTGATTTAATACAAAATGAATAAAAACACATTAAAATTTATTAAAACGTAATAAACGTACTAAAACACTAACAATTTCGGTTTGAAAATATATAGGTAATTTACACCTATCACACTCCAATTTTGGAATTCAAGTGTAATACCCCCAAAAATTTATATTTTGAAAATATTATTTTATAAAAGTTCAATATATTTGGGTTATTTTGTATATTATGAGAATTTATGGTACAAATGATATTTTAAATTTTTTAGGGTTAACGTTAATTTCAAATTGACTTTTAAAAGTTTTGGGACTACTGGATTATTTAAAATATAATTTTAAGAATTTTGAGATATGATTAATATTTTTTTATATATTAAGAGGAATTTTATGCAAATAATATAAAAATTAAAAGTGTTGTCTTTGTTTAACCAAGACAACACATTAAAGAGATTGTTGTGTTGTCATCAATACAACATAACACGTCATTACCATTTTTATTAGAAAGAAAAAAATCAATCAAATTGAAAAAGTAACCATGTTTCTTCCATATATATATACACACACGATTATATATATATATATATATATATATATATATATGTAAGAGAATTATATATATGCATGTATATATGTTGAAAAATAAAAATAAAAAAAATAAAAAATACGATCTATATAGTGGCGATTTCGGTTTCGAATTTTAAGTAGAATTTCTAACTCTTTTCATATATATATTTAATCTCTCTATTGTGTGATTTATATTATTGTTGTTGTTGAATTATAATTATTAATTTTCATGAAATAATTATGATTATATAAAAATTATGTGTGCTATATTCCTATGTGTTTATTTATTGTATTAATTAGATACACGTATTAGAGGAGTTAAAATTTTATTGAGCGTTGGCTCACAACCCCACAGTTTTTATTTCAGGGTTGATGAAAATAGAACTGCACTAGAAATTATAATTATGTTTGAATTTAAATTTATAATAATTGTATGTATTATTTATTATTGTCAAATTCACTCGATAATTCGATGATGATAATTATTGTCGTCGTATTGCAAAATTTCTCAGATTTTTATATAATAGAACATTGATTATTCAATTTTAGTATTAGTTCTCCAAAAGGAGAAATCGCATGATGTCCTGAAAAATTAGGTCATTACAAAGTGGTATCAGAGTGAAGGTACAATTACCTTAGGCTTGAGTTATGTTATCCATTATTCATAATAAATTAATTAATACTTAAAAATAATAATTTTTTTTTCATACAACTCTATTCAAAAAACAAAAATTGATATGGAAAGTACATGGATAATAGTTTTCCTACTACTACACGCATGGTTTATGATAATTAGGTGATTGTTTTCAATGCTAACTATCACATCGTACATGAAAGTACAAATACTCAGATTAATTGTCGTTTCATAATGAATATACTAAGAAGGAAACATATTGCCACTACATGTTTGCTCCAAAAATTGTAGAAAGACATTAGCTTATGCTTCTATTTCAAGCGTTAAATGTCTGCATATTTGATCGGAATAGTCAATGTTGAGTAGGAATGCTAGAGTTATTACTCTTTTTGGTGTGCACATTTTGAGTGTTTCTGCGATTTTGCATGCACTTTATGCATTATTACTTGTCGTATCTCTTACACTTTGTCTTTAATCTTAGTTTTGCTTCCATGAGAAAGCTCATAGACCTAGAATGAATTGGAAACATGCAAATATAAAGTGGAAACGAAAGCATGCAATGATAATAAGGAGATTACTGCAACTATACCTCAAACCTCACATTTCCATTACCAAAAATAAGTGAAGTAAGACTGGGTGAGTGCCGTGTTAGTCGTGGACCATAGGATAAGTTATTAAAAAGATCTGCTTAAAACGTGTTTACTGTCTTCTTTGTAAATTATCAAATCATATTATTGTATTTAATTAAAAAAAAAAAAAAAAACTGATGCAAATAGACAGTTTTATGATGTTAAATGGATCAAGTAAAATTTTAAAGGTGAAAAATAGTTTTTATTATCTTGCTATGCCATAATTGTCTCATCAGGAGGGTTTGTCCTACGAGATGTTGTTGGACCTTACAGGAGGGCATGTCCTATAGGACGTTGTGTTGCGACCTATTAGGAGGGAAAGTCTTGCATGTAGTTGATATCTATTGTTGTTGTTAACGATAATTATCGGTATGATATGATGATTTTTACCACGTGTTGCTGACTATCAATATAGTGGAGTTGAATGTGGTATTGACGATATAATATGGTAAAGTTGAATATGGTATTGAGGATATATTGTGGTGGAGTTGAATATGATATTGATGATATAATGTGGTGGAGTTGAATATGGAATTGATTATCTATATGTTGTGTTGAGACTTGGTAGGAGGGCAAATCTTGCAGGTGGTTGAATATATTATTTATATGTTGTGTTGAGACCTATTAGGAGGATGAATCTTGTAGTTAGTTGATATGATAATTTCCAATCGTAAAGTAAAACGATCATATGACTAGTAAGAAAATATGATATTTTATTATATAAAAGTGAGTTGATCAGTTGATTTAAATTTAGTTGTTCTATGATATTTGTGGAATTTTGACATTTTGTTGTGTGGTAATATTTGTTGAAAATTGATTTTGAAAAAAAAAAAAAAAAAAAAAAAACCTTGATCAATAAAACGATTTTTGTATTAAGAAGACAATACACCAATAAAACATTCAGATAAATATTGGTCCACTACTAACAATTGGTCGGGTTAGACTGTGAGGTAATTATTGAGACTTTTGAGGGACTTTATATAGTATTTTTATGTACATATTTTACGTGAGTATTGAACTCGTCATGTTATATAAGTATTGATTTTTTTAGACATAAATATGTTTTGGGACGTATTTATATGATTGAAATTATATCTATTGAGTATTAAGCTTGTTATGTTACGTGAGTATTGACCTATTGAGACGTATTTATGTGGTTTGAGAAGTAATTATGTGGTTTAAACATATTTATGTGGTTAAGAAGTATTTATATATTTTGGGACGTATTTATGTAGTTGAGATATGTGT
Organism: Eucommia ulmoides; assembly: GCA_016647705.1. NCBI lineage: Eukaryota > Viridiplantae > Streptophyta > Magnoliopsida > Garryales > Eucommiaceae > Eucommia > Eucommia ulmoides. The sequence goes on from CM028339.1 coordinate 53,773,998, forward strand.
TTTCAGACGTATTTCGAAAATTGTATTATTTGAAGTTTGGATTAGTTGATATTTATGAAAAAGTTTATGAGATTATTGAGATTTTAATGTAGATATTGGAGATGAATATTTTTTTCATCTCACGGGACATTCCATGAAGAATTTGGGTTATCTACTAGTTTTGATGTTGGTTGTGAATATGTTGGCTTGAATATTGGATGAAATTTATCAATGTTAGTTATGGGATGTGGAAATGAGCTTAAAATGTCGTGCCAAGTAAGAAAAATTATTTTGGTCATGGACCTATTGAAATTGAGATAGACCCAATCCAGTGAGAACAATTATTTTGTTAGTTATGAATTGTGGGTGACTTTCGGTTATGGGGCCCTACATAGAGAACAATTTTTCTAGAATTGAATGTAACTGATATGAACGTGCGATTCTGAATTATTCGTTTTCACACAAAATTTTGAGGATAAAATTTTTTTAAGGGGGGTAAATTGTAATACTGCGAGAAATTTATATTTTGAAAATATTGTTTTATAAAAGTTTAATATTTTTAGGTTGTTTTATACATTATGAGAATTTATGGCATAAATAATATTTTATAATTTTTGGGGTTAATGTTAATTTTAAATTGATTTTTAAAAGTTTTGGAACTATTAGGTTATTTAAAATATAATTTTAAGAATTTTGGAACTTGATTAATATTTTTTATATGTTAAGAAGGTTTTTATGCAAATAATATAAAAATTAAAGTGTTGTCTTTTTTTAACAAAGACAACACATTAAAAAGATTGTTGTGTTGTCATCAATACAACACAACACGTCATTACCATTTTTATTAGAAAGAAAAAAAAAATCAATCAAATTGGAAAAGTAACCATGTTTCTTCCATATATATATATATATATAAAACAGATAATTATGTATATGCATATATATATGTTGAAAAAAAAAATAATAATAATTTAAAAAACGATCTACACAATGGTGATTTTGGTTTCGAATTTTAGGTAAAATTTGAACTCTTTTAATATATGTATTTAATCTCTCTATTGTGTGATTTATGTTATTATTGATGAATTATAGTTATTAATTTTTATGAAATAATTATGATTATGTGAAAATTATGTGTGATATATGTCTATGTGTGTTTTTATTGTATTAATTAGATATACGTATTAGAGGTTGAAATTCTATTGAGTGTTAGCTCACAACCCCACAATTTTTATTTCAAGATTGATGAAAATGGAGTTACGCCAGAAATTATAATTATATTTGAATTTCTATTTGTAATAATTGCATATATTATTTATTGTTGAAATTCTATTGAGTATTGACTCACAAACTCATAGTTTTTATTTCAGGGTTGATGAAAATGGAGTTGCGCAAAAAATTATAATTATATTCGAATTTCTATTTGTAATAATTGTATATATTATTTATTGTTGTCAAATTCACTCGATAATTTGATAATTATAATTATCGTCGTCGTATTATAAAATTTCTCATATTTTTATATAATGGAACATTGATTATTCAATTTTAGTATTAGTTCTCCAAAGGGAGAAATCGTATAATGGCCCTAGAAAAATGGGTCATTATACCAAGGCTCCGTCTTATTCTCGGAGGGTGTTTTTTTAGTATAATTTGTGATTTGGACACTTTTTAGCAATTACACATGTATTTTTTTTATTGAAATTGAAATTATAAAAATTAAATTAAAATATCCAAATTACTATTTAAAAGTTTAATTTTGAAAAGTAAAATTTTTTTGGTCGTCAATTTGATAAAATGAATGAAAAAATACAATTTTTGGGCCAAAACGAAAGTAGTTGGAATTTGTGAAATTTCTTAAAATTAAGGGGTGGGAAACGACATTAATTATATCCAAAGTGATATTATATGAAAATACACTTTCACTATTACCAATTAGTCCCAAATTAACTTCTTAGAAATTTTGATTTTAGCCCGAAATTTTATTTTTGCCTAGTTTAATCAAATTGTCAATTTTTTTTTTTCTTCTTGAAAAATTTAATGAAATTTAAACACATGAATCTAAGGTGAAAATTGGTTCCTTTAAACATGGTTTAAAGTTTGTCTAAATTTACACTTTAGACCCGACACTTTTACAAATTGCAAAAACAAGCGAGACAAAATGTGGTGCTTACATGTGGTGAGGAATTAACCTTCTGAGAACTAAGTTATTGATGTTAAAGTTTATTTACTGAACTAATTTGTTTTAGTTATTTGCAGTTCTTACTTTGTACGCCATCATTCGCAAGGTTGTGGTCTCTCAAAGCTCTTCTATCGAATTCATCTCTTCTCTTAATCTGGCCTCATTAGTTTTTAGATTAGGGGTTTGGATCGAAGTGGTATGAAGGATGATCTCCACTAGTACTAATGCTTCTGTTCTGCAAGTGAGCAAAAAGTTATCTTGCTTGTAGAGACACAAATGTTGTTCCTTACGACCACAAGATTCTTGGAAATTCTTCAACTCATTTTTCCTTTGCATCATCAAGTTTCTTTTTTAGGGCATACTTCATAGAATTGTTCATAACTTTCACCTTTCCTTGGCTTGTGGATGGGTTGGATTGGATGTTATGTGTTGAATCTTCAATTTGTTACACATCCTCTCAAATTTTCCCCCAATAAATAGGGTTTCATTATTAGAAATCACTGTAGCTGGATTTTGAAACCAACAAATAATATTGTTTTCATTAAAAAAAATCACATCATTTTATCCTTTAGTGACGAACCCATCTACCTCTACCCACTTAGTAAAGTAATCAATTACCAGTAACATGTACTTCTTAGTTTTGGGATCTCGGGTGAAAAGTCCCAAAACATCCATCCCTCACTGTGTAAATGGTGGGATTGACATGGGGACCTAGTTCTAAGCTGGGGCCTGAATGTCTCAAGTAAACTTCTGGAATTTGTCATACTTTACCACGTAATCCAATGCATCCTTCCTCATTATCGTGTGCCTGTAGTACCAAAATATGAGTGACTTGTGGGCCAATGTTTACCCAACTTGGTGATTTCCAATGATGCCTTCATGGATTTCCCATATTACATAATCAACTTCTACAGGACCTATAGAGGGTAGTAGAGTGTGAATAATCTATGGTACATTTTCCCATCAATGATTAGGTACTTTAAGATTTTATACAACAATTTATTGGAAACTTCATTGTCATTAGGTAGATGTCCTTCAAATAAATAGCGCATGTGGGGAGTTCTCCAATCATCATCGTCTCCAAGTTGGACCGCATCAGCACAAAGACTTGTTGAGGAAACGATTTATGGAAGTTCTTGAAATTCGACCAAATCTTAACTGAAACCAGCTTTGTTTGTCGATGCTAATATAGAGATGGCTTATGGTCGATCATTTTTTATCCTTGATATTTCCTTATACTCATATCTATTGATAATGACATTAGTTCTTTTACGTTTTACACGTAGAGTTGCAAACTCTCCTTGTTGACTGTGAAACCTTGGTAAATTTGGTTCACTACCAGTTGTGAGTAAGATCTAATGATGATGTTTTGTTCCCCCAAAGCATTTGTGAGATTTATTCCAATTACTATTGTTTCATACTTTGCTTCGTTATTAAAAGTTTTGAATTTGAATTAAACTGCAAATGCAAAAGTTCTCATCGGGCATTTCGATAACCACCCAAGCTCCGTAAACCCTAGCTTTGTGGCACCATCGACATAAAATTCCATTTGTACTAGTGTGGCTCTGATGACTTTCTTTCCTTGTGAATATCATTAAAGGTCATTGAGAGTTTGGTAAGAAAATACGATAAAGCTTGACCCTTTAGAATCATTTTAGATCGAAAAATTGATGAAGAATTCCCCAATCTCAACAACCCATTTCACCAATAATTCGGATGTGTCTGACTTGTACATGACCTTAATAGATACTAGGTAATCACATTGATAACATGGGCTTGGAAATAAGTTCGAAGTTCGTGGCTAACATGATAAGAGCTAGGGATAAATTTTTTAGGTTAATGTACCTTAATTTGGTCGGAACTAGTAATTTGCTGATGTATAAAGCTGGCCAGTGAACCTTTTTATCCTCCTTCATTAGAGTTGCATTGACTGCATGAGATGATATTGCCAAATATAAGAACAGTTTGTCTCCTATATGCAACATCTCCATCGACAAGTGATACTACTTCGTATACACAAAATATGAAGTCAAAAGAAAAACTGCGGTTTCCTTTTAATAGCTTAAAGAATGAAGCAAAGTTATCTTTGGATTTCAACATGAACCTGTTAGCGTTGCCAGTTTTCAATTAAGACTCAAACCTCCTTGATGTTGGTAGGATTTTATTCTATAGATTGCATCCGATCTTCCCAGGTTAGCTCTATGCAAGACTGATCCACTTTGTAGCCCACGAATTTACCTGAGCCGACTTTGAAAGTTTACTTTTTGGAGTTCAACTTCAAGTTAAACTTTTTGATAATCTCGAATGTCTCCTAGACATGTGAAAAGTGATCATTCTTATTAGATCTATTCACAAATATATCGTTGATAAAGACCTCCGTGGGCTTTTTATTTGCTTTCAAAACATTTGGTTTACAAAATGCTGATAAGTTTTCCCAATATTTTGTAAAGTAAAGGATATGATGGTACAATAAGTAGCTCATGGATTAATAAAAGTTGTACCCTCCTCATCCATTGGCTATATCTTGTTTTAGTTATACCAAGAATAGGCACCCATGAGGCCCATGAGCTCATGGACAGACGTTGCATCTATCATCTAGTGGATCCTAGGCATAGAGTAGCAATCTTTGGGACAGGCCTGGTTGAAGTCGGTAAAGTCCACACACATTAACTATTTATCGTTCTTATGTACCAGCACACGATTGGCTAGCTATTTGGGATATATGACCTCACGAATATGGTTGGACAAAAGCAAGCATTTCACATCCCCTTTGATCACTTCTTCCTTATTTGGGCTCAACGCTCTTCTCTTTTGTTATACTACGCAATACGACCTAGACACATCCCAGTTATGCATCATAATGTCGATGTTCGTTCCCTACATGTCTTTAATAGACCATACAAAGACGTTGATGTGTTCTCCAAATAGTTGAACAAGTTTGTGCTTATCTTCTGCACTCATAGCCGAACCAGTCCTTAGTTTTCTACCCTTTTAACAAATACCACCTTTTTACAAGCTTGACCAACTCAACTAAACTCTTGTGATCTCTAGATTTATCATCCTCCTTATCTGCCATTCGAGCACTAGTCCTCGCCTGCAACTCTAGTGATTGCTATTGTAGATTTTTTTTTATATTTCATTGCCACAGGAAGAATTCTTAAAACGTGACTTGATCCACCAGAATCATGGATATTAATGAGGTTTTGGGGTACTTGATGCATTGGTAGAGGGTAAAAGCCACCACTCTCATCAAGTATAGCTAAGGACAACCCAATATAGAATTATTAGGAGAGAAAGAAGCCATAACCATAAACTTTGTGGTCTTGGTGATTATTGCATCATCCCTCCTTACTGTTACAGACATGGTGGTATTTCCTTTTGGTAAGCTCAAGTCTCCATTAAATCCTACTATTACTGTATGTATTGAGCTGACATATAACCGAGAATGCCCCTTTACGTTAGGGTGTCTTGAAAGATGATATTAGTAGAGCTCCCCATACTTTTAGAATCTTCTCGACACGAACTGATGACCAGTGCATCCTTGTAAATATGAAAAATTCCATTCAGGTCATTATTATCAAAGATTAGAGGCAGATTTTTGTTGGGCACGACTACAAATATTTGTCCATAATTGTGTTCCATCGTTGCCTCCCTCGCCTTTCTTTTATGGGCTTGGTTTAACTCCATGGTCACTACTCTAGCTACTATAGATCATGTAGATAATGTCTTGGAGTTGATCCATCTTATTATTCCTCATTATCTTCACTCCATCATTATCGCTACAATCCCTGTCTTTTTTTTTTTTTTTCTCTCGTTGGGCTGATCTCGAAGATAAGTTATAATATGTTCCTTTTACAACAACCTTTGGATCTCTAAATTTGTTGTCGGTAATCATTTGTATCATGCCTATGGTCTCGATAAAAATTGCAGTACTTACGTTTATCCCTCCGGTTGGGATCAGTAGTGACCATTGATGGCCAGATCACCTTATCTGGTGACTTTATTTCATGTAGAACTTGTAAAATAGGCACCTTCAGTCTTGGAAGATATGGATTCACGTACCATTGAGGATGACCCTCCCCTTTCCTGAGAAAGTTTTTTTGTAGTAGTCTCATGTTCCTCCTTTTAATGTTCTTGCATATTTTTTGCCCCTATCTTGGTGATCTTCCTAGGAATTCTCGTCTTCCCAGGATGACTTGACATCATCTAGTTTTATTTAAGGTTCAGCCTATTCCATCGGATCATCCATATCCGAAGGCATGTGCTTCATGAAGGAATCCTCAAAATGGTCCTGTCTATGGCCCAATATGAAAGCATTTATAATGAGATTCGAACCACATCCCTCAATCTAGGTTAGTTCTTCATTGAAGCAAGTGATGTATTGTGTTAGAGATTCTTCCTTATCCTAGCAGACCGTTGGCAAATAGTCAATGTTTTTGTTCAACCTTTTAATATGTAATGAAATGATTAATGAATTGTTTCTCTAATTTCGAGAACAATGAGATTGAATGGGCTGGTAACCCATGAAACCACTTTACAGACAAACTCTTAAGAATGGCTGCAAAGGCCCTACAGAGAACATAATTACTCTTCCATTGGATCAGCTGTGAAAGAGGGTTTGATTAGCCCCACCAAGATCTCCACATTGTCAAGTTGGGTCTCTTCTTTCCACTCATTATCCTGCTCATTCTTATGTCGGAGGTCTTGCTGCTTTCCCAAAGTGAAGGACTCCAGTTGGTCTTTCATCTTTAGATCATAACAAAAGAGGTCCCATGGGGCGCTTTTTTTTTTTTTTTTTTGGCATTGGAAGACCCTGTTATCATGCAAGTCCTTCCTCGAGCTTTTCTTCTGTCCCAAAAGTCGCGATAGCACCTCTAACACATCAGCCTCCTCATCTCGACTGTTTTTCGATGAGCCTTCTTTAAACTTTTTGTTCTGAGCTTCCACCATCTACTCCACTAAAGTATAAAGCTCTTTGATTTGCTGATTAAGGGAAGCAACTTCTTTAAAGGCAAGGCTATCAACTTGGGGATCGTCATTCAGGCTATCCAATGCCATATCTTTGCTAGTTTCATGTCCTGACCTCACCTGGCGCATTAAAGATGCATATATTTTTCTTAAGTTTCCCAAAGACAGTGTTGAATGATGTAGCAAAAAAAATCTACGATCTTCAAACTACAATAGAGTATCAAATGAACTTGCAACAACAAAATGGTTTAGGAACACCGTAGTGGTATTGGCTAACGATATTTGGATGTGAGAATAAGTTAATATATTTTAATGTTCGAAAAAAGAATCGTGATATAGTATTACTGAAAGGCACACATTTATACAGAACAGATACTTGACTCCCCTTGATTTGGGGATGAAGCGACCGTATAATAACTTTTGAACTAACTCAGCTATTTTATTGGGTTGACTAATTCCGAAGTCCGTTGAATGTTACACAAGTTATAATGGATTTTAGTTCAGCCTTCATCTTTGTCGGCCGAATATATGGCCCAAGAGCTTGCTCTCAATTGGGCCTTCCATCCTGTCAAACAAATTCTTCCATTTGGATCCACTTATCACGTTCCTTATTTTCAGGGACTTAAGGGCAGGAATTCCTCCCTTCCGCAATTTATGATTTGTTTGTTGGTTCCCCATCTTGATCAAATATGCAAATTCCTAACAGTTGGAGATGTTTTGCCATTTTTTATGCAAGATTTGATTTTTTATTTTATTTTCATTTGTTTCTTTCTTCCACTCATATTTTTTACAAATTGTGATTTGGTTTTCCATCTGGGCCGATATTTAGTTCACTACGATTTGCTATTTGTAATTTTAATTAGATTTGTTTTGTAGTTCACTTTCATCTTTCATGAGCCTGCGTGTAAATCTCAGTTGCTTCTGATTTTTAATACCCATCAAAACTTTTCATTTGTCTCCGATTTACTGTACTCATCATTCAAGCGCGCACACAAACTTGAGGGTATTTTTATTGTGTATTGATTTGATAAGATGTTGACCGTACTTACTCTATTGCTCAAATTGTGATCATTTTTTAGCTTTTACTCTTTTTTGAGGTTTTTGATTAAAAAACAATAGCTTCGATGTAAAAATAAAACAAGAGAACGGTATTTTTGGCATATGATAGTCAATTTTGGAGAACACGCGTTTTTCAGGCGCATGGCCAGCCATTTCCGATAAAGTAATAGATATTATGAACTGTGTAAGTAGCGTGAGACAAATTGCTCTCACAAATATATGGGGAGTCAAAACACAATTAGCCCAATTTAAAATGATTGGATCAAATTCATTTCAATTTTAATAAGAATTCATAATGCGCAATGCAAATGTATGGCCTCGATTTTCGTTCTTTTTTGGCTGTTAATGGTTTTTTTTCTAGTGGTTTCATAATTTTTTAGAACAAAAACAAACAAACATATTTGTTGTAAAACTAGGTTCTCAGTTTGTTTTTAAGTTTATTTTAAATTTAAAATATGGACTTCATTTTAACATACTAACGATTTCTCGTGCCTAAATACATTATATTCATAGTAAATAATAATAAATTTATCCAATTAAATACAAATGTGAAACTTAAAGGGTACTAAATATAAATTTTTAATTGTCTTTGGAAGTTGAGACCTGAAATTTTTTATTGAGATTTTTTTTCTCAAAATTTTTTATAATTCAATTTCATCCATTTATTTCTCTAAAACTAATTTGAACCCTTAATATTCTATTTTATATATATATATATATATATATATATATATATATATATATATATATATATTTTTAATTTATTATAAAAATATGTACCTAAAAAGAAGTTTTATTTTTTTTTCTATTTGGGTTAGGCAATCTCATAATTGGGGGAATATTCGACCAAAATAAGCTATGAACTTATTTTAAAATGTTATAAAATCTTAAAAAATGAGAACAACAATTTGGAAGCAAGACACTGGTTAAAAAGTTAGTACTATTAGTATATCTTATCATTTTCATAGAAATCACGGGAACCTTCTACAACATTAAAACTTCTTGAGACAGCCTTTGTAATATTATGCTTAAGCCCATTAACAACCCTTCAACCAAATATAAATATTTAGGTCTCTATTTTTCCTTCGGAAATCAATTTATATTTTATTGGCACCTAAACTACCCTTGTATTAAAGATGAGGGTCCAAAGTAAAATATAACAATCTTTTTATGCTATATAATGTAGTTAGCTTTTTCATTCCATCTTCATCCTTGTTATTGTGCTCTTTACCAAATTCTCAATTGCGACTCCATTGTTGAACCAGCTACTATGACCACCAATATAACAATTGCAATTAAAGCCACCAAGACCATCATACATCATTGCCCCGACCTTAGCCACCACTCCTACGAACTCAACCTCTGATGGGGTGAATTTCCACACCACCCTGCGCATTATTTGAAAGTAGTAGGATGGACCCTGTTGATAGGCAAGGCCCAACCAGAAGTTATCTGGCCCAAATTGGAAAGGACCTGACTCATGAGGGAAGAGGTGAATGGGCTCACATAAGACAACCCAACAAAGGAACCGGGTGAGTTATAGCCCAAAAGACAAGAGGCTCGAATACCTCAATATTAATAGGCCCAGTGCATAAGAAACCGCCCATAACACCATGATCAGATGGTTAAGATAAGAAATGAAGTGGCTGACAACTAAGAAACTAACCATGATGCCCCCCAAGGAGGCGAGGTAAAGAGACTCAGAAGGTGGGACTAGTGGTGGTAAAAATGGTAATCAGGTAATCTATTTCTCTATATATACAGAACATGGATGACAAAAGAAGTTAAGTTAGAATTTTCTCACTTGTTTTCACATTGGAAGGTATTTGGTCGATACCATATCGGTATTCTAGATACTTCTCCTAAGTTTTGCAGGTTAGCTAGGAGAGTTCATATCTGGTAGGACAGACAAAATTTGGCTGTATTATTTGACCCCGTCTCTAGGACGAAACCAATTAAAAGCCATCAAAATTATCATCTTTCTCGTTGCCTGTGTTTAACAGCAGTGACTCATCTCTGTTCTAGTACAAAAAATGCCACATCGAGATCTTTAGCTGGGAATTCATAATTCCCTTAAGCAAGCCAAGGGAAACAAACTCAATTCACAATATCAACCTCTAATGGAGTTATCAAAGAAGCGACATAGTTGTTCAACTTCTCTCTCTGTGTATATATAAATAGTAGATGCACTTTATCATGAGGATCGATCTCTTCGTTTTTCTTTCGTATAGCCATTATAATTTTTTTTCGAATCACAATAGCTGTGAATTATCATATAATCTCGAGGATCTGTTTAAGGGTCCGTACAAGCAGTGGCCCAATTCAGATCACTCGAGCTGTGAGGTTTCCTCGCCACTAATGAGGTCCAATTCCAGTAGGAAAGACGAACTTTCATCTCGACGGATCTACTTGTCGAGCTACGAGTCCAATTCAGGTCGGAAAGACCTACCTCAGTTTGGGAAGATAAGATCTCGTATCGTCGTTCTCTAGCCTTATTGTTCTCAAATATGATCATACACACCTTCGATCTAACCTGAACCACAACCATCCTCCTCCCAAAAAACAGAGACAAATAGCAGAGAAGACAAAAATATGCAGAGAGAAACAGAGAAAAGTCCGCCGTCAAGGCTCGGAACGCCTGATGTCGCCATTGGAGACGCCTCTGAGCAGGACCTGAACTGGTTGGGATTAATCTCGGTACGGAAGGTGGAAGATCCTCTTCGATGCAACCATCGGAAATTCATTAACTCAAATGATAACTATTGGTGTCGAAAAATGGTATGTACCCACCACATGGTCTAGTCAAAATCCATGTCGAGAGTTATCAATGATCTGGAGGTAGTTATTGATAGAAGGAGATCTTCCATGTTCTTTATCTTCAAATCTACGGGCTGACCAAGTTGACATGTGCATTGTCTGGCCTAAGTTCCAGATGTATACCAACACAAGGATCCACCGGGTTGTGCCCAGCGAATCTCTTTCGGCGTGAGAGTAAGAGCTCCAGAGGAGAAATTTAGGAATGCTTTGAACATTCTAAAAGCGATTACCTTCGTAACATTGTTCACCTTTCCTCTTATAAGCAAAAATCTTATTAACGTTTTAGAGATTAGGGGTCTTAAGCTCTGTTATCGACCTTAACACAGAGCCTGGTGGGGAAAAATGGCACATGAAGGGATTAGAGTTATGGGCCTAAGCTTTTCAACATTGATGGAGAAGTCTATGGGCCGTGCTGCTAAATTAGCGGATGAACCGGCCTGGACATGAATACGGATGCTGAGGTGGGCATACCGACCAGAGCTTCATCAATTAGTTTCTCCTTAATCGTAAGAAACTTTTAGCCGATAATCGTCTAAGTCTTGAGAAATGACCAACCTGAAGACACCGAGCTGAACAATAATTCTACTGTTCTGGCTATTGATGACATGTCATAAGGTGGTCAACGTGGCAGGCTCAGGTGGAGCAATTTTAGGGTTGGTTGATTTTTACCCACATCAATTGGCCCCCAGCTCTGAGCGTGGAGATGGAACACGAGATGCTGAGGGTTTTGCTCCACTCTTGATTGGATGAAAAATGGAATTTCGTTCTCGGGAGGGTTCTACTCGGTATCGAGAAGAGCTCGACTAGGTTTTACTTGACATTCTTGAGAAGCCTTTCTGTAACTCCCTGGATTTGTGACACGTGACTTGCAATTTCTGATGGGCATGAGGATCGAGTTATTCTTTGATGACCGATAACGTGACAGTCCGGTAGGATAGCCCGCCTATATATAGACACTTACCCTCTATTCATTTTTCGCACCAGAGTAACGTGAGCGCTCCCTCATCTCCCAAGCATGGTACTCTTTTCTCTTCTCCCTCCTTTGTTTTATGTTTGTCTCTAACTTCTCTCTTAGGTATAACCCATCGGTGTCCGGTTCTTCTGAACAGACTCGAACGGTGTCATCGATCCAGCAAATCGAGCTCAGCTCGTCTCTAGAAGAGGTTAACTAGACGACCTCATCATCCGAAAGGGCTCACAGGTCCGCTGGAGCTGGGCCTTTCTCGTCTTCTAATGCGACCAATAGTCCAAGTCGACCTAGAGCCCAGAGTAGGATGGGTTCTTTTGGGGGTCCCTCAATTGAGCTTGGCACGGGTCCTGCCAACAAGCCTGGTTCTATGGATCCGGTTGTCCTAGAAACTAATCCTCCTACTGCCACTTCTTGTCAGGTTTCATTGGCCAATGTCGACCCTGACCAACCCATCAATCAAATCGCCCCAGAAAGTTCGGTCTGGGTGATTGAGTCAATTTTGATGAAAGACGAGGTGAAAACACTTCGATCTAAGTATGCCTTTCCCAGCTCGGTAAAGTTGAAAGTTCTCCGGGTTGAGGACCATGCTTATGTACCTCCCAAGGGGTACATCATGGTTTACGTAGATCAACTCTTTGCTGGCTTGCAATTTCCCATTCATCCATGGGTTTGGGTCATTTGTTGGGATCTCGGGTTGTGTCCATCACAACTCGCTCCCAACAACATGAGGATGGTGGCAGTAGCCCACATTATCTTCTGTGCTGCGGGCGTTAATCCATTCTTAGACCTTTGTTTAGCTCTATTTTTTGCCAAATCCATGCCCGAAGGTCAGGGTTGGTGTTACATAGCTTTTCGGCAACAATTCTTGCGCGGCTATGATCAATCGATCATGGGTTGGAAACTCACGTTTTTCTTCCTTGGGGGAACCGGATGGGAGTTCATCTCGATCGCAGATATAGACTATACCCTGTCCAGATGCACTAAGGTAAAGTGGGTAAGTGCCTGTCCCGATTGTTGTTGCATGCTTTCTGTTCAGTACTTTTATCTCACTTGTGTTTTCTTTTGTATTTGCAGAGCTAGAGAAAGCTAGAAATATGAGCACCTTCAACACGAAAATTATCGTGGATAGACACCGGGTCTTGAAGACTTTCTTTACGCACGTTAAGTAGTTGATCAAGTCATCCTTGTACGACTTGTACTTCTGGAGTGATCCCTCTCTTTCTGAGCCAGTCTTCGATGAGGTATCCACCAATAGTAAGTTCTTCACCCCGACTCGTTCCTTTTATTGCACATTAGATATTTTGCTTATTTTTTTATTTTGATTGAATTATCTTGGTTTCTAGTCATAGACCGAGCTGCGATGAGGAGGCTCCCCAAAGAGAGGCAGGCCCAAGAGGCCACTGCCGCTGCCAGCTCCCAATAAGAAACTCAGCCCAGACGAAAGGCCTAGGAAATAAAGACCACCTTGGCTCGGGTCACGCCCTATGTTACCTTAGCGAGGCTGATGCCAGAGGAGATGACCCTTGTCCTAACTGTATCCCTTATTCCGGTGGAGGAGGACAGCCTGGTCCCTACTGAGATGAGGGATAAGGGAAAGAGAAAGATGATAGAGGATGAGGTTGAGCCGCCAACACAGTGGAGCAAAAATAATGGCTAGCCAAAGCAGAGCAGATCCTTCTCCGTACCCAACACCGGCGTGAAGCTCGGACAAATGTTTCTTGACCTCCCTGAGCTCTTTCCAAGCTTCGTCCACAATATCACACCTCCCGATGACTGACAAAAAATTGTTTCCAAAAGCAATGCAAAACTGATCACCGAGGTCTACAAAGATGCCACGGCGATAAGTGTTCTTCTCGATAAACTTTTATAACTTGTAAATATTTTGCTCTATCATATAATAACTTTTATTTTCCATTTAAATGTAGAACCTTTTCAAAGTGGCCGAGTTGGGCCTTCGTCTGCACCATGCTAACGAAGAGAACTAGTTTCTCACTAAAAAAAAATCCAATGCGGTGAAGGGTCTCAATAAGCTCCATGAGAGGGTGTGTGAGTTAAGCGCAGACGACCTCAAGATGAAGGCCCAGATCGATCAGCTGACGAAGGACAAGGAGCAAATGTGCAATCTAGCTGGGAAGTTGAAGAACAACCTGGCTAGAATGATAGATCAGTTGGCTGCTGCCTTGGAGGAGAAGAGGGATGTCATGGCCCGGGCTAAAAAGGAGGTTATGGAGAACTTAAAAAAAAGCCAAGAGTACAAGAATCTTGAGATCAGCATCGGGACCAAGATGATGAAGGACAGTTACTACACTACCATTCGTTCCTTCCGACGTTAATATCCCCAGTTCCCGTATCAACAAATCCAGATGGAGTTCTCTGACTCGGAGGAGGAGAATGAGGGTGCTCAGGGTGGTTAAGCCAGGTCGAGCAATAGGACTCCAACCGAAGCCGGTGGGGACGGGAGAGCTCAAGCCAGGGCGCCTCAATAATTCAATCAACCAAGATGATGCAGATATATTTTTTGTAGTTTCTTTGTTTTTTTTCCTTCATTCTCGTTTTTTTTTTTTTTTTTTTTGTTGCCCATATAGGGAAATTGTTCCAAGCTTTGAACCCCTCCCTATAATTGCAATATTCCAAGTAATAAAATTCCCATTTTACTTGGTAATTTGTTATTCTTTCTCGGTACCTTTGCCCGATCGGTCAATTGTTGGCACTTGTACATTTATTTATTTTGTACTCATTACCATTCAGATAATATGAAGTACGTCCGGAACAAACATACCGGCCTTAAGTAACTGAGCTCACTATAGTAATCGGATCGGTCATTCCTAATCACTTGGAATAATTTTAAGAAACTTCATCACTTGATTCCTTTCGCAATTTTAAGAACCGAGAATTAACCTTAAGAACTGGGCAGAACGCAACACCGGTCTTGGCCTTAAATCGATCGAACTTAGGTCAATTACGCTTAATCTCTTGCAATCACGAACACTAAAAAACCAAGCATATGATCAGCTCAGTCTTACTTAAATGACCCTAGAACTGGGACCAAGCTTGGTTATTTTTAAGCACTTGTGAGTTTTAATTCATTTTGTAACTCCAAAGACCAGACAAAGTTTCACATTGGCCATAGTTTTAATACCGACCAAATTTCAATTATAAATTAGACCTAGAACTATCTAGATCACAGTACTGAGAGGTCATGCCTCAATCAAGTGCAACACCGAGAAGAGTTTGACTTCAATCGTATATCGCTTGGAGGAGAACAAGGTCTTACTCAAGTGTCAAGGCATCAGGTCGGTCCTTCAATCCTTTATCGTCTTTAGTCATTTTTCCCCCTAACTGACTACACGAGCTCGATTTGGTCATGCTAGGGTGATCGGTTTACCTGGTAAGGGTATCTGCCTTGAGTTAGGCCTTCTTAGTCCATAGGATCTCAACACGCCGATGGATTCTGGTGGACAATTATAGGTGAGTTTTCTGTAGTCGGGTCCATATTTGGGCCTTTTTGGGTTATCTTAAGTTAGTCCTTGTAGGAGCGTTATCCCTTTGTATTGCCTGATCGTGGTCGGCTGTGAAGGGTTAGATGTTTGGCTGCAGGTCTTCAGACCCGATCGATATCCTACCATTGGAGAACGACAGTGGTCGGTCCCCGGGCATAGACTACTAATTTGGTAGGGGGTCCGGTTATCACCCTCGGCGATGTGCGTCGGGGTGCAATTCTTTTTAGACTTTCGAGCGTTGAGAACACATTTATCTGAACACCTCTTTTATTAATAGAGAACTTTACATAGTTTGAAATTGAAAACTTCTACAACTTTTACATCGAGGCCTTTTCTCTTAGAAAATATCGTTTCAGATGTTCGACATTCTAGGGGTGTCTCAAGGGTACCCCTTCTTCTGTCTCGAGGTTGTATGTAAATGGGTCAAGCTATGCTAGTGACTCTGTATGGTCTTTCCTAAGTTGGAGTGAGCTTCTTGGTGTGCTAATCCTTTGTGGCCAAAGTTACTTTTCAAAGGACAAGATCACCAATGTTGAAAGAACGTGGTTGGACCCTCCGATCGTAGTACCTCGCTACTCTTTATTGATAAGCTGCTTGATGCACCCCTTCCCGTAGACTTATCAAGCCTCATCTTCAGATTCTATAAAATAGTTTGATTGGTTACCTCGACCTGACCATTTTCTTGAGGATGACTTAGGGAGAAAAAGTGTGTGTTGATCAGTTATCAATGATCTAGAGGTAGTTTTTGATAAACGAAGATCTTTCGTGATCTTTATCTTCAAATCTATGGACAGACCGAGCTGACCTAGGCGTTGTCCAGCCTGAGCTCCAGATGTGTACCTATACAAGGATACACTGGGGTTGTGCCCTGCGAATCCCCTCTGGAATGAGAGTAACAGCTCGGGGTGAGAAATTTATGAATGCTTTGAATATTCTAAAAGCGATTACCTTTGTAACACTGTTTACCTTTCTTTTTATTGGCAAAAGTTTGATTAGCGTTTTGGAGATTAGGGGCCTTAAGCTCGGTTATCAACCTTAACATGATGTATGGTGGATAAAAAGGGTGCGTGAAGGGATTAGAGCTATGGGCCTAGGCTTTTCAACGTTGATGGAGAAGTCCATGGGTCGTGCTACTAAAACAAAAGATGAACCAACCTGGACACGAGTATGGATGTCGAGGTGGGTATATCGACCATAGATTTACCGGTTGGTTCCTCCTGAATCATAAGAAACTTTCAGCCAGTAATCATCCAAGTCTTGAGAAATGACCAACTTGAAGACACTGAGCCGAACAATAATTCTACTATTCTGGTTGTTGATGACACATCGTAAGCAGGTCTACGTGGCGGGCTTAGGTGGAGCGATTCTGGGATGGATTGATTTTTACCCACATCAATATCAATAGTGGAATAACAACAAGTAATGGAGGAATTAAAGCCCTTACTGCTGACTAATATCTGGAAAAAGGCTCCAAAGCCACTAAAGCCTAGGGATAGTCATATGCTCGGGGGGCAGCCCGGCCCGACCCTATTTTTTTTAGGGATTAGGCTTTAGATTAAGCCTATGAGTAGGGCTTGGGTTTCGATTTTTAGGCCCGATCAAATTTAGGGTCGGGCTAGGGCCTAGCTAAATTGATTTTTACCCACATCAATATCAATAGTGGAATAACAACAAGTAATAGAGGAATTAAAGCCCTTACTGCTGACTAGCATCTGGAAAAAGGCTTCAAAGCCACTAAAGCCTAGGGGTAGTCATATTCTCGGGGGGCAGCCCGGTTCGACCCTATTTTTTTAGGGCTTAAGCTTTAGATTTAAGCCCATGAGTAGGGCTTGGGCTTCGATTTTCAGGCCCGATCAAATTTAGGGCCGGGCTAGGGCCTACACACACATACACACACACACACACATACATACATACACATCAAACAAACTAAAACCCTAGTTCATTTTATTTTATTCGCCGCTTACTGCCTCATGCCTACCTCTTCAATCTTTATTTCTCTTTATTCCTTAAACTATCTCCCTCTCTTCCTCCCTGTATTTCCTCGCCACTACCATCTATCACATTCTTTCATTGTCGATCGCTTCTATTCGTTGATTTCATTCTCCATCGATCGCTTTTCTTCCCCGAGAGTCTCTCATTATCGTTGATCGCTTTTATGTTTTAGTCTTTATGTTTATATTTTAGTGTTTATTTTTAAAATTAAAATAAAAATAAAAATATAGGGCTGGGCTTGAGCTTGATTTTTTTTGGTAGGGTCGGGATTGGGCATAAAAGTAGGGCCTAATCCAGGCTAGGGCCTAGTATTTTTGGTAATACCCTAACTAAATCCCGGCCCATAACCACCCTTACTCAAGCCCCTTGTTGATCCTAAGATTTTGATGAACAATTAAATATTGATGTTTTGGTGGAACTAATATTTTAATTGAGTGTTTCAGTGATTTAAAGTTCCAAGTGATGAAGATGACAAATTAAATGGATACTAAATGATGAAGTTGAAGATATTAAAGATTTAAGAGTTTGAAAAAATTAGGAAAAATAACTCAGGTAAATTTCAACTCTTAATATCCCATTTAGGAACACACACATGGTACAAAATGTATGTTCTCATTTATATGTGTATTGATTAAGTTAAATTATTTGCTCCTATGTGAATTGAAAAGAAATACTTTTGAATGACTAAAATGAAATATAAGAATATTAGTGGAGCTTATTTAAGAGAGAAAATGGTTAAAAGGGTGAAAACGTAAAAGAAAATGAGTTAAAAACGTATTCAGAGAAGAGATCCAGAAGACAACAGTCGATTAGTGAGTCGACCGGATCAAGTAGCTGTAATATCCTGTATCTCTAAGTCGACCGATAGGTCGACCGGCCAAGAAGGGCTGAACTCTTTGAATCAACAAGTCGGCTGATAGGTTGACCGGTGAAAGAGAGACCAACTCTCTGAATCTATAAGTCAACCGGGCGGTCGACCGATGAACTGCATTGGCTACATCCTGAATCTCCCAGTTGACTGAATGCACTGTTTTAGGATATTGTTTTATCCGATATTAAATCCAATAGTAGCCGTTTTTGGTTGGGATTTGAGAGAGATTTCGGGGATATTCTCTATATTTAAGATATGGTTCATATATTAATTAAATCCTATTAATATTGTTCATCAAATATTAATGTTTCTCAATTTAGTACTTGAAATAGATTATATTCTTATTAATTGAGTTTGAGAAATACTTGGGGGGGTTTAATTGAGAGATTTGAAAGTTGTTATTAAGTGAATTGAACCAAAATGAAGCCATTATGTTATAAGGGGTCTATAAGTGCTATTAATTGTCATGACACATGTAAACTAGCCGTTAGAAGGCTGATTTCATACTCCTTTAAATAGACTTGCGAATTTCATATATCATTAAGCAGTAAACAAGAGAGAAATCATATCATATCATTTGTGAGCTTTTATAAGAGTTATCCTTCTGAAATATTGTGAGTTTTTTTAAGAGACGATCTTGAAGATCAATTGTTGTTAATCTTTGTTGTTACCGGATCTGAAGTTACATTGCTTTATCTAATTATTCTGTGGATTCTAGATGAGATTTTCCAATTAATTTTTGTTGTGCATTACTTGTTTATTGTTTGGAAATTGATCTTAGAAATTGTTTCTGAATTTTGAAGAAAATATTTTTACAAACAATTTCTTGAATCTTATTACGTGCTCAAATTTGCTACCCATATCTTGTTAAAATCAGATTTTTCTATCTCACGTTTTTCTATCAGTAGTTAGGATATTAATTGAATTATTATTTATTTAGGGGTGGTAGAAGCTCCGAGTGAGATTTACTTCTTATCAATTTTTGTATTGGTGAGTTGTGACAGATTAAATACTGTTGGGGGTATTTAATCAAGTATAGTTGAGTTTCAATCTCTTCTTGTAAAGAGATTGAGGTAGTGATTCTTCTTGGATAGAATTGCGATTTGAGTGATTTTTAAAGGTTCCATCCTTACCTGGGAAAATGATAGTTGGAGTGTTTTGTGAGGTTTTAATTCTTGAGTCTAAGGTATAAAAAGAATTAGGTTAGTCTTTAGCCTGTAAAAAGATAGGTTATTCTTTAACCTGTAAAAAGTAGAGGTTCTTCCTTAACCTGGGAAAAGGATATTGTAAAAGTTGATTCTGAGCCTGTAAAAGAATCGGTGTACGAGTTTGGTTCCTACCTTTAAAGGGATCTTGGTTTTAGTAGGTACAACCTCCGTGGAGCTCGAGGGACTGGATTAGCCAAGAATAGGATGGTGAAATAGTATAAATCTTTTGTGTGATGCATTATTACTTTGCTATTTTTGTTGTTTGGGTGTGCACTTAAATTGATAATATTATTCCGCTGTGTTATAAAGATAATAATTAATTTAGGTATAAAATTAATTATTTGATTTATTTAATTTTATTCTGATTATTTTTTAATTACCCAATTCACCCCCTCTTGGGTATTCTACTGGGCCAACACCCCTCAATAATCTAACGACATATCAAGGCTCTAACGCAACTGGGCATTAAATACTCTAAATGCCCCAAAGATAACAAATATATTTACAGTGTATACTTCAAGTTTTATTTTAAGGTAATGAGTTTATGAAATTTTTTATGACACACTTGATAAATCAAAATTGAAGAAATATTATAAGCTCGAAATGCTGTAAATAAAACAATGAAATTATGATGTGGGTAAAAACCAGCCATCCCCGAACCATTAAGCCTTCCATGTGGATCAAGCATTTGACAGAGCAGAAAGCACCGATGACGTGGATGCTAAAATGTGTGTTATGATCAATATAAACTTTTGGTCGATCATCTCAGTTCGGTTGGTTCAAGCCGGTAAACTCTTAATCAAAGGTGATTGTAACCGCAAATTATCTACATTCAAAGAAGTTCTAACTGATGATATCCTGGCCGGTATATCCTCCTCAACTTTGTTCTTGTGTCCACGCCGGTTTTTATCTTTGTTGACAAAACGACCCATGGACTTCTTCATCAATGCTAAAAAGCCCAAGCCCAAGGCTTTAATCCCTTCATGTGCCCTTTTTCCAACTATGCACCGTGTTAAGGTTGATAACCGAGCTTAGGGCGCCTAATCTCCAAAACGCTAATTAGTTATCTCCTATAAAAGCGAGGGTGAATAGTGTTGCAAAAGGTACTGCTTTTAGAATAATTAAGGCTTGACTGATCCAAAGGCCTATGGGTTGAGGACCTCTGTTGGCCTAGTAGAATACCCAAGAGGGGGGTGAATTGGTTAATTTAAAAATAATCAGAATAAAATTTGAATAAATCAAATAATTAATTTTATTCCTAAATTAATTATTATCTTTATATTACAGCGAAATAAATCAATTAACTAGGTGCACACCCAAACAACAAAAATAACAAAGTAAATATTGCAGCACACAAAGATATATCCTAGTTCACCAAGCTATCCTTGGCTAGTCCAGTCTTCTGAGCCCCACGGAGATTCGCACCCACTAATTCTCAATATCCCTTTAAAAGTAAGAACCAAACCCATGCACCGATTCTTTTACACGCTCAGAATCAACCTTTATAATTTTCTTTTCAAAGGATCAAGAATAACCTCTACTTTTTCCAGGCTCAAGAATAACTTATCTTTTTACAGGCTGAAGATTAAGTTAATTCTTTTTATCACTACGGCTCAAGAATCAAAACCTCACACAACACTCCAAGTATCATTTTCACAGGTAAGGATGAAACCTTTATAATTCACTCACACTAATTCTATCCAGGAAGAATTAATACCTCAATCTCTTTACAGGAAGAGAATGAAACCCAGCTACCCTTGATTAAATATCTCCAATGATATTTAATCCGTCACAACTCACCAATACACAAATTGATAAGAAGTAAATCTCACTTAGGAGCTTCTACCATCCCTGATAAATAATAACTCAATTAATATCCCAACTAGTGACAGAAAAATGTGATATACAAAAATCTAATTTTAACAATATATGGGTAGTAAATTGGAGTACGTAATTAGATTTAAGAAATTATTTGTAAAAATATTTTGTTGAAAAATCCGAAACAATTTCTAAGATCAATTTCCAAACAAAAAACAAATAATGCAATAAAAGAATATAATTGGAAAGATCTCATCCGGATAACATAGAAAAAATAAATAAAGCAATGTAACTTTAGATCTGGCAGCAGCACAAATTAATAGCAGTTGATCTTCCAGATCGTCTCACAGAAAACCTCACAAATTTCAGCTGGATAACTCCTATAAAAGCTCACAATATAATATGATATGATTTTTCACCTTTTTTGTTCTTTTACTAATGAAATTCCTAGGTCTATTTAAAGGCACATGTAATCAACTTTCTAACGGTTAATTTACAAGTGTCATGACAATAAAATACTCTTATAGACCCTTTATAATATAGGGACTTCATTTAGGTTCAATTTCACTTAAAAATAACTTTCAAATCTTTCAATTAAATCGCAAAAGTATTTCTCAATCTCAATTAATAAGCATAGAAACTATTTCAAGTACCAAATTGAGAAACATTAATATTTAATGTACCAAATGGATTTAATTAATATATGAACCATATCTTAAATATCACCAAATCCCTTAAATCTCTCTCAAATCCTAACAAAAAATGGCTACTTTTAGATATGATTTTGGATCAAATATTATCCTGAAACAAAACCACCAGTCGACTAGGAGATTTAGTATGTAGCCTATGCACTTGATCGGTCGACTCGCAAATTCAGAGAGTTTGTCAAGCTTCCACCGGTCGACTGCTCGGTCGACTCGCAAATTCATAGAGTTTGTTAAGCTTTCATCGGTCGAATGCTCGGTCGACTCCTCCCTTTTGGATCTTTTCTCTAATCTCGGTTTATACTCTTTCTCTTTTATATTTTTTCCCCTGTAACTAATTTCTTTTCTCAATTAGCCCCACTAACTTTCTCAAATTCCATTTTAACCATTTATAAATATTTCTTTTCAAATACACATAGGAGCAAATAAATTCATCTCAACAAAACACACATAAATAATAAAAACATTTTGTGCCGTGTGTGTTCCTAATGGGATATTAAGAGTTGAAATTTACTTGGGTTGTTTTCTCTAATTTCTTCAAACTCTTAAATCTTCAACTTCATCATTTAGCATCCATTTAATTTGACATCTTCATCATTTGAACTTTAAATCACTGAAACACTTAATTAAAACATTAGTTCCACCAAAACATCAATACTTAATTGTTCATCAAAATCTTAGGATCAACAACCTCTATCCCATTCTGCGAGCATATTGATAGGTGTAATTTAGCTATCTATTTCTAAACCGAGCTTGTTAGTTTTCGAGTACGTTTATTACATTTTATTACGTTTTAATATGCTTTTATGTATTTTGTATAAATCAGGTGTATGGGGTAAAAATGGGTGAAAAGGCATAAAAATGGATCATAAACGATCAAATCGGATCAAGAATAGTGGAAGAACGGTGGAAAAACAAGTATAAGGGCAAAATTCTGAAAAACAGCCCACCGCCGCAGCGGTTAATATATAGAGAAGACCTAATTCTTGCTAGACATCCACCGCCAAGGCGGTAAAACAACAGCAAGGTTCCTGATCCCACTGCCGAGGCCGTGGCTTAACTAACATACTAACCGCCGCAGTGGTCACTCTGTACACTTTTTAGATATTTTTTAGTTATTTTTCTCCCTATTTAAGCCTCTTTTCTCTCTCCTTTTCTAACCCCCAGCCATAGGAGACCCCTTAGGGTTCCTAATATTTTTAGAGTGTTTTGGAGTGTGCTCAATCAACTCTGAAGGAGAAGAACACATTGCGAAGTAGGAGAAGTGATCGTTGAACAGTTTTAGAAGCAAATCTTTGGACTACGGCTAAGTTCTTCCATTTCTCTCTTTATTTTCTTAACTTCGGTAGGTTGTTGAGCATGTTTAGCTCGGTTTTCATTGTATAAATGGTTATGGTCATGAGTTAAATAGATTTTATATAGGGATTAATATATTTTATAAAATCATTGTTTGTTTGAGTTTGTGTTTCGTTAATGGTTGTTCTTCCCTATTTCAATTGTATTTACCGTTATTCTTTGATTATATTCTAGTTTAGATATATAGAGAATACGGGGTTTGACACTCGAGATAGAGAACCCCGAATTCGGATTAGGGTAAACACAACACGACGATCTAATAACTCGGGAGAGAGTTAGAAAGTGTGCAATCAATGACGTTGGGGCAAGACTCATGTGACCTAGTGTCGTTAAGATGTTGAGGGAGACTTATTCATTGACGTGAAGTCACATATTCACTCGTCTTACACTCGGGAGAGGTAACGAGTGAGTTTATGATACAGAGATTGTTGGATACGTCGAACGCCGTTATTGTAAACCAAACGAGACCAAACATATTTTTGTAAAAAAAGTTAATCCCTAGGCAATATTTTCCCTAAATATCTCAATATAATATTAGTATACTTAGATTAATTAACTTAGTATTAGTATTAATTAATTATAAACTCAATTTATGTCGCCTAAATAAAATTAGGTTATGACAATCCTCGTACTCGACAATAATCTCAACCAATCCCTGTGGATACGACAACCCTTACTCCTTCCCATCTATACTAAAACTTGACCCGTACACTTGCGGTGAAAGTGGCGACGTAATATTCCGCCACCACATATCATACTATATTTAGAACCCTAATAGGAGAAACGCCCTTTGTAATGACTTTTGGTTTTGAGGCCATCATCCCAGCAAAGATTGGTATGCCATCACTGAGAACATCACCCACTTTCGACCGAGCTGAGAACGAAGCAACATTGGCGCTGAATCTAGATCTCCTAGAAGAAAAGAGAGAGAGGGCTCGGGTATATCAGGCGGCTTATCAATAGAAGGCAGCAAGGTATTATGATGGAAGGGTCTGATCATGTTCTTTCTATGTCGGTGACCTTGTTATTAGAAAAGTAACCTTAGCCACAAAGGATCAAAGCACAGAGAAGTTAACTCCCACTTGGGAAGGACTGTACAAAGACACTCGCGTCGTTCAGCCCTACACCTATGAGCTCGAGATTGAGGAGGGAGTCCCCCTAAGACACCCCTGGAATGTTGAGTACTTAAAAAGTTATTTTCATAGAGAAGAAACACTGGTGTAAAGATAATAGAAATTTTAAATTGTAAAGCATTTAATGAAGTTTCCTATCAATGAAAAATGTGCTCGGACTAACGTATTCTCGACTCATGTAATTCTACAAAAATGGCATCCCAGTGCAAACCGCTGAGGGTGGTAACTAGACCCCCTACCAAGTCGATAGGTTGTACTTAGGGATAGATCAACATCATCCACCAAGGGTAGGGCATCGATTGGGTCTAAGGACAAGTGGCTAAGTATCTACCCCCTTACAGCTGACTATGGTCAGGCGATATAAAGGGACGATGCTACTGTAAGGACTAACTTCAGATAACTCGAAAAGGCTTATGGATGAGCCCAACTACGAAGAACTCACCTATGATCGACCACAAGAAGCCGACCAAAGTGTTGTAACCTTGGGGATCGAGAGGGCCATATCTCAACTTGAACACCCTCACTAGCTAAACCGGCTACCTGAGCCAGACACCACCGAGCTCGTATAGTTTTCTAGGGGGGAAAATGATAATGAGTGTGGTGAAAGGATGAAATACCAACCTAATCTTTGACACTTGAGTACGATATTCTCCTTCTTGATGTTGCACTTTATTGGGGTTTTATTCTCCTCGGTGTGGCACTTGATGAAGGTTTAATTCTCCTTGTTGTTGTGTTTAGTGTGGTTTTTAGTTTTGCCAATAATTAGAATTTGTTCAGTATTAAAAACTTCGTTCAGCAATAATTTCTACTTGGTTATTAAAAATTGCAAGTTGAAGAATTAATTGAAGACGTTTCTCGAAAAAAATCCAAAGTGGTTGAAAGTGATCGTGTTGAGCTAAGTATTGAAATCCAAGAAGGAGTTATCTGAGGGCAGTTATTTAAGGTCGGGATATTTGGATGAGTCCTAGTTCCCATTGTGTAAATGACAAGTAAAAGCATACAAGTAATAGAAAGATATCGATCCAAATAAGCAATTAAATAGAGGATGAATTACAAAGGAAGAATGGTTTTGTCATTGCATTAGAGAAGTATTTACATCGTGGGGTTCCAGCCTAGTACAGAAAGCCTATTCTGGGTGCCAAAAAAAACTACAAACTATATTTCAAAATATCCGGGATTGAAGTTATAGGGATGGCCCAACTTGAGTATCCGCCTCCTCGACGCTGCAAGCCCCAGCCTTGTCAGCTGCCTTCCTAACTTGACTGACCTCAACTCTCCTGTATTCTCCCTCTGAGTTTGAGAACTCCATATTAATCTCATGATAGAGGAACTGAGGATACTAGCGTCGAAGTAAGGGAATAGTAGCCTTGTAGCCGACGTGCATCACATCTGCCCCAATATTGAGCTCGAAGTCCTTGAACTCTGGGCTGACCTTTTAGTAATCTACGGCTTCTTGCTCAGCCTAGGCGATGACTACTTTCTTCTCCTCTTGGGCGATTGATAACCAACTGATCATCTCGAAAAGGTTGACCTTTAGCTTGCTGACCTGGTTGCTCAGTCGACCTTTCTCCATGGTCAGTATTTCCAACATGGCCTTTAGCTTCTGGTCGTTGACACTGAGCTCCTGAATATTCTCATGAAGGTCATTAAGGCCCTTCACTTTGTTAGATTTCTCCTTGGAAAGGACCTTCTTCTCCTTGCTAGACCGATTGAGGCGAAGGCCCATCTCAGCTACTTTGAAGAAGTTTTGCATTTGAAATAACGGATCATGTTAAAATTGAGAAAATTTCTAAGTTAAGAAAAATCACTAAGAAAGGTACTTACCTCCATAGCATCCTTGTAGAGATCTGTGATCAGCTTAGGGGTATGGTGTGGCGTGGTCCGTGCTAAGGTTGGCTCCCGTTCTTGGGCAACCCCCTCCCGGGCTGAGCTTCCTGCTTTGAGTTAGTAGCTTCTTTGGTTTGCCTCTCTTTTATTATCTTCTTTAGGCCAGATTTGTCCATAACTGCATGAAAGATGAACCACTTAAATAAAGGAAAATAGTTAAGTGAATAAAGGACACCGAGAAGGGATGAAGAGACATACTGTTTGTGGACAAATCATCCAGAGCTGGCTCGGACAGGGAAGAGTCTTGCCAAAAGTACAGGTCGTACAAAGTTGATTTGATCACCTCCTTCACATAGGTGAAAACAGTCTTGAGGACTCGATCCCAGTCCTTGGTAATCTCCGAGCTAAGAATATTTTTCTTCTTCGACTTCTCTGATGCTGTGTAAACAAGAAAAAACACTAAGTTAGGAATTATTACCAAGTAGAAGATTCAACCAGAGTCCAGGATATATATTAACCCACTTTCTCCCGGTGCCTATAGATGGGGTAGTCCATATCCTCTCTTGAGACGAACTCCCATTTGGTTCCCCGATGAAGAAGAACCTTGGCTTCCAGCCCTTAATGGATTGATCATACCCACCCAGGAATTATTGTTGGGCAATAGTATAACACCATCCATGGTCTTCATGCATAGATTTGGCAAAGAAGAGGGCCCGAAAGAGATCAAGGGATGGGTCGACTCTTTCAGTGCAAAAGATGATATGGAAGACCACAACCATCCTCACACTGTTCGGAGCGAGTTGTGACAGACAGAGCCCAAGCTTTGAACATATAGCACAGACCAACGAATAAAAAGGGAAGCGCAGGCCGACTAGGAGCTGATCCATATACATGATTATGAATCCCTTTGGAGGTGCATAGGTACGCTTCTCAACTCGGGGAACCCTTAGTTCCACCGAGCTTGGGAAAGAATAGGTACTCTTGCCCTTCATATCGCCCTCTATCAACTTGGACTGTATTTCCCAAACCAAGATATCCGCTGGGATCTGATAAATAGGTTAGTTAGGGTTGACGTTGGTCGCCGTACCCTAACCAGACGGAGGAAGAGGAGCCTCTAAGACAGTCAGATCCTCTAAATCGGACTCATAGGCAGGACTTAGACTAAGCTCAATTGCGGGATCCCTGGAGGAACTCACCCATCCTTGGACTCTAGATCAATCGGCTTTGCTGGTTGCAAAGGAGGATTGAGAAGGCTTTGCCTTGTTGGACTCGCGAGCCCTGTCAAACGATGAAGACGTCTAGTTAATTTTCTCTAGAGATGAGCTAAGCTCAATCTGCTAAATAGGGGATTCTGAGAGAGTTCGCTCAGAAGAGCCGGACCAAGACAGGCTATACCTTGGAGAATAAGAAGAAAAAAACATAAAGAAAAGAGGAGAAGAAAAGAGTATTGTGGTTCGGGATGAAGTGAGCGCTCAAGAAACTCTGGTACGAGGAAATAAGTGAAGGGAATGACTCTATTTATAGTCTTGATGTCCAATTGAACCTTCGCATTATCTGATATCGGAGAATGCCCCAATCCTCGCACCCGTCAGAAAGGACGGGACACGTGTCGTACATCCATGGAGTTGTAGGAAGGTTTCTTGGGAAAGCTAAATGGCGGATAACCGAGTTTCTTTCCCACGCCGAGCAGGGTCTTCTCGAGAACAAAATCCCATCCTTCATCAAATCGTGGGCAAAGTATATGTAATACCCCAACAATTTATATTTTTGAAATATTATTTTATATAAGTTTGATATTTTTTAGATTTTTTTATAAATTTATGATGTAAATAATATTTGATAATTTTGAGGATTGAATGTTAATTTTAAATTGATTTTAAAAATTTTGGGACTATTATGTTATTTAAAATATGCTTTTAAGAGTTTTGCGATATAATTAATATTTTTTTTATTTAAAGGGATATTCGTGTAAATAAAAAAATAAATAAATAAATAAACGGCTCAAATAGTTTCCTTCGTAAAGAAGTAAACCAAATGAACCGTATAATATATATATATAAATAATTTGTAAGTTCGCCCTATTTGTGTTCATACTAAAAAAAAAAAAACTAAGTATCATTATCATTGCCTTTGCCTTTGCCTTTAGATATATGAAAAAATGGTTGCTTTGGGGAAGGAGTTGCTGTAGCGAGATAGAAAAAAAAAATAAAATTGGAACCTATTTGGTGGCGGGTATTCAATTTGCAGTCTCATTTTTTTACTGAGAAAGATATGGATTTCGGTTCGGGATTTCGACGTTGGATTTCAGGTAGACATTTTAACTCTTTTAATATATGTATTTAATTTTTCTATTGTGAGATTCATGTTATTTTTGTTGTCAAATTATAGTTGTTCATTTGCATGAAATAATTATGTTTATGTGAAACTTATGTGGAAATCATGCCAATGTGTTTTACGTGTCATGTTAATTAAATGCACATATTAGAGGGGTTGGAGTTCTACTAAGCGTTGGCTCACAACTTCACAGTTTTGATTGCAGGGCCGATGATGGAAAAACGGCGATGGGAATTTTAATTGAATTTCTATTTAAAATTATAATAGTTATATTCATTATTCACCGTTGTAAATTCAATTTGATAAATTGTTAAATCATAAATTTGATAATTCTAATTATCATCGTCGTATGTAAAATTTATCAATTTTTTTTATTAATTAAAATATTGATTATTTAGTAAAATTATCGTCGTCGATAAATAAAATTTTCTAGAATTTGTAGAATTTTCTAGGGTTTACACGAAACAATTTATTGGTTATTCGGTTGGATTTAAATTGTAATTATTATATTTACTAGTTACCGTTGTAAAATCAACAACTAAAATTATCACCATTGTTTGTAAAATTTATCTGATTGTATAGAATAAAAATATTGGTGATTCGGTTTCAGTTAAGTTATCCAATAGGAGAAACCGCATAGCGGCCCTAGGAAACTAGGTCGTTACAGGTGGTATCAGAGCGGGTTTGCAACCGCCTTAGGCTTGGGTTATGGAACCCATTACTCATAATAAATGAAGTAATACTTAGAAAAAAAAATCGCATAACTCATTAATTCAAAAAAAAAATAATGATAATAGTATCTATTTGGAAAGTGGTTTCTATTTTTCGACTATGCCATAGTTGTCTTCTCGTCAGGAGGGCATGCCCTACAAGATGAGAATTACCTGTTAGGCAAAACCTGCATGGTAGATATTTTTTGTTTCCTATCAGGCAAGTCCTGCAGGGTGTATATATGTTAAGACCTGTCAGAAGTGCAAATCTTGCAGGTGGCTACCCCTACTATTGAGGATATTAAATAGCCTTGGCATTGATAGATACTTAGATGTCACAGTTGGACAGGTTACAGTACCGTCGTAACTCCCGATCGTGAGGTAAACGATCATATAGATGGCAAGAAAGTATGTTATTTTATTATAGACAAGTGAGTTGACCAGTTGATTTAAATTTGGTCGTTCTGTTACGGTGATATTTTTGTTGAGATTTGGATATTACCCAGTGTGACTATATTTTATTGAAAAATAGATTTTGATAAAAATACTTTATTCATAAAATACTTATACTACAAAGACAGTACACCAATAAAAATAACTCAGATAGATATTGGTCCACAACTAACATTAGGTGTAGTCGGAGTGTGTGGTTAATAATGAGACTAGTAGGAGCCCGTTTGTACTTGGAAATGTAATTTGAATTGTTGAGCTTAATGGGTGTTGTAGAAACGCGATTGGGGGGATTTATGCGATATTTTTGTTTATATAGTTACGTGAGTATTGAATTCAGTATTGAATTGGTTATGTTACATGGCTTTGGAGATGCATTTGTCTAGTTGGGATAGATTCGTGCGTTTTAAAATGTGTTCGTATAATTGGGACGTATTTGGGTGTTTTGAAGCATATTTATGGGGTTTACATACATTTATGTGTTTTGAGATGTATTTATATGATTCATATGTATTTATGTGTTTCGATACGTATTTATGGGGTTGAGATGTGTTTGTATATTTCAACACGTATTAGTGTGTTTTGAGACGTATTTATGTGGTTAAGATACATCTATGTGTTTCCAGATACATTTATATGATTGAGACGTATTAATGTAGTTGAGAAGTATTTATGTGTTTTCAGATGCATAACGAAAAATTTATTATTTGGAATTTGGATTGTTTGATATTTATGAAGTAATTTACAAGGTTATGGAATTAAATTGTAATTTTAATGTGGATATTGGGATTGATTATTTTTAGTTTCACGGAAGAGTCCACATAGAATTGGGTTATCTGTTGGATAAGATAATGATTGCGAACATGTTGGCTTAAATTGATAATGTTGGCTATGGGATATGGCATTGGACAAAAACGTCATGCCAAGTGAAAAAATTATTGAGGTCGTAGACTTGTTGAAATTAAGATAGACCTAATCCGGTGAGATTACCGTGATATTTTAAAAATATATTATTATTTATTATTATTTTATCAGAGTAACGCAGCGGAAACATTTAGAAACATAAGATTTTTGGGCAATTGGTTGTCTGTATTAGGTGTTACCGACCAAAGTGCACCCAGTTTGTAGGTTGTTGAATATAATGTGGGCCACTGCGAATGCGGATATAGCGATGTGGAATGGATTTTGACGGTTATGAATTATGGATGACTTTTGGTTATGGGACACCACATAAAGAACCATTGTTCTAGAATCGAGTGTGATTAACATTACCGTGCAGTGCGTTCTAAACTATTATTGTTTTGAATGAAATTTCGAGGACGAAATTTATTTAAAGGGGGTAGATTGTAATACCTCAACAATTTATATTTTTAAGATATTATTTTATATAAGTTTGATATTTTTGGGGCTGTTTTATAAATTTATGGTATAAATAATTTTTGATAATTTTGGGGATTGAATGTTAATTTTAAATTGATTTTAAAAATTTTGAGACTATTATGTTATTTAAAATATATTTTTAAGAGGTTTGAGATATAATTAATATTTTTTATTTAAAGGGACATTCGTGTAAATAAATAAATAAATAAACGGCTCAAATGGTTTCCTTCATAAAGAAGTAAACCAAATGAACCGTATAATATATATATATACACACACATATAATTTGTAAGTTTGCCACGTTTGTGTTCATAATAATAATAATAATAATAACAAAAAAAAAAAACTAAGTTGTCATTATCATTGCCTCTGCCTTTAATTATACGAAAACATGGTTGCTTTGGGGAAGGAATTGCTGTAGCGAGATAGAAAAAGAAAAGAAAAGAATTGGGACCTATTTGGTGGCGGGTATTCAATTTGCAGTCTCCTTTTTTTACTAAGAAAGATATGGATTTCGGTTCGGAATTTCAACTTCGGATTTCAGGTAGAAATTTTAACTCTTTTAATATATGTATTTAATTTTTCTATTGTGATATTCGTGTTATTTTTGTTGTCAAATTATAGCATTTGCATGAAATAATTATGTTTATATGAAAATTATGTGAAAATCATGCCAATGTATTTTATGTGTCGTGTTAATTAAATACACGTATTAGAGGGGTTGGAGTTCTACTAAGCGTTGGTTTACAACCCCACAGTTTTTATTGCAGGGCTAATGAGGGAAAAACGGCGACGGGAATTTTAGTTGAATATCTATTTAAAATTATAATAGTTGTATTTATTATTCATCATTGTAAATTCGATTCGATAAATTGTTAAATTATAAATTTGATAATTTTAATTATCGTCGTAGTGTGTAAAATTTATCAGTTTTTTCTATTAATTAAAATATTGATTATTTAGTAAAATTATCGTCGTCGATAAATAAAACTATAGCCGTAGTTTGTAAAAATTTCTAGGGTTTACACGAAACAAATTATTGGTTATTCGGTTGGATTTAAATTGTAATTATTATATTTACTAGTTATCGTTGTAAAATCGACAACTAAAATTATCACTATTGTTTGTAAAATTTATCTGATTGTATAAAATAAAAATATTGGTGATTCGGTTTCACTTAAGTTCTCCAATAGGAGAAACCGCATAGCGGTCCAGGAAAAGTGGGTCGTTACAGTATAACCCCTAACGTCTTATGTTCCATCTCAACCATTCCACCTAAGCCTTCCATGTGGGTAAAAACTAGTCACTCCTAAACTATTCCACCTAAGCCTTCCATGTGGATCAAGTGTTTGACATGGAAAAAAGAACCAATAACGTGGATGCTAAAATTTTTGTTTTGATTGGTACAAACTTCTGGTCAGTCATCTCAGTTTAGTTCGTTTAGGCCGGTAACTCTTGATCAAAGGCAATTGTAACCACAAACCGTCTACATTCAAAGGAGCTCTGACCGGTATATCCTCCTCGGCTCCGTTCTTGTATCCAGACCAGTTTTCTATCTTCGTTGACATAACGGCCCATGGAATTTTTCATTAACGCTAAAACGCCCAAGCTCAAGGCTCTAATTCCTTCATGTGCCCTTTTTCCCGACCACGTGCCATGTTAAGGTTGATAACCGAGCTTAGGGTGCCTAAACTCCAAAATGCTAATCATGTTTTCTCCAATAAAAGCGAGGATGAACAATGTTGCAAAAGGTACTGCTTTTAGAATATTCATGGCATTTTCATATTTTCTCCCCCCAAACTCTTACTCTTCCGCTAGAGGGAATATCCTAGGCACAACCCCGGTGGGTCCTATGCAGGTACATGCTTGGAGCTCAGGTAAAAAACCACTCATATTAGCTCGCCCACAAAAAGATTTAAAGACAAGGAATCAAAGGGATTTTCATTCAAGGCATGTCATCTCCAAATCACCGTCAACAATCCATGTGGACTCTGATAAGACTTGTGGGTGTTAGCCATTTTTCGACACCAACAAATTACAATTTTCGTCTTCTAAATTCAATTTATGAATTACACTATGATATTTAGAGGCAATTAAACATTTGCGATAGAGAAGTGAGATATTGAAGTGCATTATAATTGTAGAATATGCACGATAATTTGATAAGAATAATTCAAGACCCTAGGGCTTAGCAAAAAATTTCCTTTGGCCCCCTTTCAAAGTTCAATGTGGATGACAATTTGGTCCCTATAATTTTAAGTTCAACAAATTACATGTATGGAAAGCCTTACCGGTACTTCAAAGTATTCAAGTACGCCAAAAAATATACAAGATTAGATAACTCGGCTATATTGTGAAATTAGTATCCGAACTCTATATAATAACGACGAGGATGAGGAAGTTGATGAATATGACCTAGAGGCTAAGTATTTTAAATCCCAATAAGAGAATATTTTATTTTCAATTTACACCCCTAAGATATTATATTTTCCTTAAGGGGAATAAATTATAAATTTTTGGGAGCACAATTCTAGAGGAATTAAATTCATCATAAAGCTTCAAGAACCCATGAGAAAATAGATGATTTACAATTCGTACCTCTACTTTTTGTATAAACCAAGAGGTGAATATCTCATCAAATAAAATTAGGGGTAGCACTCGATCCATGAGTTAAATCCTCAAGGCACGTGCGGTTGTGAAGAAGTACAAATCGTACTCTTAATCTTTATATTTGAGACATAAATTTAGTGGTAAAAATAATAAAAAATATTCTATAATTTCAATTTATACTCCATCTTTTTAGTATTTGGATAAGGTCCTTCTAAAAATACTAAAGAGAGATGAAGCACTTAAAGGTCTATACATGACCAATTCAAGGCTAATTTTCTAGTCTATCTTTTATAAAGATTAGAAGATACTTCATATGCGACGAATAATAAAATCATCACTTAAGAATAACTAGTTGATTTGACGAATATACAGTTCAATCTTGTTATTATTGATTGGGTAGATGATAAATTTAGACATTAAAGATTTCAAAAAAAAAAAATTCTTAAGACCGTACAACGCACCTCACCTAAAAAAATGCTTTGGTCAATTACACTATTACAACCTATTTTGATATATGGATTCACATGAATGGAAGTCAAATATTCAATCCAAGAGTATATCTCTTTGATGAAACGAAAATTCTAAGGGTGTAAACACAATTCGGCTCATGACTTGATTATTCTATGAAATATGAAATGTGTATTATCTTTAAAAGTACATCACTTATTTTGCCTATCATCTTATCTATGAAAAATCAAGTAAACTTGGTTTGGAATGTACATTATTACCCACGATAGAAATTAAAAAAAAAAAAAAAAAAATCTATTTCAACTAAATTTTCTAAGTGCTTGAGTTAAAATATATGTCTACATCGGAAAGATGGCATTCAAAATAAGAATGGCAATAAAAGATTGACATAAGACAACTCAAGATTAGAAGTATTCTAACTTCACCCAGTGGCTAGTAATTCTAAAAGTTACTGCCAAGCTTCCTAAAGGAATGAATAAAATAACCTTGAGTAATTTTTTGAAGATTGACTTAAAGTTCACATAACTTATGAAATTAAAAATATGAATTTATATTGCATCTTCAAGAATGAAAGTATTTGTTCACTAATAACTATCATGAAGAATACAAGAAACTGTAACTCTTATAAAGCCGGTGAAAGAGCTACATACTCCAATCAAGTCCCATAAACAAAGGGCTGACTGAGGATATAGAGAGGGGAAAAGAGTTCAGCCCTCTCGAAGGAAATCATGTAAGAAATTTTTTTATTTGAAACTATTTTTAGTTTTAATGTGGAACTCCATCATTGAAGGTTATTAAATATGTTGGTACAAAATTAACATCATATTGTGGAGAATATAAAATTGAACAAGAATAAACAAAGAATGTTAAGTTCAGAGGTGAACTCAAGCACCTAAGGAATTGAGTATAGGGACAGGTTTCGGGTCAGGTTCATCTAATAAAACTAGGAACCTTGAGGCTAAGTACAACCATGAGCTCATACAATCAGAAAACATGAAGGAAGATTCAATTTAAGCACGAGAGAAAGGAAAATTGTCAAAAATAGCTTGGATTCATCGCTAAGTTCGAAAGAAAGGCGAACTTCCAAAAACAGTTCGGTCTAATTGCTATGTGCCAGAAAAAGGCGAACTACTACAATAAGTTCGGATTAATCGCTAAGTGCGAGAAAAAGGCAAATTACCAAAAATAATTCAAATTCATCACTAAGTGCAAGAGAAAGGCGAACCCCCAAAAATAGTTTGGATTCATCGCTAAGTGTGAGAGAACGAAAAACTATTAAAAATAGTTCGGATCTCCAAATCACTAAGTGCAATCGACGAATTTCAAAATCGGAAAGTAGGATAGATGACGAACTTTCAAAAGTAGTTCAAATCTCCAGATCGTTAAGGTTGATCAACAAATTTCAAAATCGTTAAGTGCGACAAATGGAAAACTGCTAAAAAGCGGATTCATGATTTGTCTATTTAAACATAAACACATAAATCATGAAAGGGGCAGAATGATGAAAGAGATGAAAGCATAAAAGAGATGATAAACGAATTATCATGTAATAGTTTTTCATCTAAAGGTACCATGATACACATGGATTAATGTTTCAAAAATACTTTATAAACCTAAAACGAAAGGAAATAAGGAGGTAAGCTCATCAGTTCAGTTCTCCTTCGTGATTGAGGTAAGCTTATTAGTTCAACTCTCATCCGTAAAGAAATTCAGTTTTTCTCTCATCTGCAAAGAAAGCCAGTTTATCAGTTCAACCCTCCTCCATAAAGGAGTCAGATCATCAACTATGTTATCCTCTGTAAAGGAGGTTAACTCGCCAATTTAGCTCTCTTACGCAAAGGAGGTTTGATCATCAACTCAGTGTTGGAATATTTTATGGGCTAATATTAATTGAATTAATTGTTTTACAAAAATGGGTTAATGGATAGTCTATTATTTAAGCAACCCAAATAATCAGTTATCATATTTTGATTTGGGCTGTGGCATCTTTTATGTAGAATCTCAATTAAGTGACAAGTGTAGGTTTAGGGTTTCGTTGAAACCCGTTATGAAATGGCCCAATGAGAAACTCTAGTATATATACCTAGGTCTCCTCTCTAGTTTAGATTAAGGAGTTTCTTCCTATTGAGAACCTTCACCACAATAATCTAGATCATAGAGAGGAAGACCTAGTTAGTAATCCGCTGCGACAGATTCAATCTCCTGCAATGGCCCAAACAGGTACGTATTTGATTACCGTTCCTTATTGTTATGTCCTAATATTCATGTATGTTTACGATTATTATTCAATTATGTTTATTGTGATTATGAGAAATAATCAACATGTAGTAGCAGCGGATTACTAACTAGGTCTTCTTCCCTCTGATCTAGATTATTGACCCTATGATCTAGATTATTGTGGTGACGGCTCTCAATGGGAAGAAACCCCTTAATCGAGACTAGGGAGGGGACCTAGTTATATATACTAGGATTTCTAGTTGGGCCCTTCTATAACGGGTTTCAATGAAACCCTAAACTTACACTTTTCACTTAATTGGGCTTCTATATAAAATACGTTACAGCCCAAATCAAAATATGATCACTGATTATTTGGGTTATTTAAATAATAGACTATCCATTAAACCGTTTTTATAAAATAATTAATTCAATTAATGTTAACCCATAAAATATTCCAACATTCTCCCACTTGGGCTATATTAATTGAATAAATTTAATTTTGAAAATAAGACTCTCGGGTTAATAACAAAAAAAAATTATTTTTGGTGTGGCCACACCTTTTATTTAAAGAAATGATAGTCTATAAGTAGTATCTTGATAAACTTATCCGGTCCAATATGATCTTAATATTGGATTATGAGAGTCCATATGTTAATCTCAACAAATATAAGATTTTCATATTCACAAATACTTATAATCATATGGACATAAATCATAAGCCAATTAGTGTAGCAAGAAACTAATGCCAACATGTGATTATTATCAATATGTATTGTTCTTATCGATCCTCATTACAATTTCTTAACAAAATGAAATTGTAATTGCAGTTTCTCAACAAAATGAAATTTCTACAATTTCTCAACAAATAAAATTACTAATTGCAGTTTCTCAACAAAATAAAACCGTTGCAATTTCTCAATAATATGAAATTGTTAATTGCAGTTTCTTAACAAAATGAAATTATTGCAATTTCTCAATAATATGAAATTGCTAATTGAAGTTTCTCAACAAAATAAAACTGCTGCAATTTCTCAACAATATGAAATTGTTTGACTTTAACAAGTCACCTGTCACTAACAATACATCACGAAATCTAAAAACAGTTATTAGTGACAGCCACAAGTATACAATTGTAATTCTTAACCCATAATATCTTAAGATACCATATTGTATAATCAATTCAAATAATATGATATACGACAATATGATACGTAATAATAATGATCATCAAACAGATTTCAATTTCGTAAAATACATAATAATAATGGTCACAACGTAATCATCGAAATAAAAGAGAAATACAAAAACTGTCACTAAACTAGAGAATCAAAATACTCAATGACATCCATATTCACAACATGTTCCTTAAACTTTATGGGTTTTAAACATTGGTTTGGTATAATCGATTCAAATAATATAATACGTAACAATACAATGTGCAATAATGATAATCATCCATTAAAATTCAATTTTACAAAACGCATAACAATAGTGGTCACAACGTATCATAGAATTAAAGAAAAATATAAGAAAACTCTCACTAAGTTGGAGAATCAAAATACTCAAATATGTATAAGCGACATAATATAAGAAACAATTGTATCATCATAAACTCTCCTTTGGGCAGAGTCTACACTAAATAATTATTCTTTAAGTATGAAGATCAACAAAATAATAAAAACATTTCTAGCAATAATGATCAATACTTACACGACACAATCATCGAAATAAAGAAGATTATAAAGATTCTTATTAAATTAAGGAATCAATTTAGAATTTCATTGTGGCGTTATTGTTGTTCACAATAAAAGGATATTGTTTTCACAAAAAATTGTAATTAGATCAATTATGGGTAATGGGATAAAATACTCAATTAAGTATAGGCAATATAATATAATAATCAATTGTATTATCATAAACTCCCCTTTGGACAGAGTTTACAACAAACAATTATTATTTAATCACGAGGATCAACAAAATAAAAAAAAAATTACAGATTTAAAAATTCATCATCTTTTAGTAGATTGACTTTCAAATTCATATATTTCCTTCAAAATATTATGAAACAAATAATCTTTCAAAATTCATTCCCTTTGGGTAAACAAATTTATTAAATCATTTATTTCACATAATATTCTCATGTAATTAAATTAATTTGCACAATAACCCCCTTTGGGCAAGTGAATGCATAAATTAATCTGAATTTTTTTCATCAACAAAATAGGAACTCAAAAACTTGAAAATTATGTTGGTTAAATCACTTTAATAAAATAACATCAATAATTCATAAGTAAACATTCTAAATTGGAAAAAATTAAGTTATATTACCTAACAATTAAGTTAATCTACATAATAACTCCCTTTGGGCAGGTGAATGTACAAATTAATCTAAAAAATTTCTCATCAACAAAATATGAACTCAAAAACTTGCAAACTATGTTGGTTAAATCACTTTGGTAAAATAACCTCAACAATTCACAAACAAACGTTCCAAATTAGAAAAAATTAAGTTATATTACCCAACAATTAAATTAATCTGCACAATAACCCCATTTGAACAGGTGAATATACAAATGAATCTAAAATATTTACAATCAACAAAATAAGAACTCGAAAACTTACAAATTATGTTAGTTAAATCACTTTGGTAAAATAATATCAACAATTCACAAGCAAACGTTCCCAATTAGAAAAAATGAAGTTATATTGCCCAACAATTAAATTAATCTGCACAATAACCCACTTTGAACAGGTGAATATACAAATGAATCTAAAATATTTCCCATCAACAAAATAAGAACTCGAAAACTTACAAATTATGTTAGTTAAATCACTTTGGTAAAATAATATCAACAATTCACAAGCAAACGTTCCCAATTAGAAAAAATGAAGTTATATTGCCCAATAATTAAATTAATCTGCACAATAACCCCCTTTGGGCAGGTGAATGCACAAATTAATCTAAACATTTTTTCATCAATAAAATAGGAATTCGAAAACCTGCAAATTATGTTGGTTAAACTACTTTAGTAAAATAACCTCAACAATTTACAAGTAACCATTTCAAAATGGAAAAATTAAATAATATTACCCAACAATTAAATTAATCTGCACAATAATCCATTTTGGGCAGGTGAATGCACAAATTAATCTAAATATTTTTTCATCAACAAAATAGGAACTCGAAAACTTACAAATTATGTTGGTTAAATTACTTTGGTACAACAACTTCAATAATTCACAAATAACCATTCTAAAATAGAAAAATTAAACAATATTACCCAACAAATAAATTAATCTACACAATAATCCTATTTGGACAAGTGAATGCACAAATTAATCTAAAACAATTTCCATCAATAAAATAGGAACTCGAAAACTTGCAAATTATATTGGTTAAATCACTTTGGTAAAATAACCTCAACAATTTACAAGTAACCATTTCAAAATGGAAAAATTAAACAATATTTCCCAATAATTAATAGTGCATATTAGCGACATACATACATATGATCAAAACAAGATGAAGTACGTTACAACATGTACTTTCAGTGATCAACGAGCAATTATAGTTGCAATAATTTAAACAACAATTTTACTGTATTTTGAAACTAATTATTAAATTAGTCTCCATATAGAATAAAGAAAATTAAAGGTTTGAAAATTATAAAATTATAATTAATCATAATTAGTATTTTTATGGACTCCTTAATATGAACTTCAAGGCCGAAAGTTGTAACTTAAAAAAAAAATCTAGTTGGCTGAGATATTACATAGACCAAACACAAAATCAATATCTATATAATGAACCCAAACTTAGATTCCTACAAAGATATTCTAGTCACAGTGATAGTGTTTCTGATTTAAGGCTTTCTTATATATTTATGAATAATTTAACCATATTAGTAATTCCATCAGACTTATTAATTAATAAACAATTAATGGCCCAATAGGCTCACCAGAGTATATGTATGACCCATTAAACACTTTAAGACCCAAGTAATACAAAAAGATATCCATACGAAATTGTACAAAAATAACTCAGTACTTTTCTTCAATTCCAAAATACAAATATATTGCCCCAAACATAACCCAAATTCAAAAAATGAAAGATCTCATTTTTGTTGATGGAAAGTGTAGTAATAGTTAAATTAGTTATTAACATCATACTTAAACCACTAAGAGTCCTGAATACATATCATACATCTGATTATCTATGACCACTTCTCAATGGTACTCAATTCAATTTAGCTTCCATTAGGTTATCAAAATAAAACAAGGATATAATTCTCTCAATCATGTCACTCATTATGTAAGTATTTCACAAAGACAACAAATAAAAAAATAAGGAGTCGATCTACTTTAGAATTCCTAACCATCAATTACATGAATAAAACAGTCATATGGACAATAATCAAAACAACCAAATTTACACAATTTCTAAACTTTTGGGGTTAATTGTGTAATTAACCCTTCTTACTAGTCTCAGTTCATTACACTTTAGAAAAGAACATAGAAAGTTAACAAAACATCTTATACGTTTAAATTGAAACTACTTGGAATAAGTGAGATTCTAGTTAAATTTCTAGGGTACTTAGTGTTAAAACCCCAACCCAAATTTTAATCCCCTTTGCCATACCACCTGAATGTTGCCCCCACCTCGTTGCCGCCCTTTGACTTTATCAAATGAACGTCGACTTTCTTATCAGGGGCAAGGTGTACTTTTGACAAACTACTATGAACGGATATCGGGTGAAAACCCAACATCGATGTGGAATTCAATACGTCCAACATCAAATAAGAGTTTTAAAGTAGAAAACCCAATGAGTCTAACTCAGTCTCAAAGAAAATCTTAACTTAGGATTAAGTAACACAAGTAGTGTGGGATTCAACAAGGAATAATATCCCAAAATAAAATAAACACACCATTTATAACTCATTCTGTGAGCAGTATGCAACTACCGAATCATCTAATCTGAACAAGGGCTACATCTTCATGATCAATTGAAAAGTACTTAGGGTATGAAGAAGACTTTGGGATGCCTCCTCATGAGCCAAGATAATAAAACTCAAAGCATGAGTTGACTTCTTTGAGCCCTCATGTTTGCTCTTTAAAATAACAAAGACAAACCCCATTTTTACACGAATAATAACTTATCATAGTCTATTAATCATATAACCAATCCAAGAAAATGATATATACATTATCCCTATAAAGCTTACTCTATCCATTTACAATTAATAAGAACTACTCAGGTAGCATGGAGTTTATTGTATATAAATAGTAATAAAGCAAGAGGGTGTATGGGAAATCAATGTCCAATTTCTCTTATAATTTCCATTATCATAAATCAATTCAATTATCTAAAATGAGACAACAATTAAAATAAAGTGAAATTTATCCATCTTTTACTAGAAGATTAGCACTAATCAATAGCTAATAGGTATATGCTCATAATCCATTTACAGCAACAAAACAACTTCTTCAAATATATCAATGTGTTGACTTATTAATGCCTAATTTTTAGGAGTCGGTCGCATTTCATATTCCTCCATTTAACTTTTAGATTTGTATATTTCATATTAATCCATTTAACCTTCAGGTTTGTAGTAAGAGATTACGATAGTATAATGTAACTAAATGAAATTAGAGAATACGTAAAAAGAATCGCAATGTTACAACGTACTTAAATTACGATACCATAATTTTCTTTAGTATAAATCTGAAAATTAAATGCGACAATTAGAAATTATAACTGATCATTAAAATAATTTAACCATAACTACTAATGTGACAATCAAAAATTATAACTGATTATTAAAAATAATTCAGTCATAACTGCTAAAATAACCCACCCAAAAAAAATTTGATATGCTCCAAGTGATATCAAGAAATCATGATTAGAAAAATTAGGTAATTCATGATCAACTGCAAAATAGAACTCCAATTCAATAACATGATTGTTTACTATCTCATTTTTATTTCATATTAACCAAAAAGGGAAAAATGTTAAATGCTATATAGAAAAGTCAAGAATAACAGATTTGGACAGTTGAAAAATAACAAGATATTCCAAGAAAAAATTTAGTGATGAATTAAAGCACCATAGACAAGCGAAAATCATAATGATGACATCAAAATCCAAATCGGTTGCAATAGTTCTGCACAGAATAATTTGTCAAACTTGTTTCTATATATCATTTAGCATTTTTCCCGTTTTGGTTAATATGAAATAAAAATGAGAAAGTAAACAATCTTTCTATTGAATTGGAGTTCCATTTTACGGTTGATCGTGAATTACCTAACTTTTCTAATCATTATTTCTTGATATCACTTAGAGCATATCAAATTATTTTTTTCATATTGATTATTTCTCATAATCACAATAAAATGGAATTGAATAATAATCACAATAACCTCCTTTGGGCAGGTGAATACACAAATTAATCTAAAAAAATTTCCATCAACAAAATAGGAACTCGAAAACTTACAAATTATATTGGTTAAATCACTTTGGTAAAATAACATCAACAATTCACAAGCAAATGTTCCAAATTAGGAAAAATTAAGTTATATTGCCCAACAATTAAATTAATTTGCACAATAACCTCCTTTAGGCAAGTGAATAGACAAATTAATCTAAACATTTTTCCATCAACAAAATAGAAACTCGAAAACTTGCAAATTATGTTGGTTAAATCACTTTGGTAAAATAACATTAACAATTCATAAGCAACCATTCCAAAATAAAAAAATTAAATAATATTGCCCAACAATTAAATTAATCTACACACTTAGCTCTCTTCCACAAAGGAGGTCAGCTTACCAGTCCAGCTATCTTAGCAAGAAGGAGGTTACTTCAACTCTCCTAGTTCGCAGGAGATCAACTCAACTCTCTTAGCCAAGAGATTAGAATTGTTTGTTTAATTTCCACTATTGTTTGTTGTTTATTGGGATTCCAGTATTATTATTTTCAATTGATAAAATTTGAAGTTATTTTCTATTGGCCTAGTGATCTACCCAAGAGGGGTGAATTGGGTAGTAATAAAAATTATCAAATTATAACACTTGAAAATTCAAATAATTAATTTTATCCTAAATTAATTATTATCTTTATAGCAGCAGATAAGTGTTAAGTAAACTAGGTGTACACCAAAACAACTTAAAATAAATAAAGTAAAATAACAGCACACCAAAATTTATACTGGTTCACCAAGCTACTGTTGGTTAATCCAATCCACTGAGCCCCACAGAGAGTCGCACCTACTAATCACTATGATTCCCTTAAACATGTAAGAACCAAACCTTTACACAATAATTCTTTTCATAGGCTTAGAATCAACCTTTACAATTCCTTTTCCCAGGCTCAGAAATAACCTTATCTTTTTTCTAGACTCAAGACTAACTTAATCATTTCACAGGCTAAAAATCAAACCTCTAAAAAACACTCTAAATATCCTTTTCCCAGGTAAGGATGGAACCTTTATAAATTCACTCAAAATATAATTCTATTCAGGAAGAATTAATACCTATCTTTTTTCACTGGAAAAGAGTAACTTAATCTTTTTATACTCTAGGTAAAGATCAAACTTCAATTTATTTACCGGAAGATATTGAAAACCAACTACCCCTGATTAGATATCTAACCTGCACACAACTCACCAATTACAAAATTGATAGGTTTTTTTCCACTCGGAGACTCTACCACCTCAGATTAAATTTAAACTTGATTAATGTCCCAATATATACTAGTGATAGAAATAAAGTGAGAATTTCAAAATCTGATTTGAATGAAAGCGTGTAGCATATAATTTAGCACGTAATCAAATTTTTACAGAAAATCGTTTTAAAATATTTTTCAAGCAATGTAAAGTTCAAAAAAACGATTTCACAATATTGAATTACCAAGCAAGCAATAACAATAATAAACTCAATAAAAAATAATTTTGGAACGATCTCACCAAGAAAACACCAAAAGAATGCAAATCATATCGCTAGTCAGCT
Organism: Eucommia ulmoides; assembly: GCA_016647705.1. NCBI lineage: Eukaryota > Viridiplantae > Streptophyta > Magnoliopsida > Garryales > Eucommiaceae > Eucommia > Eucommia ulmoides. Next base: position 53,818,559 of record CM028339.1, read on the forward strand.
CAGATTAGTGACGACAAATAAATTAGTGCTTTAACTCAAAAATTCCAACACCAAAATGATCTTACGATAATATCTCAATATAATATCAGAATGATAACTCTCAGAAAACTCAGAAACTTAATAGTTCGTGATGGAATAATCTTATATCTCTAAAAACACGCAGATCTATTTAAATTGATTTGAAACAGGCCCTCTAACGGCTAGTTCCCATATGTCATGACATTTAATTACTCATATAGACCCTATATATTATTACTTTTCATTTTTGGTATAATTGACTTAAGTATAGCTTTCAAAACATTCAAATTAGTCTATCAAATATTTCTCCATCTCAAATTGATAGGATAGAAAGAATTAAGTGTACCAATTTGAGAAATAATTAAACTATATGAACCATATCTATAGGGATATTCAAATAGGAGTATCATATCTTTAAAATATCTATATCCCTAAGATCTCCCAATTAAGTAAACAAATAACAGCTAGTTAACAGCTAGTTTTTTTTTTTTTTTTATCAAATCCACGAAATTCTCTAAACCTAAAACTGAACCATTGATTGACCGATCAAAGTCATAAGTTGATCAATCAATTCAAGTTGTAGCCCAAGCCAAAAATCACTCTCCAGTCGGTCGACTGAAACTATGTAGTCTGTCGACCGATCGATTCAAAGAGTTCAATTATTAGCCTTAGGTCGATCGATCCACGTGATCTGTCGACTGATCGATTTAAAGAGTTTAGATTTCAGCCTAGGTCAACCAATCTCTCTTCGATAAGTTGACCGATCGATCTAGAGACTATACCATTCCCAGCCACGTCTTTATCGATTAACCGCTCCTCATTGGTCGGTTGACCGATCCTGCTATAACACTTCTTCCTCAATAAATTTTAACTTTGAACTTCAATATTTTTGCCCCTTTAACCGATTTCTTTTCTAGGTTAACTTTATTGACACTTTAAATCAATTTTAATTACTAATATTTCTTAAATCAATATTTTTTCTTTAATTTCACAAAGGAGCAAATATGTTTAACTAATTAGGATCCTAATAAAAACACAAATAAACATAAATTCATTTTTGTATCATGTGTGATTCTAATCGGGATATATTAAGAGTAAAAATTAACCTTAGTTGTTTTTACCTAGATTCTTCAAAATCTCCAGTCTCTTAATACTTGTCTCTTTGTCAGTCTCTTCACATCCTTAGCATTTCTTCATGATAAAATCATCAATGAAATTTTTACACTGAAACACTCAATAAATTCGTTAATTCCACAAAAAACATCAACATTTAATTGTCCATCAAAATCTTAGGATCAACAATCTCCTCTTATTTGATGATGACAATTAATTTTAATATTTTCTTCAAAATAATAATGTAACCACGCTCCCCTTAAATCCGAGAACGGGTTCTTTAACTCGTTAAAACAAAATCATGAAGATAATATAATAAACTCGTCAGATTTTCAACGAAGCACAAAATATGATCAATAAAATAGTTATAGATATTCAATAAAGTAACATGATCATATCAACATTGTTCTCCTCCTATAACAGTGTAATGCTTAGGCGAACAAATCCTAAACATTAACTAATTTGTTTTAAGCACAACTATGGTCTCTCCCTATAACAATGCAATGCTTAGGCAAACAAATCCTAAACATTAACTAATTTATTTTAAGCACAACTATGGTTTCCCCATTTATATCTATTCAATTCATTTAATGATATTCAATAAACGTCAAACACACTCTCCCCATTTATCATCTCAAAAAGTGGGAAAGGGGAACTAAAAAATATCAATTCTAGGCAATCATCATTCTGCCTAGGCTATACCAAAAATATCATTCTAAGCATGCAATCTTCTCCTATATAATTGTAAATGAGCAAATTCATGCATAAGAGAATAATCTTGAGGTAATCATAACATTTCAACAATATAGCATGATATCAATTAATATTTTCTTTATAAATAGAATCTAAAAATATGTAATCATTAATACACTAAGATAGGAAGCATATCTCAATAATAACTCATGATCAATCAACATAGATCTAATACATGCTTTAAACATGGATAAATGCATATTTATCTCATAAAAATTTCAGCTTCCTTTTTTAACAATAATCATTTAATTCACTTCAATATAAAATATTATGCATTTTAATAAATCAAGATGCACAAAAAATCAGCTCAATTCAACTTATTTGTATAAAAGTATATGACATGAATGACAACACAACATACAATAAATCTTACTAAAATGCATATTTAACACTACTTAGTGGGAGCTCAAACACTTAATTCATTTTTCAAATCACATAACATGTTTTTCAAACATATGATCACTACTTGATATAAGCACATGAAAACATGTTAATACATCTTAACTAAATGTGATTCATAGAATCACCATGCACTGTTTTTAAGGTAACAAATAAACACATTATTTAAAATAGGTCTTAGAAACCATTACCAACTTATCTATTTGGTAAGTCGGACATCTCCCTCTTTAACAAATTTAATGAATTTAAAATGCGGAGGGTTAGGAGTACTTTTCTATCTTTTGGGATAACTTTGTTTTTCATCTCATTTGTATCAATAATTAATTTGGATGTACCATTTCTCTTAGTCTGTCTATATCCGCTCAACTTTTAATTATTTTCATTTGATTTACTGATACATCCATTTGCACATTTTACTTGTGGCTTCCTGGAGATGTCCCATGTTGGCTTTATCAAATTTTTTATGTTTGCACATTTCGCTTATGGCTTATTTCTAACTTCACATTTTGTCTTTAGTGCATCTTTTCGCTTTGTATATATTGCTTTTGGATCCTTAATGACTTCTTGTGTTGACTTTGATATAACTTCTTTATTTGTTCCTTCGGGTTCACTCTCGACATTATATAATTCTACACAAGACATTTCAATAGTTCTCTTCGATATCTATTTCATTTTGGATCCATCATTTTTAGAGATAAACTTAGGGTTCTTGAATAGACATGATACTTTAAAATACCCAACTCTGTTGCAATAGTAACATCTCGAGTTTGGTCTATTATCATAGAAAATATGAGATGTAAAACGTAGATCATTTTTAACTACATTAACATAACTATCACTGGAAAGTGATGAAGGATAAGATGATGAAACATATTCACTTTGCCTAGAAAAATTATTTTCAGAAGCTCTTACAACAGGCTTGAGGTCGGATTTTGATTTTTCAAAATTTTTCTTAAGTAAATCAATTTTTTAATCAAGATCTGACCTTTGCTTGGAAATCATGTCAAGATTATTTTTTAAAACTCTGTTTCCCTTTTCAAAAAAATTCACTTTAGAGAGCAAATGATTAATTTCACCAATTACAAAATTGGTAAGTTTTTTACCACTCGGAGCTTCTACCACCTCAAATTAAATTTAAACTCGATTAATGTTCCAATATATACTAGTGATAGAAATAAAGTGAGAATTTCAAAATCTAATTTTAATGAAAGCGGGTAGTAGACAATTTAGCACGTAATCAGATTTTCACAGGAAATCGCTTTAAAATATTTTTTAATCAATTTAAAGTTCAAAAAACAATTTCACAAGATTGAATTACCAAGAAAGCAATAATAATAATAATAAACTCAATAAAAAATAGTTTTGGAACAATCTCACCAGAAAAACACCGAAAGAATGCAAATCAGATCGTTAGTCAGCTCAGATCAATGACATCAAATAAATTAATGTTTTAACTCAAGAATTCCAATACCAGAATGATCTTACGATAATATCTCAATATAATATCAGAATGATAACTCTTAGAAAGCTCAGGAACTTAATAGTTCATGATGGAATAATCTCTTATCTCTAAAAAAAAAAGGCAAGTCTATTTAAATAAATTTGAAACAAACCCTCTAATGGCTAGTTCCCATATATTATGACATTTAATTGATCATATAAACCCTATATATCATTACTTTTCATTTTTGGTGTAATTGACTTAAATATGGTTTTCAAAACTTTCAAATTATTCCTTCAAATATTTCTCCATCTCAAATAGATAGAATAAAAAGAATTAAGTGTACCAATTTGAGAAATCATTAAACTATATGAACCATATCTATAGGGATATTCAAATAGGAATATCATATCTTTAAAATATCCATATCCCTAAGATCTCTCAATCAAGTAAACAAATAATGGCTAGTTTTTTTTTTTTTTTTATCAAATCCACGAAATTCTCTAAAGTTAAAACTGAACCATCGGTTGACCGATCAAAGTTAAAAGTCAATCGATCAATTCAAGTTGTAGCCCAAGCCAAAAAGTTCTCGCCAGTCGGTCGACCGAAACTCTATAATCTGTCGACCAATCGATTCGGGATGCTCCCCAGGCCAATTTTCAGTTATGGTCAATCGACCAATCCATTCAAAGAGTTTAAGTATTGGCCTTAGGTAGACCGATTGCATATGATCTGTCGACCGATCGATTCAGAGAGTTCAGATTTTGGCCTAAGTCGATCGATCTCTCTTCGATCGGTTAACCGATCGATCTAGAGACTACATTATTCCCAGCTACATCTTCATCAGTTAACTGATCCTTATTGGTCGATTGACCGATCCTGCTGTAACACTTCTTCCTCAATAAATTTTAACTCCGATCTTTAACGTTTTTGCCCCTTTAACCGATTTCTTTTCTCGGTTAACTTAATTGACGCTTTAAATCAATTTTAATTATTAATCTTTCTTAAATTAATATTTCTTCTTCAATTTCACAAATGAGAAAAAATTAACTTGAGTTTTTTTCACCTAGGTTCTTCGAAATCTTCGGTCTCTTAATGTTGCTTGTCTCTTTGTCAGTCTCTTCACATCCTTAGCATTTTTTCATGATAAAATCATCAATGAAATTTTTACACTGAAACACTCAATAAATTCGTTAATTCCACAAAAAACATCAACATTTAATTGTCCATCAAAATCTTAGGATCAACAATCTCCTCTTCTTTGATGATGACAATTAATTTTAATATTTTCTTCAAAATAATAATATAACCACGCTCCTCTTAAATCCGAGGACGGGTTCTTTAACTCGTTAAAGCAAAATCATGAAGAAAATATAATAAACTCATCAGATTTTCAACGAAGCACAAAATATGATCAATAAAATAGTTATAGATATTCAATAAAGCAACATGGTCATATCAACTATCTTTTTCCCCTATAACAGTGCAATGCTTAGGCGAACAAATTCTAAACATTAACTAATTCGTTTTAAGCACAACTATGGTCTCTCCCTATACATTAACCAAGAATCCTAAGTATTAAGGTCAGATTCAAAAGGATCCAAGAGTCAAGGATTGAGTTCCAAGTAAACCAAGAATCCTAAGTACTAAGGTCAGATCCAAAAGGATCCATGAGCTAAGTATTTAGTTCAAAGTGAACTAAGAATCCTAAGTATTAGGGTCAGATCCAAAGAGATCCAAGAACCAAGGATTAAGTTCCAGGTGAACCAAGAATCCTAGGTATTAAGGTCAAATAAAAAAGAGAACTAAAGCCAAAGATTTAGTTCTAAGCAAACTAAAAATCCTAAGTATTAAGGTCAGATCGGATGGCTAAGCTCTACCAAAGAATGGGCAATTTCTATTAGGGAAAACTATATTTTAAACCCTCTAACTATTGATAAATTTGTAAGTAGTCCTCCTAAATTTATGCATTTCATCTTAAATTCACTACGTATAAACACATTTTTAAAAGACCATTCTGTTAGAAATTCCATCCAAACTAACAAAATTTAGAAGGAAAAATTGTCATTTCATATTTTTTTTTATTTTTTAATCAATTTTCTATTTTTATTTTTTCATTTCTTTTCTTTTTTTATTTTTTCTTCCTTCACCAACCTCTCTTTCTCTACCTTCTCTCTCCACCACTTTCTACCGATCTGACCAAGAGCAAATTTGCAATTGCAACTAGCTAAGACAGGTCTACTCATAAGGTAGAAAATTGACAAAGCAAGATTAAAGGGAAGAGGTAATATATTAAAACCAATATCAATATCAGGCATGACATATCTAAAGTTTTAACAATGGGGCATATAAGGGGAAAACCAATCTCAAAGCAAACAAACTTTTCAAACCAAAAAAAGATAAGAGAATATTACACACCAAATTATTCAAACCCCACATGCGGGGAAGTAAAATACATAAGAGAAGAAAAAGACAAGGAAACTCATTCACTCACCCTCAAAAAACCAAGAGACCTTGTACACTAGTTCATACCTCCTCAGCAAGTTCCTCAACATGAGAATGAGCACTACCTTTCTTATCACATTGCTCCAGGATTTTGAAACGAATTTCTCCCGTATCACAAAGTCGTTGTACGTCGACGATTTGATCGCTCGTGTATTGACTACCCGCAAGTATATGAGGTCTAGTTTTAATATAGTAATCGTGAGATTGAATATCGTTCCACTGGGAATGGTGTAATTTAGTTGAATATTGTGATTGGCATAGTCTCATATTATCTCGACTATTCAAGAATTGTTTGTATTTTAATTAACAACTAAGATAAATGACAACTATTAGGTTAGTTCTAATTACACTAATTACTTAGGTATTGAATTCTTTCATATAATTCATATTTGATTTCATTTAGTTAGCTATAATGGTGTTTATCTATTCCGACAATCTCTGTATCTACAACTCCTTCGCTACCTCTCTCGAGTGTAAGACGGGGGATTATACGACTTCGTGTCAACGAAAACATCCCCCTCAATGCCTTAACGACCCTAGGTCGCGTGAGTCTTGAGCCAACGTCATAGATTGCATACGTTCAAACGCCCTCCCGGGTTGTTAGAACGTCACGTTACGTTTTCCCAAGTCCGAATCTAGGGTTACCTTTCCCGAGTGTCACACTCTGTATTCTCGGTTTATCAATACAAGCATAATATCAAGAATAACGATAAACACAATCGGATTTAGACAACCATCCATTAAAGTAACATTAATTCATTCAAACTAGCATTTACATGATTTCAACAACACCTAAGTAATATTTAACTACTACTACATGATCTTAGCCATATAACATACAAAACAAAAGTGATTCAACATCATTAGATATGGAAAAGTAGTTACAAAGATAAAAACAAGGGAATAATGATCAAATCTGAGAATGGAACAGTCCACTGCCGGTAAAGATCGTTCCACAAATGATTCCTCTTTATCCGAATGATGAACCTCTTTCTCGATCTCTCAAGAATGGCTTAAGAATATTATCTTAGGGTTAGGGATGCTGAACAACCACTTTCAAACGTGAGAAAGGGGTATATAGGCCTAAGGTTTCAAAAAGATCTAAAAAATATCTTTTTTGTCTGAATAGAGAATTTTGCCTAGGCGGTGGTAACTTCGCCTAGGCGAAGTTTAAGTTGGTTAGAAATCCACCTAGGCGGTGGTAACTTCACCTAGGCGGAGGGCTAACAACGTTCATTCTGACTAATTTTCGCCTAGGCGGTATTTTCTTCGCCTAGGCAAATGGTTGCAGTCTAACTCTCTGATTGAATTCCGTCTAGGCAGTTGTTTCTTCGCCTAGGCGAATTTCAGCACTCCAACCTTCTGACGGAAATCCGCCTAGGGAGTGGTTACTTCACCTAGGTAGAGGTTCTACTGGTCTTGAAACCTCAAGTTTTTATTTTTTCTCTACCGTTTTCCCACCGTTTCTCTCGGTTTTTCAATTGTTTATGTCCCTACACCTAATTTATATAAAAACAACTAAAACACAATTAAAACATTAATAAAACACTCGAAAACTAGTAAATTCATCTTGGAAGTAGATAGGTATTTTAAACCTATCAAATACCCCCAAACTTGAAATTTTGCTAGTTCTCGAGCAAAACACCCTAACACTAAATCAAACTAACTACACTAATTAGCTAATTTCTAAACTAAAAATAAATAAACATTAACAAATAAGAAGTAAACACCTGTGAGATTCAAATTCAATTGAAGAAACCATGTGGTTATTCCCTCAACAACCTGCAATCAGATCAAGTTAAGGAATAACATACACCACGTGGTGTTCTAGAATTTCAACACTCAATATTTGTTAAAACCATTCTAGATCCATTTGAAATGTGTGTGTATGAGACCTCAAATGTATAACTATTCAAACACCGGATTGGATTATTCAATAAATAAGGTCATGACTTAAACTTTTTAAAAGATTCAGGAAAGCCATATGCTTGACTGGGCTCAACTATCCACTAATGTAGATTTGGACATTCACAGAGATCAATATGGTTTGGCTTGGCTTTGGAGAATGACCAAGGGTATCGTAGGAATAGAAAACAGAAACTTGTTATAATTTAACGATACCCGAGGCACAATCGCTTGTCGCTAAATCTCTCTCATAACCCCCCAACTTTGAAAATACAACCCTGAACAAGAATTTAATAAACTTGTATTCACTTGTCACAACAACTGAAATTAAAAACTATATTCACATAGTTTGGTTGTTGTTGGGATTTTATTTTATTTTTTTGTACACCCCCAAACTTATTCAAATTTGTACAATTTTAGGGGCGTGCAAATAGAAGTAAAAGACTGACAAGTGAATACGCTTATACTTAACCACGAACATTTCATCTGAAATCCCGATCGCTCACTTCAAGTTAGCATAAACTAATGCTGCTTGATTTCACTCAATTTTGACTTTTATCCTTAGCAACAATGGTTTGGAAAAAATTAATTGGCTAAAGTATAGAAACGAGTTCATAATTGAAAAGTTTATGGGCTTCGACAGGGGAACGAGGGAAAACAATTCAGGTTAGTTTCAAAAGATTCAAGCGATAAAAATGAAGGCCTATATCATGCCTCCGAAATTACCTCACCTATAATTTCGCCTCAAGCCTCCCCCAATCAAGTTCTAGATTCCTCATTTCTGTCATGAACTTATTACTAAATAATCGATGTTAAATCGTTCAACTAATTATACAATGAGTCTATGCGATCGTGCGATTTAGGATCAAAATAATTTTTACCTAATCGACATGCTAAGTACACAAAACACACATGAATGGCATTACCTCCAACCTCAATATGCAATTGGGGGATAATTTTCATCATTGGGACATGGTTTAGATGAACTCAAAAACTCAATATGCACATACAACTACATTCATTAACATATCTACTCTAATTCTAAAAACTAACATACATATACTAATAAGGCATTACACATGCATAACTAATTATTACACATGCACAACAACAACAACAAAAAAAAAAAAAATCTACATTTAACAAAAGCTAAACATTAATCCAATTATAAACAAAAGATTTTGTCCTTCATCATTCACATCACAAAAAAAAATCATCCTTCATATCTCAAAAAGAACAAAAACTACATGCTTAATACCCCCAAACTTGAACGAGGCAGTGTTCTCACTGTCTAGACAGTGAACCCAATAACAGATATAGAAAAAGAAATATGAAAAATTGGGTCGACACATACCTAGGAGGGAAGACATAATAGTCTAACCTCCTACCATTCATTGGGGAGGAGATGGCGGCTGCAGCTCATCGGGCTCGAAATGCGGCACTGGCGTATAGAGCGTCATGTCGATTCCGAGATGCTCGAATAAAACCCTTTGATTTTGATCTTGCTGCCTAGTGTAGTGATCCAAGAATATCCCCATACGAGAAAAATTATTTTGAAGATGACTCATGTCGGATCGAAGACCACGGATATCACGAGAAAGCTGATTCAGTTGGTGGTGGCGGGTTTTGGGTGTCGGTGCCTCCAACAGGCCTGTTTCTTCCTCGTCAGGACCCTCTTCTCCCTCAACTTTCTACTGAGCCGGGTCTAATGCTCATCTTTTCCACAATCGGGTAATCATGGCATGATCGAGGGGACGTATAGGGGGCCAAGGGCTATTCTCTGCGATGGGTACTCCAGCTCGTATGAATAGCACAATCAGGAATGAGGGAAAAAGAAGACCACCCTTCATCGTTCTGGCCGTATGTAGTATTGAAGAGTAGATGTGCCAACCGACATTGATGGGTATCCCCCTATAGATGCCATATAACATAAAAGCCCGCTCCATGGTGACATATGAAAAGTAGGATGTGGGAAGCAGATTTCCGCATATGAAGTAATGCCATATCTTTGGAATCGGTTTCAGATACCTTACCGAAAAGATAGTCTGACCCTGCCATGTTTCTTTCCATCCAATGTTGCTCGTGGTTAGGGCCCGGATCACCACATTCATTGTTGGCGTGGCAACTTCAGACAAATCCCGTGAGGCGTCTGGCCCCGTCAGACCCAGCAGATCATTGAAGTGTTCCGCACTGAACAGGATTGGCGAGATTTGGACCTTTGTTTGGTAGCGAGTGGCCTTAGTAATATTAGCATAGAATTCTCGTACTGACACCAACTCGCCTAATTGAGGTGAATAGTAGAATTTCTCCCATCCTCGGCTCTGTATGACAGTTCTGAAATCTTCTAGGAGGTCTTCCAAAGGTCCGAACCCCTGTTAACAAATGCCAGTGTGTTTGTGCTCGTGTTCGTTGAAATGTTTTTCGGCTTGTTCGGACACGAATCACGACGAATCGTAATCCGTAGAGGCCGATGATTCTTCCGTGTGTGGCTATTTGGATGCACGACACTTCGCCATTTTTCCTATCAATCAAATTCACAACACAAGCCACAACAATAACAATAGAAGATAACAAATCAACTCATTTTCAGCGAACACACATCGGTATAATAACAACCGCATACCAACTAAAATCGCATCACAATAATTTCGCAATATAGCATACCAACCAAAATTGAATCAACAATAAATTTTGTAATGTAACCTAAAATAAACCATTCCCATAGTGTATCTACACATAATCAAGATAATCTTCACCAAAAATCAACCCTAAAGCCCTAACAACATGAAAAACGTGAAACTAGGGATTGAAGGGTTTAGGGTTCTTTCCAAATCCAATAATTTTTTAAATAAATATGCAAATCAAGCAAATATTTCAACAATTAAATGAAAAATAGGATCATTCACACTTACTTTTGAAAAAATTCGGTCAAATCGCTTGAAGACAGCGATTTCGCACTGTTCACCCCTTAAACCCTAGATTTCCAAAAATGGGGGAGAGAATCCGACGTTTTGAGGAAGATTTGTGGTGGAAATCTAAGTTTTTCTCAAATTTAGGATGAATTTTAAAATGTGGAAAGGATTTGGAATGGTAAGCTTGAGAGGTTTTCGAAACTTTTAGGGGAGAATACCATTTTGCGAAGGGGAAGGGTTGTTCTTTAAAATAGGGCTGATGCTAATTCACCTAGGCGATGGGTTTTTCCGCTGAGGCGAAGTAGCGCCTTTTTGTTTAAAGGCCTTTCTGATGTTTATTCGCTTAAGCGGTGGTTTCTTCGCCTCAGCGAGTGAACATCAGTGTAAAAATCAATTTGTTCTTACGTTAATTCGCCTAGGCGGTGGTTTTTTTTCACCTAGGCAAAATTACGGTAGCGTGAAAAATAATTTGTTCTGACGTTAATCCACCTAGGCAGTAGTTTTTTTCGCCTAGGTGAAATTACGACAGTGTGAAAAACCCAGCCTACTGTCCTTTTTCTGCCTAAGCGGTGGTTTATCCGTCTAGGCAAAATTACATCAATGTGAATTTTGGCTGGATTTATTTATATTTTCACAACTTTTGTCTACGCCATTTACTTCCACTTCGTTTCTCAAACGATTTTTAGCATGCAATTCAACCCTAAGTATTTATCCTTATTAGTTCACCACAAAAAATATTCCGAGATCAATACGATCTCCAAAAAGTAATTTATACAAAAGTTGGGAATGTTTGTTACCCTCGACAACATATCAAAAGATTTTGCTTGATTTAACGTCCCTAGTTGGACGTTTATGAATTCTGGCTTTAGCCTTCAACGAGGGAGATGTACTCTACAACTCGCTCTTCATCTTTAAAGTAGTGCTTGATTCGCTCCCCATTGACTCGGAAAGTTCGTCCGTCTTCGCCCTCCAACTCGATAGAACCGAATGGATAAATATGCTTGATCCGGAACGGTCCAGACCACTGGGACTTCAACTTTCCTAGAAAGAGTCTCAGCCTTGAATTAAAACTGGCCCAGACTGAACTCCCTCCTGACTATCATTTTATCATGCCATCTCTTCGTTTTATCCTTGTACAGCTTGGCATTCTCATAAGCCTCGTGCCAGAATTCCTACATTTCGTTCAATTGGAGGAGACGTTGCGCACCAGAAGCCTTAAGGTCAAAGTTGAGTTTCTTTATCGCCCAGAATGCACGGTGTTCCAATTCAACAGGCAAATGACACGCCTTCCTGAACACCAATCGATACGGTGACATACCGATCGGTGTCTTAAAAGTCGTGCGGTACGCCCATAAAGTATCATCAAGCTTCACCGCCCAATCCTTGCGATTTGTATGAACAGTTTTCTCTAGAGTTATCTTGATTTCTCGATTAGAAACTTCAGCTTGGCCATTTATCTGTGGGTGGTATGGTAGCGCCACCTTATGCCTAACCCCATACTTTGCCAACAAAACATTAAGCATTTTGTTACAAAAGTGGGTTCCCTCATCACTAATAAGGCTTAAGGTGTCCCGAACCGTGTCATGACGTTTTGTTGAAGGAACTTTAATACCATTTTGGCATCATTGGTAGGTGTTGCCACGGCCTCGACCTATTTGGACACATAATACACCACTAATAAAATATACTCCTTGCCAAACGACAGCGAAAATAGCACCATAAAATCAATACCCCACACATCAAATAACTCAAGCTCAAAAATAGATGTCAATGGCAACTCATGCCTTCTAGATATGTTACCCACCATTTAGCATCAATCACAAATTTTTACAAACGTGTATGAATCTTTAAACAAAGAAGGCCAGTAAAAACCTGATTGAATTACTTTCGCTGTTGTCCGAGTCGCACCAAAATGGCCGCTACAAGGTGATGAATGGCAACGATAGAGAATACTAGCCATCTCCTCTTCCGGAACACATCTTCGGATCACCTGATCAACACACTTCTTGAAAAGCAGCGACTCCATACTTTGAATTGAAAAGAAATTTCTTCCTTTGGGTACTAGTCAAATCGGGTGGTAACACATTACAGGTAAGAAAGTTCACAATGTCCACATACCACGGAAGTGCATTTTCAACTGAGAATAGTTGTTCATTAGGGAACACCTCCGTGATGCTAGAATCCTCACCAACGTCTTCTTGAATCAGCCTTGACAAATGGTCGACAACAATATTCTTACTCCCTTTTTTATCTCTTATTTTAGCATCGAACTCTTGTAATAAAAGAATCCACCTTATCAATCTCGACTTGGCATCTTTCTTTGCAAACAAGTACCGAATAGCTGCGTGATCCATGTAGACAATTACTTTTGATCCAATAATATATGACTAGAACTTATCACAAGCAAAAACAACAGCTAGCATTTCTTTCTCTGTCGTGGTGTAATTCTCCTAGGCATCATTCAATGTCTTACTTGCATAATAGATGGACTGGAAGATCTTCTCCTTCCGTTGGCCTAACACCACGCCAACGGCATAGTTACTCGCATCGCACATAATCTTAAATGGCACCTCCCAGTCCGGAGCATCCATTATTGGAGCTGTGATCAACTTCTTCGTTATCGTTTTGAAAGCTTCCATGCAAGCCTCATTGAATTCAAATGGAGTATCCTTTTCAAGTAGGTGACATAACGGCTTCACCATCTTTGAGAAGTCCTTGATAAAGCGCTAGTAAAAGCTGGCATGCCCCAAGAAACTTCGAACTCCTTTCACATTAATTGGTGGCGGAAGCTTCTCGATTGTTTTAATCTTTGCTCGGTCTACCTCCAGCCCCTTGGAAGACACTCGATGACCTAACATGATCTCCTCTTTGACCATAAAGTGACACTTCTCTCAATTGAGAATTAAATTCTTCTCTTCACATCGGTTGAGAACAAGCGCCAAATTGTATAGACAATGATCAAAAGACAACCCGAAGACTGAAAAGTCATCCATGAATATTTTCATTTTCTCTTCCACCATATCTGAAAATATTGCCATCATATACCGTTGAAAAGTTGTCGGTGCATTGCAAAGGCCGAACGACATACGTCTATAAGCAAACGTCCCATACGGGCATGTGAAAATAGTCTTTTCTTGGTCTTCCGGTACAATGGCTATTTGATTATAACCTAAATAGCTATCAAGAAAGCAAAAGTAATCATATCCGGCTAATCGATCGAGCATTTGGTCAATGGAAGGAAGAGAAAAATGATCTTTCCTCGTCGCCTTATTCAATCTTCTATAATCAATGCATACACGGCATCCTGTGATGGTCTGTGTAGGAATAAGATCGTCTTTATCATTCTTCACCACCATCATACCTTCTTTTCTTGGGCACCACTTGCACCGGGCTAACCCACTCACTATCGGATATAGCATATATAATTCCCGCATTCAAGAGCTTCAACACCTCCGCTCTCACCACTTCTTTCATCACCGGATTTAGCCACCTTTGATGCTCAATGGAGAGTTTGAACAAATCCTCCATCAAAATCTTATGCATGCAAATCGAAGGGCTAATTCATTTGATATCCAAGATAGACCAAGCGAAAGTGGATCGATGCCGCTTCAAAATTCTAAGCAACTTACTCTCCTCTTCTTCCGTCAGAGATGATGAAATTATAACCGGATTGGTTGAATTCTCTCCCAAAAAGATATACCGAAGAAGCTCTAGTAATTGCTTGAGTATTAATCCACTGTGAGACAAATTTGATTCCTCAGGAGAGTTTACAACTTCTTCACCGCCACATGAATAGGATCTTCTACGTCTTTAGATTGAGCATCCAAAGTCAGCACGTAGTTCACAACTTCAAGTTTCGTGGTAGAGCCTTTAAGATCCCCCATAAATAAGGAATTTGTGAGAGTATGCTCTAATGAATCCGTCTCCACATTTTCAAGAAATAATTCCCTTACGCAAGAGTCCACAATATCAACTCAATTGTATTTGGAAAGTTCATTCGAAAAGTTCATTGTTCTAAAAATGTTGAACTTTATCTCTTCATCATCTACCCTTAACGTTAGATTTCCATTATGCACATTGATTAAGGCCTTTCCCATTGCAAGGAAAGGTCTTCCTAGGATAATCGGGATTTCTCTATCTTCTTCCATTTCTAGCACAATGAAATTCATCGGAAAGATGAATTTGTCGACTTTCACCAATACATCTTCAATGATGCCTTTAGGATAGGTTAACGAATGATCCTCTATTTAGAGGGTAATCGTTGTCTACTTTGTACTCCCAAGTCCTAACTTCCGATAAACGGAAGAAGGCATCAAATTAATACTAGCCCCAAGATCACAAAGAACCTTATCAAAAAGAGATTTTCTGATAGTACATGGAATTGTGAAACTACCTGGATCCTTTAATTTGGTAGACAACTTTCTTTGTAGTATTGCACTATATTCCTCCGTTAGTTTTACCGTTTTGTACTCCTCCAATTTTCTCTTCTTTGTCATGATATCTTTCAAAAACTTGCCATAGTTGGGCATTTGCTCCAATGCATCCGCAAAAGGAATGTTTATGTGAATTTTCTTGAAAATTTCAAGAAATTTTTTAAACTGTGAATCCAACTTCCTCTTTTGGAATCTTTGAGGATATGGCAACGGCGTAGCTAGAATTAGTAGATTTTCAGAAAATATTACTTGTCCCAGCATCACCCTTCCATCTCTTCTTCTCTCATCGACTTTCTCTTGTTTATTCTCCTCATTCATATCTCCATTTTTGTCTTCATTCGACTTCTCCTTTCTTTCATCTATTTTCTCTTCAACTTCCTCCCCCACATTTGTTCTTGGTTCATCATGTTGAAACTCATGACTTACCCCCAGCTCGTTTTCCATTAGCTTGCTCACCTTTACTTTTCTTCCACTCCTCAACTGAATCACCTTGCATTCTCTAGGGTTGGTTTCCATGTTGCTTGGAAATTTTCCTTTTTGTTGCTCTTGGATGGATCTAGCAAGCTGCGCAATTTGAGTTTCTAAAGATTTCACTGTAGTATTGGTGTTTGTACAAGTTGTATCAATCGAGTCAAGCCGTGTTTCATGCTTGTTCAGCTGGTTATGCGTTTCATGCATAATAGTCTGAGTCTAATTCATAAACAAACCCAATACTTCATCCAAATTTGATTTTGGATTATGCATCGGGGGTTGTTACAATTGACGGTTGGGTTGCATCGGATATCCCTGATTTTGGTTTCCATATCGCGGAGGTGGCAGCAAAGAATTCTGATTATTCGCATAAGAAAAATTCTCATGGTTGCGAAGTCCAGGATTGTAATGAGTTGGAATGTTTGTAGCGGGACTGGAAATATAGGCTCGATTGTTTAGAAAATGGAATTCTTTAAACTCATTATCAAATCCGATTTGAGAATAACTTGCAACATTATCCTCTCCATGACTTGACAAAGCTCCTTTAGTAGATAAAGAGACTAATTGTTCTGAGAGCTTGGACACTTGAGCCGATAAAGTTACAATATGGTCAGATTCTTGAATAGAAGAGACCCTTCTTCCCGTGTTTCTCTCATTTGGCCATTGATAATTATTGGCCGCCATTTCTTCCAACAATGCATTAGCTTCAGTCGGGGTTTTAGACAACAACGATCCTCCTGAGGCAGCATCAACAATTGTTCTAGTCTGGCCATCCAACCCGTTTAAAAGAGTTGGGTTTGAAACCAATCTTGATACTCGTGTTGAGGGCACCTTCGTAATAAATCTTTGAATCGCTCCCAAGCTTCAAACAACAGCTCAAAATCTCTTTGGTGAAACTACGCAATCTTACCTCAAAGTTGAGAAGTCTTGGAAGGCAGGAAGAACTTAGTGAGGAACCTTTGAGCAAGGTCCTCCCAAGTGTTTATATTTCTCGGTTAGATAGATTGGAACAAACCCCGTGCTCTATCACGCAATGAGAATGAAAATAACCGCAACCAGATAACATCCTCAGCAACTCCGTCTATCTTCACTATATCACAAATCTCTAGAAAAGTAGCCAAATGGATATTGGGATCCTCATGCAGATTACCACAGTACTGATTCTGTTGCACCATGTTGATGAGGGCAGGCTTAAGTTTAAAGTTGTTCACCTGAATCGGTTGCCTCTGGATGCCTAAATAATTAACCAGTATCAATGGTCTATAATAATCCCGAAGGACTCTTTGAGGGCGCTCTGGTTCCGGAGGCTGGAATGCCTGCGGCATTGGCGGTTGCTGAATATGTTCTTCCCCATCGGCCATAGTAGTAGATTGATCTTCTTTCTTTTGACGTATTCTTTTACTACGCCGCATGCACTGCTCAGTCCAAACAAATAAATAAACAAATGAATTGAATAAAATCTAAGACAAAAGAATTATCATGATTAATATTCAACTACTTGGTCACAATATCAACCTAAATTTAAACACCGTCCCCGGCAACGGCATCAAAAACTTGTACGTCGATGATTTGATCGCTCGCGTATTGACTACTCGCAAGTATACGAGGTCTAGTTTTAATATATAGTAATCGTGAGATCGAATATCGTTCCACTGGGAACGATGTAATTTAGTTGAATATTGTAATTGGCATAGTCTCATATTATCTCGACTATTCAAGAATTGTTTGTATTTTAATTAACAACTAAGATAAACGACAACTATTAGGGTAGTTCTAATTACACTAATTACTTAGGTATTTAATTCTTTCATATAATACATATTTGATTTCATTTAGTTAGCTATAATGGTGTTTATCTATTCCGACAATATCTGTATCTACAACTCCTCCGCTACCTCTCCCGAGTGTAAGACGGGGGATTACACGACTTCGTATTAACGAAGAAGTCCCCCTCAATGCCTTAACAACCCTAGGTCGCGTGAGTCTTGAGCCAACGTCATGGATTGCATACGTTCTAATACCCTCCCGGGTCGTTAGAACGTTACGTTGCGTTTTCCCAAGTCCAAATCTAGGGTTACCTTTCCCGAGTGTCAAACCCCGTATTCTCGGTTTATCAATACAAGCATAATATCAAGAATAATGGTAAACACAATCGGATTTAGACAACCATCCATTAAAGTAACATTAATTCATTCAAACTAGCATTTACATGATTTCAACAACACCTAAGTAGTATTTAACTACTACTATATGATCTTAGCCATATACCATACAAAATAAGAGTGATTCAACATCATTAGATATGGAAAAGTAGTTACAAAGATAAAAACAAGAGAAGAACGATCAAATCTGAGAATGGAACGGTCCACTGTCGCTAAAGATCGTTCCACAAATGATTCCTCTTTGTCCAAATGATGAACCTCCTCCTCGATCTCTTAAGAACGGCTTAAGAACACTATATTAGGGTTAGGGATGTTGAACAACCTCTTTCAAACGTGGGAAAGGGGTATCCATAGGCCTAAGGTTTCAAAAAGATCTAAAAAATATCTTTTTTGTCTGAGCAAAGAATTTCACCTAAGCGGTGGTAACTTCACTTAGGCGAAGTTTAAGTTGGTTAGAAATCTGCCTAGGCGATGGTAACTTCTCTTAAGCGGAGGGCTAACAACATTTATTCTGACTGATTTCCGCTTAGGTGGTAGTTTCTTCATCTAGGCAGATGGCTGCAGTCCAACTCTCTGACTGAGTTCCGCCTAGGCGGAGGTTCTACTGGTCTTAAAACCTCAATTTTTCATATTTTCTCTACCGTTTTTCCACCGTTTCGCTCGATTTGTCAATTGTTTACATTCCTACACCTGATTTATATAAAAACAACTAAAACACAATTAAAACATTAATAAAACACTGGAAAATTGGTAAATTCAGCTTGGAAGTAGATAGGTATTTTAAACCTATCAGTCGTCCCCTAGGACCATTTGAGTTCCTCAATCTTAATGTTCTTGGTCTCCATGAGTTAACGCAGTTCCACTAGCCTGGATGTCGTGATGTAGTGAGAAGCATCGAGTTGGTCATACAACGCATGCACTCGTGCCAATTTGTGGAGGATACGATGATTCAGAATCGCGGCCTTAATATCAGTTATGAGGTCATTCAACTTATCATTATTCTTGGTAAGCTCTCCTCTGAGATGTTTTGCTTCTCCCATCACCGCAGAACCCTAGATAAAAAAGGAAAAGAGAGAAAATAGATGAAGAATACAAAAATAAAGTAATAGGGAAGAGCCAATAAAAAACTTTCGAAGGCAAAAAAAGGATGATACCACGTTTGAAAATCCTATCATGAGAAAATGATGGGGCAAGAGACATAAGTTTAAAGTAGAAGGATGGAGAAGGAAAAATGCTCAACGTATTCAATATATAAGGGAAAAGAAAGATGAAGAGACAAGCCTTGGAAATCATGAACATCTTAATGATAAGACCGATCCTGCCAAGAAATTGAAGGAGCAGATTTTTTAAGCGAAATATGAGTTCAAGAAACTCAGACTTAGCCAAACATGAGCTCGAGGTGAGTTCATGAAATCACCTCTATTAGACTCAAAACATCATCGAAGACATGAACTCGAGGTAAGTTCATGAAACCACCTCAATCAAACTCATAAGCATCATCGAGGACATGAGCTCTAGGTCAGCTCATTTATGAGCCTGCCTCTCTCAGACTCAAATTTCATCAAAGAAACTCAAAGGCAGGATCAAGAAATGAGCTTGAGGTGAGTTCAATTAAAGAACTCCCCTCTGTCAAAATCAAACATCATCAACAAAGCTGAGTAAACTCTAAGTGAGTTTAGTCATGAGTCCATCTTTGCCAGACTCAAGATGACAAATCAAGTTGAAGGATGAGTTCTATCAAATCTCAAATCCATTCAGCAACGAAATACAAAAGAGGCTAGGTTAGTCAAGAACCAAAAAACCTCAGGTAAACTATTAATTTAAATGCTTATACTGTTTGAATAGAATAGATCAGGTCAACATAACCACACAGTGATCTAGTAAAAGAAAAGATAAAAGGGGTAAGATATCCCACTAACGAGTCAACCCACGATAGTACGAGCTTTAACAAATAGAGGTTAGGTTCAACTAAGAACCTAAGTACATTAAGGCTTAGTTCGGCAGACAATTCAACACAATGGAAGGATAACTTGGTTCACAAATTGACCTCACAACAAAGAATGTCAACTCGGTTCACAAATTGACCTCACAAAAAAAAGGTCAGCTAAGTTCACAAGCTAACCTCACAACAAAGAAGGTTAACTCGGTTCACAAATTGACCTCATAACAAAAGAAGGTCAGCTCGATTCATAAACTGACCTCCCAACAAAAGAAAGTCGACTCATTCTACAACTCGTCTTGCAAAGAGAGACAAACCTAAAGGTTTCACATGAAATCTAAAAGGAGGTCAACCTATTTACCCCGATAAAAATATAAGATTCAAGAAAAAGAAGTCAAGTCAACCTGACTGGTTAAATTACAAAAGGAGACAAAATCTAAGAAGATGCCAGCCTTAGAGGTAACCTCATGGAAGTTTAGCCTATCAGACACAAAGTGATCTACAACATCCAAACTAGTATCAACTAATGAATCGATATAAGCACAGATCAAGTCATCCACAGACCGATTCTACAAGTAAAAAGAGGTCAAGAAAATTCATAGACTAGCCCTAAAAATAAAAAGTCAGGTTCAATCTAGAACCCAAGCGCTTAAAGGTAAAATTTGGTTAAATACTCTCTCTATATCATTTACTATTTTATTTGAGGAATCTCCAATCAGGGGCAATTAGATAAGACATTGTTTGATCCTTAAAAAATTGGCTCATCAATTTTCTTCGAAGTTCAAACAAACTAATGAGTCAAATGGGCAAAATGATGAGGGTGAAATTCCGTACCACCCCACGCATTATTTGAAAGTAGTAGGATGGGGCCGAGTTGATGGGTAGGGCCCAACCAGGAGATATCCGGCCTAAACTAGAATGGACCTAACCCATGAGGAAGGGGTGAATGGGCTCACATAAATAGCCTAACAAACAAACCTGGTATGTTGGCCCAGTGATCTGCTCAAGAAGGGGGTAAATTGGGTAGTTATAAAAATTAAAGCAAATAATTATCTTTTAACACTTAAATTTTTAAATAATTAATTTAATTCTAAATTAATTATTATCTTTATATAGTAGCAAATAAGTGTATAATTCTAGGCGCACACCCAAATAACAATAAATAAATAAAGTAACAATGTAGAACACCTCGATATATCCTGATTTACCAAGTTACTCTTGCCCAATTCAGTCCTGCGAGCCCATGAAAATTCACATCCACTAAACTACTAAGATTCCTTTAAACAGGTAGGGACCAAACCTTTATACAATGATTATTTTACAGACTCATAATCAATGTTTACAATTTTCTTTTCATAGGTTAAGGAAGAACCTATATCTTTTTAATAGTCTAAAGATTAACCTAATTCTTTTATACTAGGCTAAGAATCAAACCTCACCAAAAACACTCCAAGTATCATTTTCACCTGTAAGGATAGAACGGTTACAGATCACACTCAATTAATTCTAATCAGGAAGAATCACACCTATCGTTTTTTCTAAAGAAAAGAATAACCTAATCTTTTTATACTCTAGGCAAAGATCAAATCTCAATCTTTTTCTTGTAAAAGATTGAAACCCAAACTACCTCTGACTAGATACTCCCAACAATATTTAATTCGTACAAACTCACCAATTACAAAAAAAAAAAAAAAAAATCGATAAGTTTCTTCTCATTTGGAGCTTCTACCACTTCAAATCTATTTAAACTCAATTAATGTCCCAATAATTACCAGTGATAGAATTAAGTGAGGAATTTAAAATATGATTCTAAAATAAGCGAATAGCACATAATCAAGCACGTAATCAGATTACCACAAAAATCATTTTAAAATAATTTTTCATGCACTTTTAAGTTCGAAAACAATTTCATAAGATCTAAAATCCAAGAAAGTAGAATAATAAATAATTGCAACAAAGGATGAAAACTTGGAATAATCTCACCAGGAAAACATTAAAAGAATACAAATTATATCGCTAGACAGCTTAGATCAATGACGCTAAATCAATTAGCGTTTTAACTCAAGAACTTCAACACTAGAATAATCTCACGATAATCTTTCAGTATAATATTAGAATAATAACTCTCAGAAATCTTATGAATTGATTATTCTTAATAGAAGTGATATATCGATATATGAAAAATACAGGTCTATTTAAACCAATTTCAAACAAGCCTTCTAACGGTTAGTTTCCACATGATATGACAAGTAAATTCACATATAGACCCCATATATCAATATCAATTAATCCTAGTCAATTTTACTCAAATATAGCTTTTAAAATATTCAATTAAGTCCCCCCAAATATTTCTCAATCTCAAACTAAACAAGATAAGAAGTATTAAATATACCAATTTGAGAAACACTCTAATTTCATATACCATATTTATAGAAATATTTAAATAGAAGTAATATACATATATATATATATATATATATATATATACTATGTTAAAATCCCTAAGATATCTCCAAAAAATCAGCAAAAAAAGGGCTAGTTTTGAATCAAATCCCAAAAACCCTCAAAATCTAAAACAACACAGTTGGTTGATCGACCTCTGCCCATCGATCGACTGATCGATGCAAGATGCTAGCCAAGCCATTCTCAAATGACCGTCGGTTGACTGATCCCCCATGGGTTGGTTGATTAATCGATTCAAGATGTTCCCCAGGCCATTTTTTGGCCCTAGTCAGTTGACCGATCGATTCAAAGAGTTCACTTATCAGCTATCGGTTAACCGATCTCTCTTGGTCGGTTGATCGATCAATTTAGAGACTACTCCAATTCCCAGCCTATGCCCATAAGTTGACTGATCCTTCTTGATCGGTTGACCGATCAGTACTGGAACTTTTACTCCTTAATTCATTTCAATTCCAATCTTTGATGTTTTAAACCCTTTAACTGATTTCTTTTATCAGTTAACTAAATTAACATTATTAATCAATTTTAAACACTAATCTTGCTTAGGTCAATTTTTCTTTTTTAATTTCACATTGGAGCAAATATACAAACTAATTAGGACCCTAATAAAAACACACATAAATATAAATCATTTTTGTGCCATGTGTGATCCTACTCGAGATACATTAAGAGTAAAAAAAGTCTTGAGTTATTTTCAGCTAAATTCTTCAGAGTCTTCAATCTTTTAATGTCCGTCTCTTTGTCTATCTCTTTGCATCCTTAGAAATTACTTCATGATAACATCAACAATGAAACTTTTACACTGAAACACTCAATAAACTCATTAGTTCTATCAAAAATATTAATACTTCATTGTCTATCAAAATCTTGGGATCAATAAGGTGTATTACGGACCAAAAGAAAGAGGTTGGAATACCTAATATTAATAGGCCCAGTGCATAAGAAATCGCCCATATCACCATGATCATATGGTTAAAATAAGACGTGAAGTGGTTGGCAACTGAGAAACCAACCATGATGGCCACCAATGAGGTGAGGTAAAGAGGCTCAGAATGTAGGAGTAGTGGTGGTAAAAGTAGTAATCAGATAATCAGATAGTCCCCCAACCAAATTTGCACCAACCAAACCCAGATCCCTACCAATAGACCCTCTATCCACTAATTCCACCCCCAAACTCACTCTTTCTATATATAGATATATGAATGTATGTGTGTGCATGCACCTGCAAGCGTGTGTGCGTGCACACACATAAATATGATACATATACATAGTATGTGATGAATAAAGAAGAGGGAGAAGACGATGGTGAGAAATAAAGATGAAGAAGTCCAGTAGTGGCAGTAACGACGACCCTACGAGGTGGTAGCGGTGGTAGTGACATTGTGTGATGGTCGACTTCAAAACGGAGAACGGAGAATTAGAAGAGAGAAGGAAAAATAGGAAAAAAAATGAAGACAACAAAAATTTATATTTTATTCCCAAAACATTAAATGAGTATAAAGGTAAAAGACTTAACTATAATTTTATTTTGTTGATTTCATTAAAAATTAAGGGCATATGTCTCTAGCGGGGGGTCATGGTAGTTGTATGTGTTAATAACCATTAGTTAAAGGGGGCTTCGATATGTATACTTTTATTGTTTTGCTAAAATACATACATTGTTTTTAAAAATAAATCAAAATTATTATAAAATTACTCTTTTTTCACCCGTTGTGAAATAACTTACTTTATTTCTTTTACACCTATATATTTTCAAAAAAATTCACCCCCACCGGTTCACCCTACCCCTGCCACCCCACACCAACCACCCACCCTGCACCACCAACCACCTGTTTACTGTCTATTTTCTCCTCATTTTCTTCTTCTCTTCTCTAGCTTATTTCCGTCTCTCTCTCTCTCTATATATTAAAAAAACAGATTTGCATATTTGGCATCCGGATTTATATATATGGGTGGGTGGGCAGTGGTTCAGGGTAGGTGGCAGCTGAATCTCTCAATCCTGATTTTTTTTTCTTTTAGAGAGAGAGAGAGAGAGCAAAAGAATGAAGAAGAAGAAGAAAAGAGGAGGAAGAAGAAGGCGGTAGACAGGAACGGGGGCAACTGGTGTTGGGTGGCCATCGACGACTGCCTGTGTCGATGCCGGCGATAATTGTTTTCAAAGAGGGGAGGAAGAAATAGGAGGAGGATGGTGTAAAAGCAAAAGCTAAAAGGGATGCATGTTGGTAAACGAAAAGGTAAAATAATAATTTAATTATTATTATTATTTTTTTTTTTTTAATTTTTGCATGGGGGGTATGGTTAGTAGAAGAGGGGCTATTAGAGCTCCCTTGGATAAATGTAGGAGTGAGAAAAACCTGTTAACCCGACCCGCCCGACTCGCCTTGGGTTCGGTCAGATATTCAATGCCCACACTCGAGAGACTCAAACCCCCCAAACCTAAAACAATGTTTAATGAATTTACCATTTACCCCCATTAATCTAGCATATTACTAAAATACCCTACCTATATATATGGAGATTAGGGTTTTCTTTCACTCATTTCTCTTCACCGCCTTCCTCAATTTCAGACCCCTTTTTGATTTCTCGATCTCTCTCTAGTCTCTCGATTTCTTGATCTCTCAATCTCTCTGATGGAAAATCTCTTCATCATCCTTCGCTATTGTTCGTGTTCATCTCAATCCGAGAGCCGTCGACACTATTCGTGTTCATCTCCTGCTCGTTGCTGTCAACATTCACCATCGTCGTAGCCGTTCGACGTCGTCGTATCTGTCATGTATGTGTTTAGAATCTTTAGATATGTTTCAAAATTATAATAATTTGTTTATATCTTGTTCATACAATTGTTTCATTTATGTTTCGATTTGTTTGTTGAATCTTTAGATATGTTTTTCCATCCTCACACCAGTCTCCTTCTCTGGCCGAAACCCTTATTTTCTTCTGCCCGAAATCCGCCCGAAACCACTTGCACCCGAACCCGCTCAGATGGTCGGATGTTTCAGCTTGGGCCCGGTCGGATTTCGACCCCTCAAAAAATGTTCGGGTTGGCCCCAAAACCCCTCCATCCCCGACCGATTTTCTCCCCTAAATATATGTACCCGGGAAAAAAAATGAGCACCCTTAGATGAACTAACGCGTCTTACTTTTCGTTTCTTACAAACGGTTCCGCCACAGCGGCATGATAATTATCCTGGTAAAAGTGGCCTTGTCATGCAAGAACCGTCTCATTCACTAATCGCTTCTCTCCGTTCTCGGCATCCAAAATTCATTTGATAATAATTGTACACTGTACAAATATCTAAAGTCACCAAAAGAGAGCATTTATCCTTGGATTAGTGGGATTCTCATTCACCACCAACTCGACTCTCATTCCTTGCTAGTAGCCCCTCAGCACCCACATGGCCGATTGGCCATTGGCCTTCTCTTCCAATTTCAAATTCCACACCTTTTCCCTTTTCTGAATGCTTTGTGGGTCCCCCCATCAGCAACTTAGCATAATGTTGATGGCAATTATCAACTTCTTTTTCTTGTATTTATTGCTTCATGTTCGGTTTCAACAGACATGGTTAAACAAGGTTAGCTTTGTTTCTATTTATGTAGATGTTTGTGTTATAAAGCATATACATCTTTATATGTATACTTCTTTATCTTTCTGGGTATTCTATAATGTGGAAATTCATGATTTGGATGTAATTGTTTGAGCATTTTCTTGGTTTTTGAGTTCTGTTTTTTGTCTGTTCCATTCATTCACTGATTGTAGTTTCTTTGACCTCATATGTGATGAAGTAGTAATAAATAGATATTTAAGCAAAACCCTTTTGTTTATCTTCTGAGGAGAACATCCTCGTTGATTCTTCCTCAGGCTTGAAATATTAATTGTGTTGACATATGTAAAGAGAATCAAACTCAGTGTAAGTTTTCCGGGAACAACTGTCTTGAGGTTGTGGAACATATATTCATAGTATCCAAAGAGGGTTTTTAGAGTTGATTTTGTTTGTTCATGCCATGGTGGCCTTTCAAAGATTGGATGATTACTATGAGTTTCACCGCTGGCCTTCAAAAGATGGGATTAATTAGTATGAGTTTTGGCAGTACGAGATTTCACTGTTCTACTGAGCTTTTCCCCCCAGAAGGGTACAATTTTTGAATTTCGAGACAAGATCAGGCGAGGTACGTGCCTATTGATCTTTTGCCATCGAATAACCGCGAGTATTAGCCTTAGTTTAAGGATGAAATCAGCTTGGAATCCATCATGTTTATCTTCCTGATTCAATCAATCTCACTTATGTTGTGTCAATTGACCTTTTCTGTTATGAACATTGTTTCTACTCAGGGTGGGTTTGTTTGGGAGGAAAAAAGAGTGGATAGGAAAATGAAAAAGAAACTAGGGTGGAATTTGAAAAAATATCTTGTTTGGTAAGGGAACAAAATGAAATGGAAAAGAAGAGTGAAAAAAAATATTTCCCGTCTCCTTTTTTGTCCTCCCAAAAGTGGGCTGAAAATGGAAGGAAATGAGTTATCTTGTGAAAGAAGGTAACAAAATTATAATTATACCCTTGTCCTTTTATATCTGCATATATGGGTCCATTTATTTCACACATGAGGGTACAATATAAATTAAATGAGTGTATAATTTATTTTTTTCATTTTTCATTTCTTACCACATATAAAATATTATATTTTCTTCCTTTTATATCCTTCCAACCAAAAACACTGGGTAAATTAATTTTCCCTCTACAAAGAATAAAAATATTATCCTTTCATTTCTCTTTTCCTTTTCCACTCTTCCGACCAAACATAACCTAAGATTAGTTGATCAAATGAAGTCTTACAATATTTCTATTTTTTACCAATAGTCGAATATATGTATATATATGTCAGTCCTCACAAATAGTATAATTGGTATTTAGTTTCTTACATTACTTCGTGTAAGATTTAATTATGTGGTATTATTAAATTGTGGATAATATACATTTTCTTAATATTTACTTCCTTGTAGAAGGTTAAAACTCCAAAATGAAGTAGAAGTTATGAATCATGATAAGACCATGTTTATTGTGAAAGAAAGTTTAAAAAAAACGAAGATCCTACTTTTTATGATTTTTGAATTAAAACATTGATATGAAAAATGGATTTTGTGAATGCAAACAACAATATCAAGCCTCCGGCATCTGTTACCATTGTGCTGCGCACCTGTTTCACGCTTGCATTAATGTTATCACAACAAAGGTTGCGCAGACCTATGTTTAGCACATTTGTGTTGAAGCTCTTTATCGGGGCAAAAAAAGGGTAAAAAATGGGATGTATGTAATTGTTTATTTCGCTGATACTTTTACGATGTTCTAACCTAAACTATATGGTAATAGGTGGAATAGCCCCTTTGAGTTATATGTTAGTTTGGTAAGTCTCGAAACCGATGTAGGATTCTAGGACCCACCCTCGCATACAACCCTAACTAGCACTTGGAGCGATTGAGAGATCAAGAGAGTGAAGCCAAAAAAGTGATGACTCAGTGACTCGGGGGAGAGATGGATGAGACTTCTCATAACCTACCTCTAATACCATCTTAGTAGGGTCCATTCTAAAAGCATATGGTAATATGTGGAGTTGTTCCTTTGACTTGTATATAAGTTTAGGAAGTATCATGAAACTGAGGTCCGGTTCTAACAGTTACGAATATTACATTTGTATGCTAAAGGTTCCTTGTGTTGTTGGCTCCATTTATACTTACCTGACATTTCGTTTATGGTTTTGATGAAATGGTGATACTGAGATAGACTCACTGAAGACATGTGACCACACACTAAGCGTTTGGGAAACTCACCTCCTCCTGTTAAAGAGAAAAAATAAGAAGGAAAATTAACCAGCAAAAATAGTTTTGCTTGCTTGGTCTCTGACTTTTGGGTTTCCAAATTGCTAAAAGAGACAGAATTCATAAAGATTTTAGACTTCCCTTGTTTTGTTTAACTTCATACTGCAGTTACGATTCTCATGACCTAGTTACACAGCTATATGACCAAGGTCTTTTTTGTGGATCACATATTGTTAGAGAAATGTGTGCGCTTAGATTTCTAATTGCTGTTGGCGATATTGTTTTCAAAGATCATAAAGTCTTTGACATGTTGTGCTTTAAACTTTCAATGCAAACATCCTGATATGGCTATAACCGGAAATCCAATTTTGTTCTTTAAATTTTGTGGTTTGAAACGTAAATGCTATTTAGCAAAATTGAAATATCATGATTGGTGCTGCAAAGTATTCCCCTGTGCTAAAAACTGAACTTGAGCTCTTTATATTGTCATCCTGTCGTATGGTACTAGAACCAAGTTATCTGTCTTTCTATTGTATGCTTCCATGTTGCAGCAATTTCTTGATGATACCATTTTTGTGAATGAATATAAGCTAGGCTGAGGAGTGAGGACTATAGATGACCAAAAATTAGGGTATAGAAAAACATTTACGGTGGTTTAGACATGTAAACCAAGACCTATTGATGCATCCATGGGAAAGAATGATTTGATTGAGGTGAAAAGTCGTACAAGAGCCAGAGATAAACCTTAACAATGTGAACTCAAAAAACACTTCATCTCCAATCTAACTTGAGATTCCTAGATCAAACTGACTGGCCTAGAAGAATTTGTTTATCCAATCATACTTTCATGAGAAATAATTTGTTTTTGTTCTTGTTCTACCTTTTGTCCTCCCTTTCATATTGCTGTGATTTCTGACTTTGTGTGTATATATATATATATTATTCTTATTTATATGCTAAGATGATTTTTTTATTTAATTTATTCTGCTCAGAATCACAAAAAAGAGGTGGATCACTTCGAGCTTCTTCAGAATTTAGCAGTGATCAAATGACTGGAGCATTTCATGATAGACATTTTCATTTGAAGCTATCAACTTCCTGGCTTCTATTCCTCTTTTTGGTGAAGTTCAGTTATTCATCCAATGGTCCTGATGTCGAAGGTAAAGTAAATTCTAGTATTTGTCCAAATATGATCACTACAAGTGCTTATTGGTGTTCTCTTTCATCATCTTGAACTAGATTATCTGCAGCAATATAAGAATGCCTCTCTAGATCATTTTCACAATTTCTGAAAGTTTTTCTTAAAAATAGCTTTTAATTTTATATTTTTTGGCAATTTTTTTTCAGTTGTAAACGAAACAGAACCTTAAGAATTTTGGGAATATTTGGTATTTTCATTATTTTGTTATTTAGTTTTTTTTTGATTGCCTATTAATAGATTTGATTGTGATTAGGTTGAGAAGAGTTTGAAAACTAAAATATTGAACTCAATATTGAATTGTTTGTCGGTTGCTCAAATCAGTTCGGAATGACTTAGGGTTGTAGAGACACCATTGGGGTCATGTGCCAACTTGTGGAAAGTGGTTTGGATTGACCTTGGTGACAATGGTCTCTTGGATTATAACATGCGGTCATGGGGCGATGCTGTGCATAAGTTACTCAAATGGATACAAACTAAGTCATATATCATTAGGTTGCTATAATCGGGCGAAGCGTACATGAAACAAACTAGAATCTCACTCTGATAGTATCCTTAATGAGTGTTATAGCACAAGAATTGGGTTGTGGCCACACAAGTGACCCTCAATTCTGTTTGATGTGATCATTCTTTGTGGTCATCAGAATTAGCGCTAAGGAGTCTCGGTTGCGGGCCTTGCGGCTAGGTTGGGGTCTTGCTTCCAAGCGGGGAGCCTTTTTAATTAGGATCCATGGAGTGACTGTGTGTTGTGGCAGACACATGAGAGCGACATACTCTTGCTAAGAAGTTCATAGAGATGAAGGAGATGTAGTCGAGTTTGCAGAAAATCCAGGTGGTCTTTAGGCTGACATTCGTCTGGTGGAATGCAAGGTGCCGCAAGGTCTTTCTTTCTGTTCGGCTACAATGGTTGGTGACAGATTTGGAATAACATTTGATTTTTAATTCGAAAATTGGATTTGGAAATATATTTGGTCTTTGTTTTTGAATAATTCCAAATTTTGAACTGTGTCCTTTGGTGTTCCTTCACCAAATTATTTTTATCTATTGAATTTCATTTAATGAGCTCTAACCCTTTTGTTCCCCGTTTTTATATCTGTTATTCCCTGATATAAAGCCCCCAGAACACCACCTTTTCTAGCTTATAGTCCTTATGTTAATCCGAATGTAGGTGGGTAAGACATCTTAATTCAATGCAGTTTCTGATATTTCGAGTATTAAAGTAAAAGGGACTTTTGGGCAGCCTACTGGGTAGGTATGATCCATAGCATGGGTAAATAGGCTGCAGTGTTATAGATGCAGGATCTTTAAACCTTAGGGATTTTCATTAAACCTTGAGAATCTTCAGTCGAGGTAAGTGACTGAAACCAGAGCTTCCTTCACAGGATCCAAAATTTATATAGGAACATTGGTTGAAGACTTGAAGTCAATGTAATGCCTGCATAATATGAGAAAAGTAGTCCATGATATATCCAGATGTTCCATATTCGAGATGTGTAGCCCGGAAAATGGTTCAACACAGTTTTTTATCCTTTTTTTTTTTTTGGGTGCTATAATACTGTTTGAGATGGTAGTATATGGTAAATTTGAAGAAGATGAAGTGAACAAGAATCCTTTTATCTTCTTCATTAGGACAAAAATACTGAGCCTATGCTTGCATTGCTGAAAGG
Organism: Eucommia ulmoides; assembly: GCA_016647705.1. Taxonomy (NCBI): domain Eukaryota; kingdom Viridiplantae; phylum Streptophyta; class Magnoliopsida; order Garryales; family Eucommiaceae; genus Eucommia; species Eucommia ulmoides. The sequence goes on from CM028339.1 coordinate 53,849,747, forward strand.
CTGTATCTTTCTCTGGTTTATGGATTTCCGTATCTGATACTGTTTCAGGTGAAGCATTGATTGAGTTTCGAAAGAGTCTAAATGATTCCCAAAACAAAATTACAGATTGGGATAAATTCTTTGTAAGCCCTTGCTTCAGTTGGTCTCATGTTACTTGTATAAATGGAAATGTCATATCCCTGTAAGTGTTTCATCTATTGTAACTTACATAACGTATCTCCTGCCTTATTGTATTCACACAACTTTAGAGGGCCTATATGTGCATATTTTGCATTATGCTTAGCTTGTGAATGTGCTAATTTGCAGAAGCCTGGCTTCAAAGGGATTTTCTGGAACTCTTTCATCATCAATTACCAAACTGAAGTTTTTGGTTAGCTTGTAAGTTCTACTCTTTCTGTCTTGAGTCTTATATCTGGTCTTTGTAGCCTCATAAGTTGAACTACTTAGCCTTACAAATACATTCATTGGTCGTCGTTGGAAAAGTTACTCGAATCGTAGATGACTTTATTAGGACACTTCCAAAAAGATCTATGGGAAGAAGATACATTTATGGGTTGTATTCATGGCATGTTCATGGGTTGTGTTCACCGGCGGTGGCATGTTCTTCGCTCAGGGGAAGAAGATAGGTAAGGAAATAGAAGAGTGAAAAAAGAAATAAAATAGCAAAGAGAAAGAGGAGAAAAATAAGAGGGAAATGAAAACATAAGAATAAAAATAAAATAAGGGTAATTAAGTAATTTGCAGATCGATTATAAAGGTAATTATGTCCATATGAAAAGATCACATCTCAACTTAAGGGCGTATTAGGAAGTTCACTCAAAAATGTTGATGAATACACTAATTTTCTAAATCCACAAACAACATTAACAACCGGGGGGATTGGTTATATAGAACTATACAAGAGAGCAATGCGCTTTAGTTTTGGGAAAAGTAGAACCTGCTACCATTTGGACAAACCTCAATGAAAGTAATGAAAGTTTTTGTTTTATATAACAATATTTCTTTCGGAATCCCTTGTGACCCTGCTTGCTCGCTTAAGGCGGCTCAATGCTACCACACTTGATGGCCATTATGGAATATTTGAGCAAAAGCTATGTTGTGGTTTAACTAGTATAAGTGTGTGGTGGGAGCGAGGTTCTAAATTATAACATGATAGGAGCGAATTTGTTGCGAGATTTTGACTAAGAAATGCAGAATCGAGCGTCTTACATGGGAGTGTGAGTAATTTAAAAGAATCATGTTGCTGCTCTTGAATTTGTGGTTGCTCCCTTGTTGATCTTCTCTAATGCAATTTATCTTTTCGTAAACCTAAAGCAAGTGTCCTATAAAAAGTTTGCATTTGTCGTTCTGATGACATCCTTTATGTATGCTGGTATGAATGATGATGAAATTTGGCTTCATACTCTAATTTGTAGTTCATTTTACTTGGCTCTTGCAGATTTTTTTTTTTCTTAGTCAAATGCAATTTTGATTGTTGACTGGAATTTGTTTTCAGAAGGTTTTCATTCCATGCAGGGACTTACATGACAACAATCTATCAGGTGTATTACCTGATTATCTTGGCAGCTTGATGCACCTTCAGAATTTAAATCTAGCCCACAATGGTTTTAATGGCTCTATCCCAACAACTTGGGGTCAGCTTTCCAACTTGAAGCATTTGTAAGTTGGATATTTCTTTTTAATTTCTTGAAGATTGCATTTTATTCTTTGGAAATGCTGCACTTGTGTACTTGGTATAGATTCTTTCGAAAACATTTTTATGTAAATTTTCCTGACACAACATATTCCCTTTGCATTAGGGTGATAAGTGGAAACCACCTAACTGGATCTATTCCTGATTCACTTGCAACTATTACAGGTTTAAAAGAGCTGTAAGGAATTTGTATTCATGTCTTTAACCGCTGTTCGTAGTTGTAGTTACACTTGATTACATTTTATTAGCTTTCACAGTTTAATACTTTTCTTGTGATTTTGCTAGAATTTATGCATCTAATTTTTTTTTGGGCACAGGGATCTATCATCCAATGATTTGAGTGGAAGAATTCCTACACGGTTGTTCTCCGTAGCCACGTTCAAGTAAAACTCACTGAATACGTTATCTCTTTTCTTTTTTTTTTTCTTAAGTTGAACCTATTATACTTTACCATCGTTGTCCACAGAAAATTCATCTTTGATCCTCGATTCCTTTGCATTTTAGCATTATTTTCATGAAAATTTTATTATTAATTGTTTCTTGGTTCATGATAAAGTTAACTTTGAAACAGCTGCAACAGTTTCTCTTTTCATGTTGAAATACAACATTTATGTATTTTATTATTTTTGGTATCTTGATTGTAGGGCATTATTATCCCATTCATTCCGGTAATATATTTCCTAATTTAGCCTACTTCTGCGGCTATATAATTAGGATATAGAACTCATTTAGTAGAACAATATAATACAATAGATTATTCTCTCCTCTACCTATATTCTTTTTGGTATCGAGAGCCAAAAAAAATTCTTTCCCACCCCACAACCATCACCAGCCGCCACTGTTCTCCCGAAACCCTAAACGTCGCTGCCGCCAACAACCTCGAACCAGATCCACCCCAAATCGTGAACCAGATCGCAAATCGAGCCCTAAACCTAAATGTATCCATCGCAAATAACAGATTGCGAACCACCAGCTATCGTAGATCGAGCCCTAACGCACAACCTAGCCGTCACGAACCACCACCACGACCGAAACCCTAGCCGTCGTGAATCGCGACCTAACCCTAAGCCTAGCCGTCGCAAACCACCATCAAAGTCGCTAACCACCACACAGCTGCAAACCACCACCACGATGCAAACCATACTCGCGAACCACCATCAGGAACCCTAGCCACCGCCGCGAAATTGCACACCCTAGAAATGCGACCCAAAATTGCGAGCCCTAGTAGCCACGAATCTGCAACCCTGGAAACCAGCCCTCTGCCTAGAGCAACCCTCTGCTTTGTACCTGTCCGTTGTGGGCTGTTAATTGCCGCAAGTTGCGGCTCGTTCATGTAAAGCTTGACTACTCATCGTTGTTGTTCCCCATCCGTTGGTGTTCTGGATGTCTTGAATGTACGGTCGTCGCTTGGATTCCTTGAATGAATAAGTTACGTCTTTGGTACGCTTCTCAAATTGTGCCTTCTTTTTCTGGAGCTCGATCAGTCTTCCGTAGCATTTTTTCCGTGTGTTTTATTGCTACGATCTCATCTCATCTGTATCAATGGCATTCGGAAAAGAAGGTGACATCCCATCTCCGACCATTCATACTCCACAACAACCCGCCTGCTCAGATTCTACCCGTGCACCTGAGGCCACGGTCTAACGTGTTACCACCGTCTTACTTAATGGAGCGAATTTCCCTGCCTGGTCTCGCTCTCTCCGTCTCTACCTTGGTGGAAAATGTAAGACTGGATGGCTCAACGGCACTGAGCCAAAGCTAGGTATCAATGATCCCAAGTTTGCTCAGTGGGACACTAATAATTGTACCATCCTCGGGTGGATTTTCAATTCTATGGAAGAACGGATCTATAATATCTTCATGTTCCACGAGACTGTCAGTGGATTATGGTCGGCTCTTACGAAGATATATGCCCACTCTCGCAATGAGTCACGGATTTTTGAGCTCTACCGTGAGATTTCCCATACCTCCTAGGCATCCTTGGGACCTTCAGTTGCGGATTACTTTGGCTACCTTCAATCTCGGTGGGAGGAACTTGCGCAGTATGAACCTCTGAGTAAATTCCCTAAGGATGCTGCTAAGATCAAAGCCAAGCGCCAAGATCGTTGTCACACATACTATTTCTTGATGGATTTAAATCCGGAGTACGAGAACCTTCACACTCAGATTTTGAACACTTTACCGATGCCAGATCTATACAATGCATTCTCTACTATTGACAACGATTCGAAATGCCGGCTCTTTCTCCCACTTGAAGTTACTCCTTCAGTCCCTTGAGCAGATGGCCTTCCCGGCTCCCTCTGGTCCTCACCCATCAGGCACGCAACCATACTGTCAGCACTACCGAAAGCTTGGTCACAACATTGATCGTTGTTATAATCTTCATCCTGAATTGAAACCCCGAAACTAGGAGGGAGGAAAGGAAGAGGAGGACCACGTACTGGTGCTATTGCTGATATTGTCCCTAGTCTGGCAGATCCTCCAACAACTACCTTGGATATTTCCCACGTCCAAGCCCAACTTGCCCAGCTCCAGGCTCAGTTAGCCACTTTGGCATTGTCTTCCAACCCTACGACTACTCTTGCCTTGGGTACTCCGACTGTGCTTTATGGTAAGTCTGGTCACTCTACTTGGATTTTGGATTCTAGGGCTAACAATCACATGACTGGTGAGTTTTCTACCTTCACCTCCCCTGTTTCGCCTATCAATCAGTCTGTATGCATTGCCGATGGTACTTCTATCCCTATTCGTTGTCAAGGAGATGCCTGTTTATCCCCTGATATCATTCTTCACTCTGTTTACTATGTTCCTAAATTTGCCTATAATCTTATATCGGTTAATCGTCTTGCTAAAAATTTTAACTATGCCGTTGTTTTCTTACCTAATCATTGCTTCTTGCAGGACCTGACTACGAGGAAGATTTTTGGCAGGGGATATGAACGCGATGACCTCTACTACTTCGGCAGCCCTGCCCCTCCACCCGTTCCATCTTTTAGTATGCAAGCCTTTGTATTACCTATTTTTGATTCTTCTATGTGTTATTTAAAAAATTTAAACTTATGGTATGCCCGTCTGGGACATGCAAATTTTCAGTATTTGTGTTGGTTGTTTCCGTCTCTTAATAAAGCTTGCAAGAACTTTAAATTTCAATGTGTGGTTTGTGAATTGTCTAAACACACACGTACCTCTTATATTCCTTGCATGCACCGTGCTTCCCAAGCATTTGATCTTATCCATTCTGATATTTGAGGACCTTCTCCTGTTACAGCAATTTCTAAACACCGCTACTATGTCACCTTTATAGATGATTATAGTCGATGCACTTGGGTTTATTTGATGAAACACAAATCAGAGGTTTACACTCGCTTTACTCACTTCCTCTAAATGATAAAAACCAATATAAAACCGTAGTGTGCAATATCAGATCAGATAATGGCCGGGAATACTTATCCGATCATTTTTGGGCTAAGCTTAATAAACAAGGCATCCTTCAGCAACTTACCTGTCCCCACACCCCTGAACAAAATGGTGTGGCGGAAAATAAGAATCATTACCTCATGTCTGTAGTCCGTTGTCTTTTGCGAGGAATAAATGTTCCCAAATCTTTTTGGCACATGTCAGTTCTTACTGCTGCCTATCTCATTAATCGCACACTGAATCGTGTCCTTACAGGCAAAACCCCCTTTTATATATTACTACTCACTAGCACCCTTTTCCCTATCTTACCCCGCGTCTTTAGTTGTACGTGTTTTATCCAAAATCGGAGCCCTACTCGCACTAAGTTAGATAATAAATCTATCCGGTGTGTTTTCCTCGGCTATTCTTCCATGTCCAAAGGATATAGGTGCTATGATCCAGTTACCCACCATACTTACCACTCTTTTGATGTTACGTTCCTTGAGACTGTCCCATATTTTTTCTGGTACCGTCCATTCTCCACCTATTAAGGCAGCCACTACCAAGGATCATACCTCACTTCTGCGTCCTATCCTTGTCTTTGATATACCTTCGCCGCCCACATCACACCTACCACGTGACCCCTCAATTGCCCCCTTACAAGTCTACTCCCGTCGTCCACGTGTCTCACATCTCCTGCCGACATCTTCTCCGGACTCAGGTATATCTTCATCTCCCATTATCTCTGACCTTGTTCCCCGCCGTTATCCGACTCAGGAACGTCGCCCACCATCCTGCTATCTTCTTTCATGTTCTACTAATCATCCGATTTCCAAGTATTTGCCTTTTCGGGATCTCTCGGCTCAATATAAATCCTTTATTGGACAACTTGATTCAGTTGTCATTCCTCGCTCAGTTCATGAGGCCCTCCAGAATCCAAAGTGGATTGTCGCTATGCAAGCAGAAATGGATGCCCTACAGTAGAATTAGACATGGGACTTGGTTAACTTGCCGACTGGTGAATGATCGGTTAGTTATAAGTGGGTCTTCAGTGTCAAATATCTGGCTGATGGATCGATTGATCGGTACAATGCACGACTTGTTGCTAAGGGTTACACACAAATCCCAAGCAAAGATTTCAGTGCCACCTTTGCCCCAGTTGCTAAGTTGACCATTGTCCGACTCCTTGTTTCGTTAGTTGCATCCCATTCTTAGCCTCTACACCAGTTGGATGTCAATAATGCTTTCCTTAATGGTGACCTAACTGAGACTATCTATATGGAGTCTCCACCGGGATTTCGGACTTAGGGGGAGAATTCAAGTAAAGTTTGTTGACTCCGAAAATCCCTCTATGGATTTAAGCAGTCTCCTCGTGCATGATTCAACCGATTCAGCGAAGCCATACTCACTATGGGGTTTACCCCGTGTTATTCGGATCATACTTGCTTCATTCGTCGTCAACGCCAGGGACAATGCATCGTTATCTCAGTATATGTGGATGACATTTATTATCATAGGAGATGACGCACTTGGCATTCAACAAGTAAAAAATATCTCGGACAAATCTTTGACATCAAGGATTTGAGTCCTCTCCGCTACTTTTTCGGTATTGAGGTTGCACGGTCTTGGAAATGTATCTCTCTATCCCAGCGAAAATATGCCCTTGATCTTCTTCAAGATACTGGGATGCTTGGATGTAGACCCGCTTCTACTCCCATGGATTCGAATCTTAAGTTAACAGCAGACTTGGGAGATTTATTATCAGATCTATCAGTATATCAGCGACTTGTGGGTCGCCTCATCTATCTAACTAATACAAGGCCAGATCTTACGTATGCTGTCAATGTTGTGAGTCAGTTTATGCACTCACCACTTACATAGCACATGGATGTTGTCTACTATATCCTTCGATACCTCAAAACATGTGTCGGTCTCTTTTATATGATAGGGGCACAAGAGGGACTTTCTTGCTTTACAAACGTGGACTATACCGGATCGAAGGATGATAGACGTTCGACCTCTAACCTGTGCACCTTTAATGGAAGACACCTAATCTCGTGAAAGAGTAAGAAGCAATCCATCGTCTCCCGATCCTCTGCTGAAGCTGAGTATCGCGCCATGGCTCAAGGAACGTGTGAACTCCTTTGGCTTCGTTCCCTTCTGACCGAGTTGGGACTCCCCGTGAGAAATTCATCTGAGCTGTTATGTGACAACAAGTCCGCAATAATGTTAACCTCAAACTCAGTCCTTCATGAAAGGACGAAACACATCGAGGTGGATATCCACTTCATTCATGAGAAAGTTCGGTCGAGAATCATCACCCCTGCTTTCGTCCTATCTTCTGAACAGGCTGTTGATATTTTCACCAAATCCACAGGACCTTCTCTTCTTTATTCAGCTATTGGTAAGTTAGGACTCATCAATATTTTCGTCCCAACTTGAGGGGGAGTGTTGAAATACAATATTTATGTATTTTATTATTTTTGATATCTTGATTGTAGGGTATTATTAGCCCATTCATTCCGATGATATATTTCCTAATTTAGCCTGCTTCTGCGGCTATATAATTAGGGATATGTAACTTATTTAGTAGAACAATATAATACAATAGATTATTCTGTCCTCTATCTATATTCTTTTCATGTCAAAAAATGGTATACTTGTTGTGGATGGGGAAACAAAGATTTATTGTTGCTCTCTTGCTTCCAATTTTACCTTTGCAAGAGAGAGAGAGAAACATTTAGTGACCTTGTGATCAATTGTAACCGAGCATGTTTCTCATTATTGTTTTGATCGTCTGGTTCTGCTTCATTTCTTGCTCAAGTATCCACGATCTATGACCTAATCTAGTTCTCATGGTATATTGGAGAAGATCTTGAAAATTACATCTTTAAGCATATATAAAATTATACTTCCAGTTTCTTGTGATGATATGTCATATGTGATAGGGTGATGGTTAACGTTTTTTGATAACAGCATAAACGAGTTTCATCTTTGTTATTAGTTTTTACACGTATCAGTCTGAATAGTTAGAGAGAATTTAGGAATAGCACCCATCAAAGAGAAAAAAGAAAATCGTTTACGATTGGTTTGAACTATTAAAGAGAGAAAAGAATGAGGAAAGAATAAGACGGCTTAACAATTTTGTTAGCCTCTCCCTCTATTTATAATAGAAATTAGGAAACCATACAACAAACCCTAAACCGTACAGGAAACCCTAAGTAATACAGGAAACACATAAATACTTTTTAAGACTCCCCCTCAAGTTGAGGCATATATGTTTTATGCTCCTAACTTGTTACAAATATACTTTATCTTTGAGCTCCCTAACGGTTTAATGAATAAATCAGTTAACTGATCAACTGACTTTACATATTTAGTCTCAATCTGTTTCTGCAATACTTTTTCTCGAATGAAGTGGTAATCAAGTTCAATGTGTTTTGTCCTTTCATGGAAGATTGAGTTGGATGCAATGTGAAGTGCTGCTTAATTATCACATACCAGATCCATTGGTGGAGAGTATTCGAATCCAAGTTCTTCCAACAGATGTTTCAACCAAGTTAACTTACAAGTGGTATGGGTCATCGCCCTGTATTCCGATTCTGCACTTGATCGTGCCACAACTGTCTGCTTTTTACTCTTCCAAGAAACGAGATTACCTCCAACAAACACACAATACCCTGTAGTAGACTTCCTATTCGAGGGAGATCCAGCCCAATCTGTATCTGTATATCCCTTAATTTGAGTGTAATCGAAGTTCTGATACAACAAACTACATACTGGACAACCTTTCAGATATCGAAGAATACAAATCACTGCATTCCAGTGATAAGTCATGGGACGATCCAAGAACTGACTGATAACACTCACGGCAAAGGAAATATCTGGTCTAGTAACCATCAAGTAGTTCAACTTCCCAACTAACCGTCTGTATTGCGCTGAATCTGTTAGTGGTACACCTTGATCTGCTAATAGTTTGTTGTTTGGATCCATAGGTGAATCAATCGGTTTAGCTCCTAGCATTCCTGTCTCACTTAATAGATCAAGAACATATTTCCTTTGACACAAGTAAATACCTTGACTTGATCGAGCAACTTCAATTCCCAAGAAATACTTCAATTGATTCAAATCTTTGGTTTGAAACTTACTATGCAAAAACGTTTTGAGTTCCTGAATACCCTGGTGGTCGTCCCCGGTAATTACGATGTCATCCACATACATAATCAACAATATTCTCCCGACTTTACTGTGCCTATAAAATACAGAATGATCGACTCCACAACAACGGAGAATAAATTCAGTGACCACTTCACTGAATCTCTTAAACCATGCTCGATGAGACTGCTTGAGATCATAAATGGATTTCTTCAGGCGGCATACCAAACCAGATTTCCCCTGAGCAACAAACTCAGGAGGTTGCTCTATGTACACTTCCTCAGTAAAATCGCCATTTAAGAACGCATTCTTGATATCAAGTTGATGTAACGGCCAACGAAAGGTGGCAGCCAAAGAGATGAACAAACGAACAGAAGCGAGTTTGGCAACGGGAGAAAATGTCTCAAAATAATCAAGACCATAGACCTAAGTGTAACCTTTGGCAACTAAATAAGTCTTGAGTTGATTAATGGTGCCAGTCGGATGAACTTTGACTGTGTACACTCATTTACATCCAACTATTGTTTTGTCAGGCAGAAGCGAGAAAAAATCCCAAGTTCCATTCTGATGTAAAGCTAGCATTTCCTCTTTCATTGCGGTCGTCCAACCAGGGTGAGTGAGAGCCTCTTTCACAGACTTAGGAATAGAAACAGATGATAGAGAAGCAACAAAAGAGGACTATGAAGGCGATAGATGTGCATACAAGACAAAGTTAGAAATAGGATGTTGAGTACTTGTGCGCTTATCCTTCCGAACAGCAATGGGAATGTCCAAGCCAGACACAAATAGATGAACTGGAGAGGGATTTGAAGACACAAAGACGATGGGCTCGATGGCGGAAGCTACTTTCTGGCAACGAGAGTATACTTGCAAAGGTGGTGAACGACGACTAGACAGGACAGGTTCTGGAGTGGATGGAGATGGTGTTGGGTCTAGGAGGCTTAGTAAAGGAAGGGTGATATCCACATCATCCCGAGAGGATGGGACAACAAAGTAAGGGTTGGACTCAAGCAAGGTGACATCTGCAGAAATGAAAGAGTAACGTAAAGAAAGACTATAACACCGATAACCTTTTTGTGTGCGAGAATAGCCAAAGAAGACACATTTTATGGCACGAGGATCTACCTTATCCTTACCCGGAGTCAACTGGTGGACAAAACAGACACATCCAAAAATATAAGAGGTAAAGCAAACCAGGGTGATCAGGGAAAAAGAATGGAATGAGGAACTTTACCATTCAGGGTAGAAGATGACAGACATTCTATTGATCAAGAAACAAGTTGTAAGAACTGCATCTACCCAGAAGTGTTTGGGAACATTCATCTCAAACATCAGGGTTCGAGCCACTTCTAGGAGATGTCGATTCTTACGCTTAACGACTCCGTTTTGCTGCGGTGTGTGAGGACAAGAAGACTGATGTAGTATACCAAACTGTGACATGAAGGAAGTAAAGGGTTGAGAAAAATATTCTCGAGCATTATCACTACGAAGTATATGCACGAGCATATTAAATTGAGTTTTTAATTTCAGTACAAAAGGCAGAGAAAATGGAGAATAATTCAGAACGATCTTTCATTAAATAGAGCCATGTAACCCTAGAGAAATCATCGACAAACGTGACAAAATAACGAAAGCCTAATGTAGAGGCAATACAAGAAAGACCCCAAACGTCTGAATGAACTAAACTAAAAGGACTCGATGCTCGAAACTAAGCCGGTGAAGTGAATAAAGTACGATGATATTTTCCCAACTGACAAGACTCACAATCTAAGCATAGTTGTCAAAGTCGCACCCAGGCGCTCGCCTAGGCGCAAGGCTCCTCAAGTCGCAGGTACTGCGCTTCGCTCAGGTCTAGGCGATGAAGGTACAAGAAGCGATCGCTTTTACCGCCTGAGCGAGAGTCGCCTACGTCACCGAAGGTGCGCCTGTGGTGGACAAGGTGTGTTTTTTCCATCGTGGCCTTGATGGACTCTCGAATTAGCCCTAGCGGCTCTAGCCCAAGTCCCCAATAAATACCCAGATCCCTTACCTGAGCACAATCGGCCTTGATTGAGACTCGAATAGAATCGCATCGATTTCTAGAACAGAATCGCACTTCGATTTCCTTCTATTTCCTTCGATTTCTCCTTCGATTTCATCGCTCATTGTTGCTGCTGCTCCTTCGACTGCTGCTGCTCATCGTTTGCTCGTCAATTTCTCCTTCGCTGTTCATCGTTTGCTCTCCTTCGACTGTTGCTGCTGTGATTGTTGTTCCTTCATCGATTTCTCCTCCAGCTGCTACTGCTGCTTCGTTTTCTCCTTCGTTGTTCGTCGTCCAGGTCAGTCGTTGGAGCAGAGGTAATGTTTATTTATTTACTTAATTAATTATTTTATTTATATAATTACTTAATTAGTTATTTTATTTATTATTTGTCTGTTTGTTTTATGTTTTATCTGTAAAATCTGTTCTAATTTTCTGTTTCTGATTTTTGATGATCTATGTTTATGTTAATTGTTTATAAAATAATTGTTTAATTATTTATTTAGTTTATTTTTGTTATTATTTGTTTGTTTTATTGTTTGTTAGGAGTTTTACTTCTTGATTTTAGATTTGTAATATAAAGGTGATATATATTAATTTATTTATTTTTTTAAATGTTGTGCGCCTGGGTGCGCCTCGTTGCGCCTAGAGCCTTTAACAACTATGAATCTAAGGAGGATAAATGGCGTAAACTAGGAACAAGTATCTTTAGATTGGCAAGACAGGGATGACCTAGGAGACAATGAATTTGGTGGGCAGATGCAACGGCAGTACAGGCAGTGGGTGGGATAACAGGTGTCTCGTCGTGATTGTCGAAGTGATAAAGAGCATTTTTCTCACGCCCTACGCCAATCGTCTTCTGTGTTTTCAAATCTTGGATAGTTACAGAATCAGGAAAAAAGCAAACAGAATAATAAAATTGTTGAGTAAACTTACTAACTGATATCAAATTAAAAGCAAATGAGAGAATATACAAGACAGAGGATAAAGAGAAAGAGAGTGAAAGTTCCACAATGCTAATACCACGAGCAGGGATGGTGGAACTATCAGCAACAGTAACAGGGGACAATGAGGGAGATGATTGAATATGTGTAAATAAAGAAAAGGTACCTGACATGTGATTGGTGGCAGCGGAGTCTATGATCTAAGGTATAGAAGTGGAAGGATGAAAAGAAAGACATGCAGTAGGGTTATCTCGTTGAGCTAGCGAAGTCATGGCGGTAGATGTCTGTTTGGACGCCTTAAACTGAAGGAACTAAACATACCCGTCATCAGAAATTGCCTTGGGAGTTGAAGAGTTGGATGCTAAAACGGGAGCAACTTGATTAGAAGTTGCCACATGAATATACTTAGGAGAACGACCAACTATGTACCAACAAGTATCTTAGGTATGATTTTCCTTGCCACAAAATAAGCATCGACGATGTTGACCACGACATTAGCCACGTCGCCCACCTCGAAATTCATTACTATGGCTTTGTTGGCCACCTCGTTTCCATTGATCAGTAGCAACTTGTACAACTTTGAACCATTGTAAGTAATTGGTCCTATTTAACTTGCGAGTTGTTAATGGTTGGGGTGTAGTCGTTGACATTAGTACTCGCCAATACAACAACTAACAAACAATTTGCACAAGGGAAACAAACCACCAACAACACAAACAATTGTAGAGCTTAAATGAAGAACATTATAAGTAGAACAATACTCACGAACATTCGGGACATTAGATCTGGTCCAGAATACTTTCTCAAATCTAGACAATCAAACAAACAGTAACTCACGAAAAAAAACCTTGTGTTACCGTTAGATCTGGACAGAGGCAGTAGCAACGAAGGCCGTGAGTCTCAAATCCGGGCAATTGATGGCCGGCGAAGCGCTGTTGATGGTTGGCAAAGGTCTGGCGAAGGTCGGCAAAGTGCCGATAACGGTCGGCGAAGCTCCGATGACAAGCTAGGGTTGTGGCGGCTGGGAGGTGAGTCGCAAATCTGGAAACCGACAACCGGCAAGACAGCGGCAAAGGCTGGCGAAGCTCCGGTGACGAGCTAGGGTTATGGCGGCTGGGAGGTGTGGACTGGAAATATGGGTTAGGGTTTTGTAGACGGGACTCTTTTCCTTTTTTTGTTTTTTGGAAAGGAGAGAAGGAGAAAAGAAAAAAGTTAAATCATGGTTTGAACAGAACTATAGGATCAGTATTCTATAACCTGCTCTCGATACCATGTTAAAGAGAGAAAAGAATGAGACGGCTTAACAATTGTGTTAGCCTCTCCCTCTATTTATAATAGAAATTAGGAAACCATATAATAAACCCTAAACCATACAGGAAACCCTAAGTAATACAGAAAAGACATAAATACCCTTTAACATGAATGTATGCATGGAAAACCTATAGAAGCACTAGTGAAAAAATGCGATCTAGTTCAAGTGCGGGACGTTACTAGGAGAGGTAGGCCTAGGAAGACTTGGGACGAGGCTATTAGAATTGATTTGATGGCATTAAATCTGACTGAGGGGATGATCCTTGATCGATTACTATTGCGTAGCTGGCCCCACTTAAGTGAAACAAAGACTTAGTTGTTGTTGTGTATGTAATATGGCCATCTGTTGTTAAACTCCTAATGGCAACCCAATCATAGACATCCCCCACCCCCGGGGAAATGTAATATAGCCATATGTTGTTCAACTCCTAATGGCAACCCAACCACATGCAACCACCCACCCCCGGGGAAAACATACATGAAATACTGAGGAAATAGAAAAATATGCCCGACTAGTCACTAGCTTGCTCTAGTTCAGTAATACATGATATTTCTGTTGTTTAGTGAAGATAAGAGCAACAAAACGTTACTGTACCATCTTGTTTTCAGCCTTCTTACTGAGGTTCCTGTCTATCTTATACATCAGCTTCACAGGAACGCATCTTACTTGTGGCACTAGCTCGCATCAACCATGTGTTTCAGATTCCTTTATTCCAGGTTAATTCGTTTTCCTACAAGATTTCCCCGTTCCTCATAGTATGATGTATGCAAAGAAATAACTAAAAGCTTGGAATTATGGCAGCTGCAACGTCAAAATCAAAACTTGATGATGTGATCACTGGTGTAAGCTGTGGTGTGTTCATTCTTCTATTACTTGGGGCTATCTTCATTTACCGGTCTTGGAAAACACATAAACTCAAACAAGATTTATTTGTTGACGTGGCAGGTATTGTCCTCATTGTCCTCATGCCTTTTCCATTATATGTTAATTTTGCTTTTGATTATAATATTAAACAAATATATTTTATTTTATTTTTCAATAGAGTTCTGCTGTAAATTCGAGTTGTCCACTAGTTGTTTGATAGGTAGATTTACATGAACGGTCTCTTAGGTTTTACCTTAGTAGCATGATAGGATCCTTCCAAGTAGTCGCGACTGCGCACACCACCCTTGCTCCCTTCATGTTCAAACCTCAAATAGCTTATCCTCAAATGATTTAGCAGAGTATATTTATTGCCTAGAGCAGCTTAGGGATCACCTTGTGGCGAGGCAGTTCCGAATGCCTTGCGTCATGGGAAAACACTAACCCTATAAGGCATATGTTTTTTTACCCAACTTGGAGTATGTTGAAGTTTATAAGTTCAATTTTTTGCACTTTCGCCTATTGGATTCATTCCATAAAAGAATTTTATTTACTTCATCGATGACACATATTACATATTTCTAGAATTTTTCAATTTCTGCAAATTACATGGACAATGTGTGTGCTGCAAACACTAGTATTTGTGATTCCCTTGGACAAGAATTCTCGTTTGGATACCCTTGTCATTTTTTCCCCTTTTGAAATTGATTGGTGAATGTTGACTACTTTAGGCGAAGACGATCGCAAAATATCCTTTGGCCAACTTAAAAGATTTTCCTGGCGTGAAATCCAGCTTTCGACTGACAACTTCAATGAGAACAACATTATTGGACAAGGAGGATTTGGAAAAGTTTACAGAGGTCTTCTCTTGGACAACACAAAAGTTGCTGTGAAACGCCTCACAGATTATCACAGTGCCGGTGGGGAGGCTGCATTTTTGAGGGAGGTTCAATTGATAAGTGTTGCAGTTCATCGTAATCTTCTTCGATTAATCGGATTTTGTACAACGTCATCGGAAAGGATTCTTGTCTATCCGTTCATGCCAAATCTCAGTGTCGCATATCGCTTAAGAGGTATTCCCTAGTGTGCACCTAACTTCATTATTAACCTTCCACCGCCCTCATTATTTCTTCTTTCTAAATTGCCTGGCATTTGATTGCAATAAGATCTTGGAACACCAGAGAATAATGAGATGGCTTGACTACTATTGTCAACCCCATCTTTATTTATAATGAGGAGAGTACTATAGGAAACCTGAAATACATGTAATGACTAAGATACCCTTTAATATTCTCCCTCAAAATGGAGCATGTATATTGTATGCTTCTAGCTTATGAAAAATATACTTTATCCTTGAACCTACTAATGATTTAGTAAACAAATTTTTGTTAATTGATCTACATAATTCACGTCGGGTCTCAATTGCCTTTTGCAGTGTTTTCTCATGAATAAGTGGCAGTCAACTTCAACGTGTTTAGTTCTTTTGTGAAAAATGGATGCAATGTGGACCGCCATATTGATGATCGCTAACTAAGTTTATAGGTACAGAATTGTCACACCCCGCCCATGCCCTACACATGAGGCGAGAATTGAGCTCAACCTGACTTTACTCAACTAATTTCTATACCTTAAATTGATATGTTTTATAAACTGACACATGATTCAGAAACGTTTTTTCACATGCAAATCACACACTACTACATCAAAGTAGCACAAAGGCATACTATATATAATTGGCCAACTGTAGCACACTATATATATGTACTATAACAATTGTTTAATGAAGCTAAACAAAATCCAACCAACAATGATGACCATTCCAAAGACAACCTTAGTAAACAAACCACCCCGACTTCAATGGTGCTACTTGAGAACCTAACAGACGATAAGGTCCAAGACCAAGAATTCATCTAAATGAATTAAAGATGAAATGGAATGCATTGACAAGTCAATAAATACACTATTCCCCCCCCCCCCCCCCCCCCCCCCCCAACAAAAATAAATAAATAAATAAATAAAAATAATTTATCATCTTTATAATAAATTATAGAAAACTACATACACCTTTATAAAATTAACTTTTACTGAGCAAATGAAATAAATTCTCCAAACTAAAATCAGGCGTTATCAATAACTAAATTGATTGCAAAAATGAGCTACTTAATTATAAAATACCTCAATTTAAAAAATTTTACATGTAAATTAGGCCGACTATTTTACCTAAGAAACGGAATCAATAAAAAAATACCAGTTACAATCCAATACGTGTAATAGATGACATTGACTTCACTAGATATTTCAAATAATATGAGTGCTATAGTATGGTTATTCTATCAAATTGCAAGTGTTATTTTTAATGAACATTGGAGAAGTAGTGTTTATTATGTCTAAAACATATTGAACTCTGTAATTTTAGCCACACAGTTGTAAATTTGATTGTCCAACTTAATTATTTTGGAAAATTTTATCAATTTAGATAATTTTTTAGAAATAAAAATATTCTGCAAATATTTATTTTGGCTAAGAGAAAATCCAACTAAAATAATCAGGCATAATAAATGGAGGAGCTTTGTTTTTTAGAGCATGGGGGTACTAACCCCGTTCTCTTCCCCCCCCGCACCCACCCACCCACCCACCCACCCACATATTAAATTCATAGTTACCAAAAAGTTATTGAAAATGGGTTTAGCGATTCTCATGTTGAAGTAATTGTAAGTTTTGTGATCCCATGGTTATAACCGGGGAACACCCCATTTTACTTTGGTTTTGTAAATTAGTTAAAAATGATCCCATGGTTATAACCGGGGTTAACACCCCGTTTTACTTTGGTTTTGTAAATTAGTTAAAAATGACCCATTTTTGTTAGATAAACTTTCTCTATACAGTAATGGGGGAAAGAACCAGTCTTTGTTTTGTTTGGTGATAAATGAGTCACTATGGTGTACATTTTCTTTCTGAATTGGGCCTTAGATTTAAAACCTGGAGAGAGAGGTCTTGACTGGCCAACAAGAAAACGTATAGCATTCGGTGCAGCCCATGGCCTTGAGTATCTACACGATCATTGCAATACTAAGATCATACATCGTGATTTAAAGGCAGCTAATATCCTTCTTGATGAAGACTTTGAAGCTGTTCTTGGAGATTTTGGACTGGCACAATTGGTAGATTCAAAATTGACGCATATCACAACTCAAGTGCGTGGAACTATGGGACATATTGCCCCAGAATATTTGTCAACTGGAAAATCATCAGAAAAGACGGATGTGTTTGGATATGGGATTACTCTTCTTGAACTTGTAACTGGTCAACGTGCGATTGATTTCTATCGATTGGAAGAAGAGGAGGATGTCCTACTGCTTGATCATGTAAGTTCTAATTATTTTAACCTTGCGCTTCATACGCAACTGGGAAAATCTTTGAATTAGTCTACCTTTATAGTTCTTTAATGTATCTAAAAGAAGCATTGTATTTAATCTATGTTTTTGCTCTCTTTTTAGTGCTTTCCTTGTTAAAACTTCTGCTTGATTTCCCTGATTTGCCGAGTGTTTATGTTTTTGTTCCAAGAAAACTTGGAACGTAGAAACAGAACAAAATAAATAAATAAATCAGTTCTCATGTTTTGTTCCCATACTTTTTTACAACAAATTTATGAGATGAGAACATAAATATTTCTCTATTTTTTTCTTCTGTTCCAAGCTTCCAGAGAGCATAAACAACACCACAAACCGAAGGTCACATTAAATTGCTATGTACTTTTGATTTCATAATCTTTATGTCCTTTGTCAGTGATGGCAACGGTATTCTATTTGTTTTCTTGATTGATGATGAAAAAAATTATATGGATATGGCTGCAGATAAAGAAGTTGCTTCGAGAAAAAAGGCTGGAGGATATTGTTGACAAGAACTTGAGTATGTATAACCCCAAAGAAGTCGAAACAGTTATTCAGGTTGCATTGTTGTGTGCACAAAGTTCACCTGAAGATCGTCCAAAGATGGCAGAAGTTGTCAGCATGCTGAAAGGAGAAATGGGTTTAGCAGACAGATGGGCGGAGTGGGAGCACCTTGAAGAAGAAAGAAATCGAGAGTTCTCTATCATATCTCATCAGTTAATTTGGGCTGAAGAGACTACACATGACCAAGAAGCTATTCAGTTATCACAAGCAAGATAAGCCAAGAATTGTGTATGCAAGTAGCCATAATCTCAGCCTATTAAGAGGGCTAGGGTCTAATACTAACATTATTGTACTAAACACAGTTAGCATGGGAAAATCATGGTTGAAGCCGATTTACTGTGTTACTTTTTCATGTGCCTTTTCGCTAGTGATGAGAATATTCTGTGAAAATTTTGTCCTCTCCCTCTTCTTTTGTCGCTAGAGAAGTGATGAAGGTTTTGTTCGAAACATCACTTATCCCTACTTGTGGTTTGTTTAACCGATTAACTAGCGTTTGGAAGTATAGTTTGGAGCTTTGGAATTGGAATTTAACGTGTGTTCATTTCCAATTCCATAGCTCCATTCAGATAAAATCAAACACTACTCGAGGAACCCATTTTTGGTGTTTAACTCATGCAGCTTTAGCAACGCGTCTTTTTTATACACGTTATTTATATCAGTTTCCGGTTAAGTGTTAGAATAATTGAGAGGCAGAATATTGGGAGAACATGGAGTGATATATTGATACATAAGGAAAGGTACAATTGTAGAAATTTACAAGGGATTTATATATAGAAGACTAAGGAAACCCTATTAAGGTTAGGGTTTGATCTAATGGTTCAAGTTCATATACATGTATTAACATCTCCTCTCAAACTCAAGGCGGTAAATTAGACATGAAGTTGAGTTTGAAAATTATAGTGTGAAATAGTCTGGGTAGATGAGTCTTGATGAAAATATATGCTGTCTGATTGGCTGGACTGATGAATTATAGATAAACAGTATTTTGAAAAATATGGTGACAGATAAAGTGGCAATCAGTCTCGATGTATTTTGTACGCTCATGGAAGACATCATTATAAGCGATCTGAATAACACTCTTATTGTCACATTGTAGAACAGTTGCAGTAGAGGAGCAAACTCTCATGTCAGCAAGAAAAAAAAAAACTAAGATCAACGAAAAACAAACGTGGTGTGAACATTTCATCAAACTATATGAACATTCACCCAAAATCACCCAAGAACAACAAATCAAGATATTGAAAACCTCCTCAGATCAGCAAACACAAACCCGATATGAACATTCATGGAAAACCAAACCGAATAAAAAAAATTTGAAAAAAAAAAATACCAGGATCAATGAAAAACAAATGCAGTATGAACATTTCATTAAACAATATGAACATTCATCCAAAACCACTCAATAACAACAAATCAAGACATTGAAACCCCTTATGATCAACAAAAACAACGCTAGTATGAACATTCACCAATCACAAATGACACATTCATTCGAAAACTAAATCAAAATAGATTTGAAACTCGTGCAGACATTGACAAAAAGCAAATCAAGAACATTGAAAGAAACCTAATATCAATTAAAAGAATATTCACGTATTAACACAAAAATCAACAAAATCAAAATAGATCTAACCCGGTACGAACATTCAGAAAGAACAAATTAAGAACATTGAAAAAATTCTAAAGATCAACGAAAAATAAACCAGTGCTAATATTCACCAAATCGTAAATGAACATTCAACTCAATAGGAGTATCCCGATAGATGGGCATGATTTCCTAGTTAAGCTGATCAAGTGTGAGTGGAAGATCATACTCTCTAACAATGTCAATTGTCGACTCCTTATGAGTCATCCCGAACCTCTTGTTTTCTTTATCTTCATCAACCACCTTCCCATATCTTTCCAGGAATTCCTTCAAAATACTCTTCGTGGGTTGAACTGCAAACATTTTTCTCCCACTAAACTAAACCCTTCATATGACAATAACACCAATGAAATACAAAAGCGATGCATATCTAAGAAGGAGTAGTTGAATTGGGACATGAATTCAAAAGGGCTCCGTCCAAATCAAGAATAACAACCCAAATATTCTTCTGGGTATTGTGGGATTCAACTTAGAAGCCGCTTGTTGATCCCAAGATTTTGATGGACAATTAAGTATTAATATTTTTTGTGAAACTAATAAATTTATTGAGTGTTTCAGTGTAAAAGTCTCATTGTTGATGTTATCATGAAGTAATTGCTAAGGATGTAAAGAGAAAGACAAAGAGGCGAACATTAAGAGATTGAAGACTTTGAAGAATCTAGGTGAAAACAACTCAAATAATTTTTTACTCTTAATGTATCCCGATTAAGATCACACACACACAAAAATAATTTATATTTATGTGTGTTTTTGTTAAAATCCTAATTAGTTCACATATTTTCTCCAATGTGAAATTGAAAAAGAAAAATTGACCTAAGCAAGATTAGTGTTTAAAATTGATTAATAGTGTCAATTTAGTTAATTGAGAAAAGAAATCGGTTAAAAGGTTCAAAACGTCGAAGATTAGAATTGAAATTAATTAAGGAGTGAAAGTTCCAGCACTGATCGGTCAACCGACCAATAAGGATCAGTCAACCGATGGGTGTAGGCTGGGAATTGGAGAAGTCTCTGAATCGATCGGTCAATTCACTAGGAGAGATCAGTCAACCGACTAGAGCCGAAAAATGGCCTGGAGAGCATCCTGAATCGATTAGTCAACCGACCCGTGGGGGATCGGTCAACCTACCAATCTATGAAAATGGCTTGGGCTACAACCTGAAACGATCAGTCGACCGATGGTGGATTGGTCGGTCAACCGACTGGGAAGTTTCAAGATTTGAGGATTTCGAGCATTAGATCCAAAAGTAACCGTTACTAGCCCTTTTTTTACTGATATCTTAGAGATATTATGGGGATTTGAACATATTACAAATATATCATTCTTATTTAAATATCTCTATTGATATAGTGGACTTATTTTAAGTGTTTCTCAAATTGATATATTTAATACTTCCTATCTAGATTAATTTGAGATTGAGAAATATTTGGGAGATTTAATTGAATATTTTAAAAACTATAATTAAGTAAATTGAACCAGGATTGAGTAATATAGATATATAGGGTCTGTATGAGCATTTAAATGTCATATCTTTTAGAAACTAGCTGTTAGAGGGTATGTTTCAAATATGTTTATATAGATCTACATTTTTCATATATCGATATATCACTTCTATTAAGAACAATCAGTTCCTGAGCTTTCTGAAAGTTATCATTCTGACATTATACTGAGAGATTATCGTGAGATCATTCTATTGTTGAAGTTCTTGAGTTAAAAGTGCTAATTTGGCGTCACCAATCTAAACTGTCTAGCTATACGATTTGTAATCTTTCGGTATTTTCCTGATGAGATCGTTCCAAGCTTTTATCCTTTATTGTGATTATATATTATTATTGTTTGCTTGGTTATTCGATCTTGTGAAATCATTTTTGAACTTTAAGAGCATAAAAATTCTTTTTAACGATTTGTGTGATAATCAGATTACGTGCTCAATTTTGTGTTACCAGCATTATTTTTTATTATCAGATTTTTTATTTCCTCAAATAAAATTCTATCACTGGTAAATTCAGGACTTTAATTTAGTTTAAATTTATTTAAGGTGGTAGAAGCTCCGAGTGGGAAGAAACTAATCGATTTTTGTAATTGGTGAATTTTGTGCAGATTAGATATTGTTGAAAATATCTAATCAGGAGTAGCTAGGTTTCAATCTTTTTTGGTAAAGAGGTTGATGTTTAATCTTTACCTAAGGTATAAAAAAGTTAAATTATTCTTTTCCCTTGAAAAGAATTAGACTTAATTCTTCTTGATTAGAATTAGTTTGGGGTGATTTGTAACGGTTCCATCCTTACCGGTGAAAATGACACTTGGAGTATTTTTTGTGAGGTTTGATTCTTAGCCTAAGGTATAAAAGAATTAGATTTGATCATTTTCCTATGAAAGGATTATGTTAGTCTTGAGCCTGAAAAAAAAAAAAAAAAAAAAAAAAAAAAAAAGGTTATTCTTGTGCTTGGGAAAATGATTAGGTGGTGATTCCTCCTGAATAGAATTAGGTTAATCTTTAGCCTGGTAAAAAGATAGAGGTTCTTCCTTAACTTGTGAAAAAAGAATTGTAAAGGTTGATTCTGAACTTGTGAAAAGAATCATTGTGTAAAGGTTTGGTTCCTACCTGTTTAAAAGAATCTTAGTGATTTAGTGGGTGCAAATCTCCATAGGGCTCGGAAGACTGGATTAGCCAAGAGTATCTTGGTGAAACAAGATATATCGTGGTGTTATACTTTGTTACTTTATTTATTTATTGTTGTGTGAGTGTGTACCTAGAATTTATTACACTTATCCGCTGCATTATAAAGATAATAATTAATTTAGGATTAAATTAATTATTTGAATCTTTCAGTGTTTAAAGAAAAGATTTTGCTTAAATTTTTATAACTACGCAATTTATCCCTCTCTTGGGTAGATTACTGGGCCAACAATTGGCATCAGAGCTGATTTAACTCAACATACTAGCTAACAAAGATTACACGGCGCACCCGATAGGCATACTAGGTGAAAGGCAGTCTATGCCCCAACCACCTTTATTTGCAGGTGAAAATTATGCATTCTAAAATGACAGAATGATTGCATTTCTTCAGGTTACAAATTATGATGTGTGGCTAGCGATTGAGGATGACTCGTTTGTCCCTATGGAAAACGGAGTTGCCAAGAAAAAATAGCAGCTGACCACTTCTGATAAACAAAAGCTTTTCATTAATTCTCAGGCTATTAACATTTTCTTTTTCTCTTTAGATGCTAACAAATATTCCAGGGTCTCAGGTTGCGGATCGGCGAAAGAAATGTAGGACAAATTACAGGTTACCCACGAAGGAACTAGTCAGGTAAAGTAGTCAAAAATCAATACCTTAATACGATAATTCGAATTATTCAGAATGGGTGAAGTAGAATCGATTCAAGAGATGTACACATGATTCAACAATATCTGCAACCATTTGAATCAACTTGGAAAGCAATACTCCACGGAGGATAAAGTTCGAAAGATCTTGAGATTTTTAACTAAAGTGTAGGAGTTGAAGGTGACTGCGATTGAAGAAGCAAATGATCTTGTAAAGTCTGAAATTGATGACCTCATTGGCAACCTAATAATGCATGAGACAAAAATTCGAGGATGTGAGAATGACACTGGGAACATTAAAAAGAAATCCTTAGCATTGAAGGTTCAAAAAAAGGAGGAAGAGGATAACAGTGATGATGTGAGTTTTGAGAGTGAGTAAGAAAAAGATATGACGTTTTTCACGAAGAATTTCAGAAGGATGACTTGACGTACATTCCGTGGTAAGAAGAATTTCAACATGAATAATGTGGAATGTTACAACTGTCACAAGACCAGTCACTTCCAAACCGAATGCCCCGAACCAAAGAAAGACAAAGAAAAAAAAGAAGAAAATAAAAGAAAATAAGAAGGTGAAAAAGAGTACAAAAAAATCAACAAAACTCACCTGGGATGACTCGGAGTCGAGTAGCTTGGAAAAATCGAGCAATGATGATTTGTCTATGCTTGCTTTGATGGCCACTGATGATGTTCTAGTTTTTGCCCTTTAGATTTAGATGATTTATTTGATATTTATCAAGAACTAATGCATGATTATAAAAGTCAGTGTTCAAAAATTGATGCCCTTTAAAGTACAATTAACACATTAAACAAACAAGTGATAGATTATGAATCTGAAAACGTTGAATTGAAATTCAAGGTATTGGATTTACATTTAATAGTTCTCAAATTCACCGGCGGTGAAAATAATTTGAAAATGATTTTGGGAAGTTCACGATATATCTTTGATAAAACTGGTATTGGATTTCAAAAAAATCTTAAATAAAAACGCTTTCATAAATTCTTTTTTGAAATTAAAGATCTTGTTAGATGTTTTAAATGTAATGTTGTGGGGTATACTATTCGTAAATATTTTTCTAAAGTATCTAACTACATACAAGTTTGGGTTCCTAAAGGAACTAAAAATGTCCCGACTAACAAGGGTACCACCTAGGAACTCTTTGGGGTGCTTCTTGCAGGTTATTAAATAAACATATATTTGCAAGGATAAATTGTTCCTAGGAAGTAGCTGTTCTCAACACGTGACAGGGAATAAAGAAAAATTTACGTCTTTGACACCTAAAGACGAAAGTCATATGATTTTTGGGGACTATGCCGTGAGCAAGAAATTAAGTTTAAATAAGCTGGTAAGAATTTCTAAAACCTGTGTTGGCTTACATATTCTTTTGTTGTCTTAGAATTATTGAATGTTAATCAGAAAAGCTCACATATTTTTATCTGATATTTTTATGCTATACTATATGAGATCTCCTAAAAGGTCATGTTTAAAATTTGCAAAATATCTTGTATCAATCAATGACTTGTTTATCATTGAGTTATTTGTTAATCTACATAATCTCTGAATATATAACACGATATCGTTGTACACGGATACTCATATAATCATTAGGTGTTTAGCTTTTATCTAATGTCTCCTATTTTTATTAATTAATAATTATTGTTCAAAAAGGGAACTGAAATTTTTATGAGATAAATATGCACTTATCTATATTTAAAACATGCATTAGATTTATGTTGATTGATCATAAGTTATCATTGAGATATATTTTTCGTCCTAGTGCATTAATGATTATATGTTTCTAAATTCTATCTATAAGGAAGATATTAATTGATATTATGTTACATTGTTAAAATATTTTGATTGCCTAAGATTTATTCTCCTAAGTATGAATTAGCTTGTTTACAACTATATAGAGGGAGATTGCATGATAACAGTGATGTTTTTGGTTCCCCTTCCCCACGTTTTGAGATGACAAAGGGGAAGAATGTGTTTGATGTTTATTGAATTGCTTTGTTGATAAAAGGGAAACCATGTTTATGCTTAAAACGAGTTAGATAATGTTTAGGACTTGTTCGCCTAAACAGTGCATAAGTTAGATTATGTTGCTTTACTGAATATCTTAATTGATTTATTGATCATATTTTAAGCTTAATTGAATATCAAATATGTTTTTGAATTATATTCATGATTATGCTTTAACGAGTTAAAAAACCCATCCTCGAATTTAGGGGGAGCGTGGTTACATTTTTATTTTGAAGAAAATATCGAAGTTAATTGTCATCATTAAAAAGGGGGAGATTGTTGATCCCAAGACTTTGATGGACAATTAAATATTGATATTTTTGGCGGAACTAACGAGTTTATTGAATGTTTCAGTGTAAAAGTTTCATTGTTAATGTTATTATGAAGTAAATTGCTAAGGATGCTAAGCATGTAAAAGGACAAACAAAGAGACGAATATTAAGAGATTGAAGACTCTAAAGAATTTAGGTGAAAACAATTCAAGTCATTTTTTACTCTTAATGTATCCCAATTAGGATCACGCACGACACAAAAATTATTCATATTTATGTGTGTTTTTATTAGGGACCTAATTAGTTCACATATTTTCTCCAATATGAAATTGAAAAAGAAAAATTGACCTAAACAAGATTAGTGTTTAAAATTTATTAATAGTGTCAATTTAGTTAACTGAGAAAAGAAATCGGTTACAGGGTTCAAAACGTTAAAGATTGGAATTGAAATGAATTAAGGAATAAAAGTTCCAACACTAATGGATCAACTGACCTATAAGGATCGATCAACCGAAGGGCATAGGCTGGGACTTGGAGAAGTCTCTGAATCAATCGGTCAACCGATCAAGAGAGATCAGTCAACTGACTAAGAGAGATCAGTCAACCGATGGTTGATAAGTGAACTCTCTGAATCGATCAGTCAACCGACTGTTGATGATCGATCAACCAACCCGGCCGAAAAATAGCCTGGGGAGCATCCTTAATCGATCAGTCAACCGACCCATGGGGGATCGGTCAACTGACCAGCGGATGAAAATGACTTGGGCTACAACCTGAAACAATCGGTCGACCGATGGTGGATTGGTCAGTCAACCGACTGAGAAGTTTCAGGATTTGAGAATTTCGAGGATTTGATCCAAAAGTAGCCATTACTAGTCGTTTTTTCGCTAATATCTTGGAGATGTTCTGGGGATCTGAACATATTACAGATATATAATTCTTATTTAGATATCTATATAGATATAGTACACTTATTTTAAATGTTACTCAAATTGATATATTTAATACTTTTTATCTAGTTTAATTTGAGATTAAAAAATATTTAGGGGACTTAATTGAATATTTTAAAAGCTATAATTAAGTGAATTGAACCAGGATTGAGTAATATTAATATATGGGGTCTATATAAGCATTTAAATATCATATCTTATGGGAATTAGCCATTAGAGGGCATGTTTAAAATTTGTTTAAATAGACCTGTATTTTTCATATATCGATATATCACTTCTATAAAAAACAATCAGTTCCTGAGCTTTCTGAGAGTTATCATTCTGATATTATACTGAGAGATTATCATGAGATCATTTTATTGTTGAAGTTCTTAAGTTAAAAGTGCTAATTGATTTTGCGTCACCAATCTAAGCTATCTATCTATACGATTTGCAATCTTTTGGTGTTTTCCTGGTGAGATCGTTCCAAGCTTTTATCCTTTATTGTGATTACATATTATTATTGCTTACTTGGTTATTCGATCTTGGAAAATCGTTTTTGAACTTTAAGAGCATAAAATTATTTTAAAACGATTTGTGTAATAATCTGATTACGTGCTCAATTTTGTGCTACCCGCATTATTTTTTATTTCCTTATATAAAATTCTATCACTGGTAAATTCAGGACTTTAATTGAGTTTAAATTGATTTGAGGTGGTAGAAGTTCCGAGTGGAAAGAAATTTATCAAATTTTGTAATTGGTGAATTTTGTGCGGATTAGATATTGTTGGGAATATCTAATCAAGGGTAACTAGGTTTCAATCTCTTCCAATAAAGAGATTGATGTTTAATCTTTACCTAAGGTATAAAAAGGTTAGATTATTCCTTTCCCTTGAAAATAATAAGAATTAATTCTTCTTGATTAGAATTAGTTTGGAGTGATTTGTAACAGTTCCATCCTTACTGGTGAAAATGATACTTCAAGTGTTTTTTGTGAGGTTTGATTCTTAGCCTATGGTATAAAAGAATTAGGTTTAATCATTTGCCTGTGAAAGGATTAGGTTAGTCTTGAGTTTGAAAAAAGAAGAAGAGGTTATTCCTGCACCTAGGAAAAGGATTAAGTGGTGATTCCTCCTGAATAGAATTAGGTTAATCTTTAGCCTGGTAAAAATATAGAGGTTCTTCCTTAGCCTGTGAAAAAAAGAATTGTAAAGGTTGATTCTGAGCATGTGAAAAGAATTATTGTGTAAATATTTGGTTCCTACTTATTTAAAGGAATCTTAGTGGTTTAGTGAGTGCGAATCTCCATTGGGCCCAGAGGACTGGATTAGTCAAGAATAGCTTGGTGAACCAGGATATATCGTGGTATTCTGCTTTGTTACTTTATTTATTTATTTATTTATTTATTGCTGTGTGGGTATGCACCTAGAATTTATTACACTTATCCGCAACATCATAAATATAATAATTAATTTAGGATTAAATTAATTATTTAAATCTTCAAGTGTTTAAATAAAAGAATTTGCTTAAATTTTTATAGCTACCCAATTCACTATCCTTCTTGGGTAAATTATTGGGTCAACACCACCCATAGTTGAGCCAAATGTTTTTTGGTTTTGTGAATTTGTACTCAGAGTGTTGAGATGACTGTTTTATGTTCTAATTTGCAGTTCGATTATTGTTTCTATTTTTATTCTACTCTCTAAGATTAGTGGTTCTGTAGTGTTCTTGTTTCTGTTGATTACTTGGTTTGACTCTTGAATTTTTTGTCATATGAAATTCGTGCTTTTATTTCTGTTGATTGTTTCTTTGATCAATGATTTGTCTATCAACCTGACTGGCCTTATCCGATTTCGACCGTATCCCACATCAACCAAAAACATTGGCTTTGCATGTATTTTGGTTGAAATCGGATCCAGAATTTCATAACCCGATACATTCGGGTCAGGTCTCGGATCCACCTAAAATACCCCCGACCCGAACTGATACACACCCCTTATTATGAGTCTCTAACATCATATCCTTCTCAAGTGTCACCTTATGCATCTAGTTTTGAGGATGGATGTTAGGTATTATCAAGGCACAAATGATCTATTATTTTTTCTCCTCTCGAGCTCGGTATTACAGAAAAGATATTAGATATTATTAACACCATATAGTCTAATTGCAAATACTTCTATTCCCAAATTTGACGTCTAGAGTCCCAATAACATAATTTAATGATACATTCACTAAATTGGAATTGGAAGCATCACCCAGTTTGTTCATGACAATCTTTTTGCAGAGAATCCTGGTGAGTTTGGCATGACCTTTAGGGGTGGATATGAGGTAAAAAAATCAAGTGGATTATGAGATTGATGATGAATGGACATACTTATGTAATAATATGGATGAAGTCATGATAAAAAAAATCATAAGAAAAATCAAATCAAATCATTAGACATACATTTAGGCCCCATTTTGTAACTATTTCCACTCCAAAAAATTCTCATTCCACTCTCAGATTTTTGGGAATTCTGTTTGGGAATAGCATTTGGTAATTTTTGTTTTCGTTCCCATTCCATTTCCATTTGAGAATTGTGCCCATTTTTTTTCTGAAGAAATGAGAAATAAAAAAAAGTTGTTTCTCATAAATCCTATTCCATTCCCAGTTATTGTCCGCCGCCGGCCGACCACCGTCCGCCGCCGGCAGCCATCTCCGGCGGCCGTCGCTAGTCACCTCTGGCATTGCCGACCGCCAACCGGCCGGTCACCGCCGCTGGCCACCTGACAACTTCTTGCGCAGCCGCCACCGTCACCCACCCGTCCGTCGCCGCCGGCCAAAAAAAAAAAAACTCAAAAAAAAATAATTTGGTTTTAGGATAAAATCGTTACTAAACGCGATTCTCTTTCCAAAACAAAAAATAAAATTATCGTTACCAAACGCGATTCTACTTCCAAGAAGAAAACAAAATTCTCGTCTCATCCCATCCCATTCCCATCCCACTACTGGAATAGAAACAGAAACAGTTACCAAACGCCACCTTAGAGATCCTTCTTTTGCATCAAACACCCATTATACCCGAGATCAAAGAATATTTAATTGATGCAGTAGACCGACCACCAACCTAAATTGAGGTTAAATTTTGTCATTTAGAATGGGTTGACATTAATTATCTACTATTGGAAGTCCTCCTAGAGGGACAACCAAAGAAACCCAAAAAAAAAAAAAAAAGTTGGGATTCGTTCCCAGAAAAATATTTATGGGTTTTAACACTATTTGTCGGTCACTTATGGTATATTGGAGAGTAATCGAGCAAAATGTGAGGAAAGGGTTGCTCCATTACGGATAGGTGTAACCTTCTCACGTCTAGCTGAAAATGTAAAATTTAGCACTAAATGGGAGACAACCCACTGAAAAAATAAAAAATAAAATAAAATAAAATAAAACATTATAAAATAATAATAATAATAATAATAATAATAATAATAATAATAATAAATTTTCTATGAAACTAAATGATAGTCGTATGATGCTTACTTTTGTGCCTTTTGTTTTCATGTGTGCATATTTTACAAGTTTGGTGGTATTTGTACGAATTTCTACAAGTTCGAACTACTTTAACATCTGTTTGTGCCATCCCTTATTTAAACTCTTGTCATTTTTAACATTGATGACAATTTTAGAATTTGGTGTGGGGGGAGAGTTTTCTAATATTGTAGTTAATAAAAATATCCACGTTACGTTACGTTACGTTACGTTTTGGAATATTTTATTAGTGGACACATGTGGATCCTTTGAGGTGAAATTATTTTGTTATGAAAGTTTCACTTAAGATTGTTCCAAATTGCACTATTCTTCATGCACCCTAATTTTAAGTATAGTAATCTTAGCTCCAGTTAGCAAATTGTGAATAGTAGCTAAAAACAACTTATGTTTTTCTCTCTAATTAGAATAGATATGTGTGTGTGTTCTCAAGCTCATGTAAGATAAGAGAAAGACTTTTGTCTTGAGCTGTCTCACTCATGAGTCATCAATCACTTTATGATTTTTTTCCTTGCTCGGCTTTACCCTGTAACTCAATGCCTTTAGCTCTCCGAAACTGCTATAAAACACAAAAAATAAATAAATAGATAAAATAATCACTATGCAAAATAACCAAATAAAATCTATTTTAACTTAAATATTGGGTTCTCATTAAATAACCAAGCCTCTTGCCTCATCAAGTAGTGAGTGTTCGCATCAGAAGGTAAGAATCAAGTGTTCACCAAATGATTGATTGATTAATCCCGAATCCTAAGATGTTTGAGTAATTAAGCCTTTTAGAGTGTCTCTACACCTAATACCTTGAGCCAACTAAATTGGGATTATTGGCCCAACAAGTTACATGGACATTTTAGAAAGTCCAATGAGACTAACATTGCACATATCAATCGTTGAATAAATAATATATATATATATATATATATATATATATATATATATATAATAAAATAAAAATTATTGAAAAGAATTGGGTATTTTTGAGGTTGTAGTTCATTAAGTTGTTAATCGTGAGCATTAAGATTACATACATTTAAGATTGAGCTTCATAAACAAATTAAAATTTAAAATTAAGTTGTGTTTTCTGATAGATATAATAATTATCCCTTACGATTCGCATGTACTTCAACTAATATATATCTTTGAATTTCACCTATGGTGCGTAACTGTTATATTAAGAGGTATAGATGTTTGTAGTTATCATCTTTGTAAACTTTCAGGAGATCAAAACTTGCCTAATAGGGATCGCTTAAGGGTTTTACAGGCTTATTACATATACTAAATGCAATCGTGTTCCCACGAAAGTGGCTTTTTCATTTTTTAGATTTTTGTTTTGCTCGAGGACTAGTAAAATGTAAGTGTGGGGATGTAATCGTTCTTAATTTTGAACCAAACGTCTCCCCTAAATATAGTATTTTCTTAGTCTTTTTATTAATTAGTTAGTGATAATACAATTTATTATTTTTGTAGATATAAACTCCGAAATAAAAAAATGTAAAAAAAATAGAAAAAAAAAATTATCGAAAATGAAGGGCCAAAGGCTTTGACCTGCGAACAAGGCCCACAAACCTGACCCAGTTGTGGATCAGGCTTGGGCTCCGACGCAAGCCGCGTGCATTGCGTACCTATCATGCAGTGGACAGGCTTGAGCCACTGGCCCAAGGCCTTGTCCTGGTCGTGCACGCGATGCACGCGACCTGTGGAATTCTATAACTGTTGTGTTTGAACATTAATAGCCATTGAATAGGCCTTTAAGGGGAATTAAAAAGCATTATTCAGCAGACCAGGGTAGGGATGGTTTTCCTTTTATTCTTCGTCCATTATTTTTCCATCTTCATTTTTGTTTTTCATTATTTTCTACTGGATTTTTTTATTTTTATTTTTCTTTTTGGATTCTTCAATGAAGATTTTGTTGAATATCTTGTGGAAAGAAAAAAAAGTCCATGAATGACTAAGGCATTATACCAAGTTAGGTTGTATTTGTTTCTTGGATCTATCTAATGTAAACTTTATTCCGCTTTATTTCTTTTTCGTTCTTTGTTGTGTAAGGCTGTATAACGAGGATTTTGGTTTTTAACATTGTTTCTAATAAATTTAAATTTATGTTATAATGTTCTTGTAGAAGTTTAGATCTGAATTTATTTATAATTGTAGTGTTGCATCTAATACATGTGATTTAGTTTTAACCATTATACAACCCGATTTCTTGGGAATTGATACAACTTAATTGGATTGATTATGCTAAATGATTAATTCACTTGGATTAGTTAACATAGGAATTAAATCGTGAGGATAATCCATACCCATTAAATGGTCGATTTATCTAAATAATCCGTACCCATTAAGTGGTCGATTCGTCTTTCGTAATAAATTCGTGTTGTAGTTAGAACTAAATAATTATACACATAATAAAATTAGAGGAATAAAATTTATGTGATAGATCAAAGAACATGTACATGCCCCCAACCCAGTCATTTATCATTTAATATTTTTATAGTTAAAAAAAATCCAAAAACCAATTATCTTACATCCAATCAAAAAATAATAAAAAATTAATAGTTATAATCAAATCCATGTGATTCAACACTCATACTCTAAATGCTATTTTACAAAGTTTTTGTGTATAAATATGAGTATTAAATTTGAGCGATCACTCATTAAGCGTGAACATTGTGGCTACAATTAAAAAAATAAAAGAAACCCTAGTGTCTTACACTACAAGACAAAAGAAAGAATAAGGAAACTTTCTATCTTGCCTTATACTCCTAGTCTAAAAAGAAAATGTCTAATTGGAAATCATGTCTTATAAATCATCAACTAAAATGTTTAAACTAAATTAAAAGACTATTAAATAAAATAAATATGTTGAATTTTTGTGGTCCTCGTGCCTTGGCCCCTTTACGTTCATGTCTAAGCCCATTCGATTGCCTTGATGAGATGTATTAGGCCTTGATTGTCCGATGGGCATAATTTAGGCTTAACTATTGTAGACATGGGCCAAGTCTCTCGAATTAACCCATTAAGTACTGCTTGGATCTTGTCCTAGTAATAGACCCAATTGGAACATGTAGTGGATCATTTGATGGTGCGCGTTGATTATCATCATTCCCCTTCTCTTCAAAAGGATTTGTCCTCGAATCTTGACCATAATGTTGTTAATAGCTCGACAATCAACACATATTCGCCAACTTTCATCCTTCTTAGGCACAAGTAACACCGGTACCGCGCATGGACTTATGCTTTCTCTTACGTGTCTATTGGTCATCAACTCCTCCAGTTGCCTTTGAAGTTCTTTTATCTCCTCTCAATTATGCCTATAGGTTGGTTGGTTAGGAATCATTACGCAGGGCACAAAAGTGATTTGATGCCCGATCCCTCTATTGGGTAGAAATCCGCTAGGCACATCATTAGGAAACATGTACTTATACTCCTACAACAAATAAACAACAACACTAAGCAAAGATTTGTCAATTTCATTAATATTAAAACAATCCTCCTTGTATGGTTGATTTGAATAAAAGCACTATTGACATCACTCGCCTTAGCATAAAAACTCACTTGTTTTTCTATTTTACTCTCATTTTTTCACTTTCTCTTTCACTCTCTTTTCTCTTTTCACTCATTTTTTTTCTCATCTCTTTTTGAACTCACGGTCTCACATGTTTTTTTTAACTTATTATCTCTTTTCAATTTCATTTGAGCCTCATACACTTGTCTTGGAGTCAACGGCACAAGAGTAACTGTTTTATTGTCCTTGACAAAAGAATATCTATTCTTGAACCCATCATGAGAAACCTTCCTGTTAAATTGCCACGGCCTGCCCAACAATATATGTCCCGCATTCATTGGAACAACGTCACAAAGTACTTCATCCTTGTACTTCCCAATTGAAAAGAAAACTAATACTTGTTAATTTAACTAAACTTCCCCACAATCATTCAACCACTGCAATTTGTACAGTCTAGGGTGTTTCAAGGAAAGTAAACTCAACATTTCTACTAAACTAGTGTTAGCCACATTAGTACAACTTTCCCCATCAATAATCATACTACATACCTTGTTGTTGACGTGGCATCTAGTATGAAAAATATTCTCCCTTTGTTGTTCCATGTCATCCTCCGTGACTTGATCACTTAGAGTACGCCAAGCCACAATTAACTCACCCTTCATCGGGTACTATACATCACCATCACAAGCATCCCCATGTCATAGCATCTGGTCATCATCACTTTCGCTTTCATTTTCCACATCTCCATCAACACGTGTTATCATGGTTCTCTTATTTAGGCATTGTGTAGGTATGTGACTTACTCCCAAACAACGAAAATATTTAATATCACAGTTACGAGTTTGGGTTTTAGTTTTACCTTTGTTGACATTGAGCACATCGTCTCTCCTTTTTGGTGGTTTGGTTTTGGACTTTGAAACAACCCCTTCCTCTTTTCTCCCATTCGACCTCCATAAAGTAGAAGAGCTCGGATTTTGAAATAACCAAATTCTTTTCTTTTTAAGTTGTCATTCCACCTTTATGGCCATGTAAACCATGTCCTCCAACTCCAAGTAATGTTGCAACCCCACCACGTTGGTAATGTCCCGATTCAGCCCATTTAAGAACCTTATTATGGTAGCTTCTCTATCCTCCTCGACATTAGCCCAGATTATAGCGATCTCCATCTCCTTATAGTAATCATCCACAAGTATTGCATAAGGCTTCGTAATTTCTGATACAAGTCTCTGTAGTAGTGACTAGGGCAAACCATCTCCTTATGATGGCCTGCATTTCCGCCCACATCTCGATAGGTCTCTCATGGTTTCTCCTCCTGTTTATCACAAGTTGATCCCACCATATTATAGCATAGTCAATAAACCCAATTACAATAAGTTTTACCTTTTTCTCCTCGGAGTAATTGTGGTACTCAAATATCAACTCCATTTTTTTTTTCCCACTCCAAGTATGCTTCAGGGTTGTTTTTCCCTTGGAATTACAATATTTTTACCTTGATGCTTCCCAAGTTATTATCAACCCGCTCCCCATATCTATCTCCCCTATTCCCATATCCATACCCAATCTGCCCAAGCTCGCATTAGAGATACGATCCTCTTCATCTAGGTTATTCTTGTAAGACCCTAATTTTAGCACGTGCATGATTTTAGCCACATTTGAGAACATTTAGGAAATAACGGGGTAGTATGTGTTATTGATTATCCAATTTAAAATTTTAAGGGGTGAATTTGGGATTTTAAGAATATTAAAATTCAAAAAAGAGTTTAAATAATAACCTAAAGGAAAATTGAGGGGAGCTTAGTGTAATTTGGGGAAAAGATATTATATATATATACACACACACACACACCCATACTTTCACCTACACAACCGTGGGATAAAAAAAAAAAAAAAAAAAAAAAGGACCAAGAATTTGAAAGGAGAAATTTGACGTAGCAATAGGAGGATCAAGTTAACCACCGAATTCATGCATATATATATATAATCACACATGCACCGAGCATTCTAGAACCCAAGAAGAAGAAGAAATCTGAAAAAAAAAAAAAACAAGGAAGAGAGAGAGAGGAACCAAAGCACGAGAGTGTGGGTTCGACAGTGTGATCGGCGATCGTGAAGGGGTGTGTGTGTTCCTTCGACGGCGAGTGTGGGTTCAGTTATGAGCAATTGTATGTGTATGTACTCCTCTATTTTGGATCCAGTGTGCATGTGTATGTCACCGGCATGTGTATGTGAGTGTTGACGTCGGTCGGATTTGTCGATGAGTAGGGGTAGGTTTCGGCTGTGTATGGAGTGTATGTGTGAGTGCGTTCGTGATCGCAGCAGTCGCCTGCGGTATTCTGCTTATCCGGTGAGAGGGATCGTCGTGGGTGTTGTGCTGCCTTCGGCCGGTGTGGGGGTATCGTCCGTCGCTCGGTGTCGCTACTCTGTGTGTGTGTGTGTGTCGGCCATCGATGGTGTGGATGGGTGCGTCATCAGTTTGGCTGGTGAGGATATGGGGTGTCGTGTGGCTGAAGATGAGAAGGTGACTGGTGTAGGGGCGATCGGTGGTGAAACAGGAAATAGAACAGAGATGGGGAACCGGAAGAAGAAAGAAGAAGAGGAAAAAAAAAAGGAAAAAATTACAGAAAGAACCCCAATAGAATCCAAAACCCGTCTCGCGACCCATGAACAATTCGGAATGGGTAACGTTTTTCATTGAATTTATTATAGTTCATAAAATTAAATTAGCGCATCGAAAATTTCGTAGCGGGAATAGTAAATTTGGGAATTCAGTAACTTTTAACGAAATAAAAATTTACCAAATAATAATTTTACATAATAAAATGTGGGGAATGGAAAAATACGGAACATAAGGGTTGCGTTTGCATAATTGGGTCATTTTTACCTAAAATATTAATTTAGACCCTGTCACTAATAGGTTCGCAGGCACCGGGATAACGTTAGAGTATAGTCGGTAAAAGCTTTTGGGAGCGGATCATGAGGTGAATGTACTGTCTTCTTGCCAAACTATTTTTCTATGCATATGTATGATGAAATATGTATTTACTTAAACTGCCTAAATTTATAAATGATATGGATCAAGTAGAATTTGAGTGAGTTGGTAAACTGGATTTTCGAAAGATTTCGGTGGTTTTCGAAATGAAGTTGAAAATGAATTTTTGCTGGATTTGGTGAAATCAGACGGTGTTTTTAAAAGAGAATAGAAAACATCTGTTTTTCTAAAAATACCTGATTTTCTAAAAATAAAAGGTGGAGAAGTGGTTTTGATAAAATCAGACGTTTTCTTTAAAAGAAAGTGTGAAATATGATTTTTGAATTTAAAAGTTGGTTTTGAGGAAAAGGGATAGACATGGGGATTTGACGAGGTTGAGTAGACGATATTTATTGAGTTGTGATTCGATGATGTTGTATTTGATTTGACGATGTCATAGTATTTATCCTCTTCGGCGGA
This sequence comes from Eucommia ulmoides, assembly GCA_016647705.1. Taxonomy (NCBI): domain Eukaryota; kingdom Viridiplantae; phylum Streptophyta; class Magnoliopsida; order Garryales; family Eucommiaceae; genus Eucommia; species Eucommia ulmoides. Next base: position 53,886,752 of record CM028339.1, read on the forward strand.
GTGATGTTATCTGCTTCGGCAGAGTGATGTTTATCTGCTTCGGCAGAGTGATGTTAAACGTTATACTGCGCAGTGATTATTCGCTCCGGCGGAGTGATGGGTGTTCGTAGGAAGGCATATCCTACGGATGGTACGGTACTGTTGCAAACTCTCGATCATGAGGTTAAAACGATCACTAGGGTTGGCCAGTGTGTGTGTTTGAGATGTGGTGTTTTACGTATATTGGTTGAATTAATATTTATTATCATGGTGATTAGTATAATTTTTATATTAGTTGGATTTGGATGGAACTTATCTATATCGCTTAATTTTTACTGCTTACATACTTATGCTTGATCCATATTTAATTATGGTAATACTTAGAATGCATGATTATCTTTAAAAAAAAAAAACGTTTTACTAAGAAGGCAGTACACTCGCAGGTAAAATAGTTAGATATATCCAAAATATGCTGTTAGTTTAAATGAACCAAGAATAAATGAAGTATTCAGTTTAGCCCATGAAAGTGCTAGAAAAGATTTTATGGAAGAAGGAAGATTCCCTTACTCCATAACCTACCATATTGGTTATTTTCTCAGTAATAGTCACCATAACGATAAATTTGCGAAACATGAATTTGTCGAAATTGATAAAGTATTTGAACCTTTTGCTAATGTTTATAAACCAGACGTAATACAAGAAAATGATTTGCCTACTGATTGGAAATTAAATATCAATAAAAAACCTAATTTTAATATAGCCAGACTATCTGACTTTAGTAAATATGGGAAATCTAGGAGAATATTATCTGATCTTGATGATACTAATTACTTTGGAAAAATGAAAAGAATTTCTTCTTTAAAAATAATTCATGGAGAAATAGGAGAATGTTCTATGGATAGACGAATGATTGAAAAGAAAGTTGATGTTCCAATCTATAAGATTAAAGTAAAATACTTCGATGGAAATAATTTAAAAGAAGTAGAAGCACTAATCGATACTGGAGCATCTGTTAGTCATATATCCCCTTATAAGATATCTGATGAAATACCTAAAAATGCACTAAAAGAAGTTTATATCTACAAAGATCTTAATGGATTTAAGCATACGATAACACATACTACTGAAATCCCTTTAATCATTGGAAACAAAGAATTACTATTCCCTATACATTTAGACAAAGATGAAAAAATGGAATTGTTACTAGGAAATAACTTTCTTGATCACTGCTATCCTTATAAAATTACTTATAATTCAATAATGCTTACTATAGCAAATGAAGAAGTATATGCTGCAAGAATTATATGAGAAATCCTATATTTTTTAAAATTGGAATTGTTATTAACAATAACATCATGTCTCTTGGACACTGGTGCAGATATCTGCTTGATGAATAAAAATGTATTACCCCATAAGATGTGGAAACCGACTAAAAAATTCACTATAAAAGCCAAAGGGTTTGAAGGAAAACCTTTAGATCTAAACATTGTTGCTACAAATATTATAATATTATTTGAAGATCGATATATTAAAATCCCGCTAATATACCAACAAAACACAATGGGCGTTTTAATGCTACTCGGAAATAATTTTTTAAGCCTTTTTAAGAAAACTTGTTTTACTCACAAAATTGTTGAATTCTTAACCCCATGTTCACACTGGATAAAAATACCACGCCTTAACAATATAAACATCGTTTATACGCGAAAACGTGGTGAGATTTATCTTTGTGCAAACGATATTTTTGAAAAACTTACAAAGAATTTTGGTGAAAATCCGACCACTTTATGGGAAATAGATAAAACATACGCTGTTATAGAATTAATAAATCCTGCTGATATAATCCGAGTAAGACCAATGAGATATTCTGAAATTGATATCAAAGAATTTGACGAACAAATCCAGGAACTGCTAAAATTAAAAATAATACAAGAAAGTAAAAGTCCCCACTCTAGTCCTGCCTTCATGGTTAGAAACCATTCTGAAATTAAACGAGGAAAAGCCAGAATGGTGGTTAACTATAAAAAGCTAAACGAAAAATCCAAATTTGATAGATATTTCCTACCTCATAAAGAAAGTTTAATTAACAGAACCAAAGGGAAAAAGATTTTTTCAAAATTTGACTGTAAAAGTGGATTTTGGCAAATAAAACTAACAAAAGAATCTGTTCCGCTAACTGCTTTCAGTACACCTAATGGTCATTATGAATGGCTAGTTATGTCATTTGGATTAAAAAATGCTCCTCAAATATTCCAAAGAATGATGGATAAAGTATTTGGAAAGATGTCTGACTTCTGTATTGTATACGTTGATGATATACTTATATTCTCAGAAAATGAAAAAGATCATTTAAAACATCTTAATATTTTCGCAGACCGATACCAAGAACGAGGAATTTTGTTATCTAAAAAGAAAGCTGAAATAGGAAAAAATAAAATAGAATTTTTAGGACTAATAATTGACGCCACAGGAATTGAAATGCAACCCCATATCTGTGAAAAGATTACTGCTTTCCCCGATATTCTGGAAGATAAAAAACAAGTTCAAAGATTTCTAGGTGTATTAAATTATGCTGAAACATTTATTGAAGGATTAGCAAAGCATAGACAACCTTTTCAAAGACTACTTAAAAAAAGTGTTAAATTTGAATGGACACAAGAACTTTCAAATAAAATAAAAGAAATTAAAAATCTTACTGCTTATTTACCAAGATTAACTTTACCATCTGATGAAGATGACCTGATTCTTGAAACTGATGCATCCAATGCCTATTGGGGTGCTATTTTAAAAACAACTACTGGAAAAATTTGTAGGTATACTAGTGGAACATTTACTGAAACACAACAATGCTACCACAGTAATCTAAAAGAATTGCTTGCTATAAAAAAGGGAATAGAAAAGTTTAGATATTTTCTTATTCCAAAAAGGTTCACTGTTGTTACTGATAATACTCAAGTTAAAGGATTTATATTTAATAAATTACCAACTAGTCCTGAATATAATAAAATGAATGGGTGGCAAACTTTTTTCCAACACTATAATTTTGATGTTATTCATCGAAGTGGTAAACAAAATATTCTTGCTAACTTTCTCTCTAGGGAAGGTCATGAAAACTGAAGAGATTCCAGAGATCTCAATCGAGATACCCTTAAGTGCTGGTGAAACAATGGAGAAATATTGTTCGCAAGGACATTATTTTCTCAGTGCTGTTGAGGAACTAATCCATTTGCATAAAAGCAAAAGTGCTAAAAAGAAAAAAGAGACGGAAGGCCAAGCCTCTAGTGCTTCAAAAAATGATGATAAAAAGAATGACTGTTCGTCCAGTGCTCCAAAAACCGATGACTCATCCAGTGCTCCAAAACCCACTGACTCTAAAAACCCAATAAGCCAAGTTATTGATAACCTGCAAATGGTTAACCTTATCCGCTCTCCCAATCAATATATTGACCAAATGAAAAAAGCTCAGGAAACCCTTATGGTTCCTAGCTCTCCTGTTCAAAAATTTATCCCTTTTATAAAACCTCCATCAAATCCTGTTGTCCCGGAGAAAAGATTTGCTGAAGTTGCTTCTTCTTCTTCTAAAGCCAAAAGTAACATGCTCAAATGTTTAAATGAGAATTTTTATCAAAATTACATTTACAACCTCAAAATTGCTTATAAAATCCGAGTAACTGAGGATTCTGCTATCTATCCCTTTCATGAAGGAAAATATCCTAGAATGGCCTGCTTACCCGAAACTCCTGCTAACGAAATAGAAAACATGTTTGAATTTGGATATTTAGATTTTGTTATCTCGGACCCAAAGACTAGTACTGAAAAAGGATTGCCAAAGAGGGTGCAAGAAGCCATCAAAAGCTTCCGTGACCAAAGAAATCAGCATACTATTCTGATAAAATGTTTTAGTGCTGCCCCCGAAAAAGGACATGATGCTTATCATATTGTCCAACTGTCAAAAAATCGTGCTAATCTGATACCCGAATATAACCCTAATCAAGTGTTTAAAGAAGCATCTGAACTCCTTGAAGATGGACAACTCGAACATTTTATTGCTACAAAGAGAGCTTTAGGGTTTTATGTCCTGGAGAAGAAACTAAAGAAATTCATCGAATGGGATAAAGGGTATGTTTACCCTGTGAGTACTGATAATCTTTTAATATTAACTACTAAGTGTAGTCAATTCTATGGTGCCGTAAAAGCCTCTGCTATAAAATGGATGGAAATGATACAAAAGGTAAAATTCTCATATAGCCCTACTGTTAAAAAATTAACTTGTCAAATGCTCAAACATCCAGAAGGAACTTGTGACTACTGCAAAGAAACTGTTGAAAAGAAGATAGCTTGGGCTGACATCAATGATGAAAGCGACGAAGAAGTGCTAGTACTGTAAAACGTCTCAATGTAGACATCCAAAAACTATGTGGTTTGGAATCATGTGCTAGAAGAATCTGATCAGACAAAAAGAGATCCACATACCGAAAATTGTTCATTCACGAGAAGAGTCACTGTGTTTGTCCAGAAGTAACGGCGCTACTATGCTGAAACTGTTCACTCACATGAAATATTACTGTTTTTGTTTAAAACTGTTTACTTTTGAAAAAAGGAGAAACACCCGTGATGTACTAAAACTTTATTCTGTCGGAAGAATCTTATGTATAAAAAGGGGTTCAAACTCTTGAAGAAGAGAGAGTTGAACAACCTACCTTAGAATTCCCTGTAAGAATGTGTTTGTAAACTCCTCACCAGAGGAAAGTTTGTGAGAGATTATGAAATAAAGTATTTAGTGTTTCAAAAATATGTGTTACGTTTTCCTTAGCATATTTACTCATATTACCTGTAAGGATATTAGCCTATCTTTTATTAGAACTAAGATCTAGGCTTGGTATTGTGTCTGGAGTCCTTCAGCCCTATTTGCCAGAGTTAGGCGTTTTTGGGTACCATGGATTGACACTGGAATACTGAAGCGGCCTTTGGAGGCTACGGTCGTGAGTTCTAAAAGAAGACGTGGTGGACCCTCTACAGGTATAAAGTAAAGCTTGGTAAGGAAGAGGTATACATATCACGAAACCTAAAGCTTTTATCATAATACTTGCAAACTAGTACTCTATTTCTAAACGAAAATCTCCTCTTACCAGAAATCTCTCATCATGAACAAAAAAGAATTCGTGAAGAAATTTATATCTGGTTTTGAAAGTATTGAATTAGGAAAGTTTGAAGATGTTAAAAAATTCCATGAAGAAATTGAAGCCTTGCTACGCGCTAATCTTACTTTTGTTGCTGAAAAACCTTTAATACAACTGTCTTCAAATATCGATACAGCCTATGCTCAAATACAAAAAGATAATAATGAAAGAAGAAGTGACGATAGGAAAATAGAAATTTTAAATAAAATTAGAAAATACTTGCTCGAAATTTTAGAAACCGATAATCCTACAAAAAGAGAATTATGAATGAACAAGTTTTTCTAGATAAATTCATGCTTGCTTTTGATGAATTAATCATTGCGATGAAAGATGAAAGATAATCCTACAATAACATCTGTCATAAAAGGAATGGAAAGAATGATGGACTTAAAATATGCATATTCTGAAGTTCCCTCTATAAATTCATCCTTTAAAGACTTCCGACTAAGTAATCTAAGAAAGGTTAATTTGCTTTATGCTATTCGTCAATATTTAAAAGATTTGATAGCTAGTAATTATGGAGATTATTGCCCTGATGGAGAATTACGTGTTAAAAAGGAATTATTTGTTGAATTTACTTCTATTGGATATACTGTTGCTAATATTGATTCCGCTATCGGCTCCTCTGACCCCCAAGTGGTATCAGAGCCCGTTGATACTCATGAGAAAACTTATTATTTAGACTAGTTGTATGAAAAAACTTAGAACAATGAATGCAATGCAAAAAAACTCAAGAAGAACTTTTAAAATTAAGCATAGGAGAAAGACTTGATTATTATAAAGACCTTTCTAAAATTCCTAATGTTGAACTAGGAATAATAAGTTTAATTAATAAAAAGAAAAACTGTAACTTAGAAGATATGGAAGAATTGTTTGAAGAAGTTATAAATGATGAAAATTTTGATAAAAAACCTAATAGTATTGGATTACAAAAATATCGTGATGTATACCTGCCAGAATCATCTCTGTTTGGATATCATGCTATAAATTGGCTACAAGTTTATAAACAAGAAACTAGTGAAAAACTTTCTTTAATAAACTATGCTTTGAGCCAAACTGATCTTTTTAAAGAAATCAAAGACCTCATAAAATGGAAAGTACTTAAAGATTTGCATGATCACTATACAAATAATGCAAAAAATGATTCAGACAATGAAGCTGAACCCTCAGGAATTTATGATAAAGAAGATTCTGTTTTTGATTATTATGATTCTGCCCAAAACGAAACTGATTAAAAATGTTTATTGAAAAAACTAATGAAAACACCGAACTACCTAAAGGACTTGCGATTATTACAAATAATCAAGAAAAAATAATGAATGCTGTAAATAATAATAAGATATTAATAAAAAATTTAAAAATCGAAAGAATTGGAATAAGAGAATACCCTATGCCATCTTATCGACGAGCTTATGTTTTGAATATTGAGGATAATGAAACCTCGTCTCTAGACAGTAATGATGACATGGAAATATTAAAAGAATTAAATGTCTTAATGAACACTGAAGCAAGTACTAGTGGTGTTAGACAACCTGTCAACACGACTTCTACTACTACTGCTCAAAGTACACAAACATCCCAGCCTGTCCAACCAGAAACTACCAATACTGCTACACCCAGATCTCAACAAAGAACAACGAATTTCTTAAATAACCCTGCTCTCTTTACTCCTCCATCTGTAAACGAAACATTTCCTGAAAATGTAAACACAAACCCTGCTTTTAAGGACTCTAGAAAAGGAATAGCAAATGCTAAAAAAGAACTACTTAGACAAAAATTTGAGTTGCCCAAAACAGAAAATATTTCTGAAAACGGAATTTATTTGAACCTAGATAATTATATGGGAAACTACTCCTTATTGGAAGAAATAATTACTAAATGGATAAAATCTCTTTATACTATAATCATATTCAAAAATGCATTAAGCAACGAGGAAATTACTGAAAACCCTTTTTCAAAATGGATACCAATGACCTTCATAAGAAATGTTAGTAATTGGTGGACAAATCTAGGAATTCATGCAAAGAATAAAATAAGAACCGGAATAGTGACTGCTAATCTAGATGCTGCTAGTCAAGACGGTGATGTCTCGAAAGTGATTGGAAGATTTAAAAATGCCATTAGAAAAGAATTTTTAGGGCAATTTTGGGACAAAAATGCTGAAGAAATAAAAAGAAAAAATAGAGTAAATGCTATAAACCATTTGATAAATATAAGAATCTGTAATAAGTGCTATTTCGAAGTGTACACTAATGAATTTGCAAAACATTACTACAAAGCAGATTTCAATTCTTATGAACAACAAGTCTATTTAGATATGTACTATACTAAATTACCTGCTCAGTATGCTAGAGAATTAATAACAGGCTATAAATCAATACCAAATTGGCAAATGGAAGATTCTTTAGGAACAAGAATGGAATATACTCAAAGACAAATAGGTATATGGTGTTCTGCTGCTAAAAATGCTGAATTATATAGAAAAGATCATCAACTCGGACTCTGCTGTGATAACCAATCTGAAGCTCCTAAACAATTCGGATGTTCTGATATCTTTCCTAGACAAAATAAAAAGTTATTTAAAAGAAATAAATACAAGCTAAAAAGGAGATTTAAAAGAAATTTTAAACCAAAGACTCCTTTTAAATCAAAAAGATTTTTTAAGAAAAAATTTAATAAAAAACCTAAACCAGAAATAAAAACCGCTCAAGAAAAAACCAAGAATTGTAGGTGCTGGGCATGCAAAGAAATAGGCCATTATGCGAATGAATGTCCAAATATTAAAAATAAACCAAATGCTAAGATAAAAGTATTCTTAGAACAAGACGAGTCTGATATTAGTGAGACAAATGATATTTCTGAAATTGATACTGAGGAAGAATTTTTCTACTAGAAGAAACAAGTGATGATGAATCAGGAAGTGAGTATGAGTGTTAATCCTGATATGCATATTGATACTGATGAAAATAAAGGTGATTATAAAGCTGAATGTATAATTAATCAAAAACTACTTAAAAACATTGGATCATTTGGAAGTAATGAGTTATTTCGAAAAAGCTTTTTAGAAAAATTTAATAGAAAAAATATCTACTACTATGGAGAATGTCAATTCGAAGCTGCTCTTAATACAGAAGAATCAAGAGGAAAGATAAATATCCCACTCATTAGTAGAAATATGATTAATAGACAATTGGAAAAATTAAGAAAAGATAAAGATAAAATCGGGTATTTACACCATGGCGCCAGATAGAGTTATGTGGGTCACGCAAAGGAGTCATTTGAGGAAAATTCTGGAGACGAGATATCAGAAATGAAACCTAAGTGAGGTTCAGGGGATTTGTTTGATTGTATTTATTTACGGGACGGTGTATCCTAATCGGGTGAGACTAGTATTTGTGTTGTATAAATTTACAATTTTGTTATGGACGTCTTGAGGTTGGCTGGTTAGTTGGGCAGTGTCATTTCTACGTCACGCCGGCCCCACCTGACGGGTGTCCGGGGTGGGGTGTGACAATTCTCGTCATCATCTTCATATTCATATCGAGGCGGATTCTTCTCTCGCCGTTGCACATTAGAAGCTTTAGGTGATTGCCCCTTTTGTGAACTAGACTCAACCTTTTTCTAGTCTATCATACACTTCATCAAACCACGAGTTCAATTATTCAAACTTTCGCTCCAAGGCTTTGTAGAAAAGTTTGATGTCCGTGACGTCCATCTTTTCAAGTGTTTCGTTGAATGAGTCTTTGTTTATTTCTTGAGACATATTTAATAACCTGCAAAACTATGTTAGTAAACCTCACAAACACTCTCTCTCGTGTTTCCCTCAAGATTGGTAGCACTCACACTCATGTTTCACTCAAACTCGGCTTTTTCCCTCTAATGAACTCACACTCTCGTCTTTTTTCAAACTTTAGTTTACTCTTTTAGTTCTTCATCAAACTTAACCAACCTTAATAAGAACTTTCCTTGTAGCAATCCAAACTCAACAAATCGAATTATTAAGAATGAGATTTTTAGGAAATTAAGCAAGTTGAACAAGAAGAACACAAGAATAAGTTTGTGGAATAAAACAAGAAGAAATAAACTTCAAATTTTAGAGCTACTGATTTTTTTTATTCTGTTTTTTTTTTTTCTATTTTTTTTTCTGGTTCTATTTTTTTAATTGTAGCAATTTTAAATCAAGATTAAAGATGAATAGTACCGAAGAAAAAAAAACAAAAAATTGACCTGATTTTATTATTCGACCCAAAAAAGTTAAAGTAGGAATGAATAGATAACGATGAACAAAAAAAGAAAAAATATAGATGAAACTTGATTTAGGCCTTACTCTGATTACCAAATGATGCGAACCTCACCAAGAATTGGTAAGACCCGAAACTAACTTAGTGTTTCTTCGCGAGGATTGAACTAAATCAGATTTATAAACTAAAAGACAAGAACATGAAAATACAGAATTTATGATAGATTACCTTGACCCAACATTTATGAATGAAACGCGAACCAATGGTATAAATAATGATCTTGACCCAATGATTATAACGAATCACAAACCAAAGGTATAGCACTTGAACACCACAAAAAATTCTTGATAAATTCAGGAAAAGTTCTCTGAAAAACTTAAGAGAAATTCCAAAAATACCCTTGGAAACTCAAAATTCTCAATGTTGACCATCTTAACCAATTTTGTCTCAATTCAAATGACTGTATTACCCTCATTAATTTCCCTCATTGACCAAATTACCCTTATTTATTTTCAATTAATTATTATTTTTGATTTCTTTTTTATTTTTCTCTTTTCACTGACTCCTCCCCCGCCGATATTTACCGTCCATCTTTACTAGTGACTAAACTCAATCAAAGCAAAAATTAGATCGATTCAATGGCTCAAATTTGCTCAAGGGAGCGTGTATTGTTATCGCCAACAACTTTAACACCGTCGAACAAAACAATACACTGGCGAACAACATCACTGAAGTGAATAACATTGAAGCGATCACATCTGCTCAAGGGAGTGGAATCATCATCGCCGCCGAACAACACTGTTGAAGCAAAAATTGAATCGGTTCAATGGCTCAGATCTGCTCAAGGGAGAGTGAATTATCATCGCCAATGACTCAACACCGTCGAACAAAACAATACACTGTCGAACAACATTGAAGAGATCACATCTACTCAAGGGAGCGTGAATCTTCATCGCCTCCAAACAACACCGCTAAAGCAAAAATTGAATCGTTTCAATGGCTCAAATTTGCTTAAGGGAGTGTAAATCATCGTCGCCAGCCACTCAACACCGTTGAACCAAATAATACACCATCGAACAACACAACCAGGTTCGATGGCTCAAATCTGCTGGGAACGTGAATCATCATCGCCGTCGAACCAAATAATACATTGTCAAACAACAGCACAGAGGCAAACACCACTACCATCGAAGTCGAAGTCTCAAATCTACTTGGAGTGTAAATCGTCATTGTTGTTGAACCAAACAATATACTACCGAACAGTATCGAAGCGAACGCCACCACTATCGATGGCTCGGATCTGCTCAAATGAGTGTGAATCGTCATCACCGTCGAACCAACCAATACAACATCAAACAACAACACCGAGGCGAACACCACCACCATCGATGGCTCAGATCTGCTCAAGGGAGCATGAATCGTCATCGATGGCTCAAAACCAAACAATACACCGCCAAAAAACAATACCAAAGCGAACAACAATACCAAAGATAGCTCAGATATGCTCAAGGGAGCGTGAATCGTCATCGATGGCTTAGATCTACCATTTTACTCTCTGTATTGTTTGGTTCAACGGCGATGACAATTCACGCTTTCCTGTTGTTTTGATCTAGAGAGAGAGAGGTCAAGAATAGATTTAGATAGGAAGGGGTCACGTTGTCAACGATGTGGTTGGCTATGGAAAATGATGTTGGCGGTGGTGGCGTCGTCATAGGCAGAGATGAAGAGGAAAAGACAGGGATGAAGAGGAAGAGTCGACCATGATGAAGATGATCAGGGGAAAAAATAGGAAAAAGATGGGAAGAAAAAAAAAAAGTTAAGGGACTAAGGGCAATTTGGACATTTACTACCTGAGATTATTTTATTATTTTTCTAGTCTGAATTAGTAAGGGCAAAATGGTCAATTCATTAAAAAAAGCTCTGGCAGAGGGTCCCCGTGGTAGTTTTGAAAGTTAGGGGTAGATGTGGAATATCACTATAGTTGAGGGGGTGTAAGTGGTATTAATCTAATTTATAATTTGCCCTTTTTTTTTTTTTTTTAAATAAAGAATATTCAAACATAAAACAAATAAAACCAACACTAAACATAAACGAAATGATCAACATCACTCTTTTAACTTTCTTAATCGCTAGATTAAATAGTACCATATTTTACTTAGAATTAACTTATCTCATAATTTGTGGGATTAATGTATACATGGAAATGTGAATGAAAACAAGTTTCACCCATCAAATTAAATCTTGCGTACCAAATGTCACCTAATTGTATTGTGGTCAGCCCGATGGTGGCGGCTGACGAAATAGTGGTGGAAATAATTTTATTGGAGTGAATAGTAATCAATATATATATATATATATATATATATATATATATATATATATTTGAGATTATTAAAGAATTCAATGTTTTTTCCAAAAATCAGGAACAGAAACAGTTGTGATTGACTGATCACAAACTATTGCGGGTTCTGGACATAATAGAACTGGCAATGTCTCCGGGGGGGCTGCGAGGCAGTATAGGAGATCCTTCTGGATTTCAAACAGTTGAACTTCATGAAACCCGTTTCTTTTGGTTCTCTTTCCAGTAAAAATATTCAGAATACTGACAAAGAAGAACTGCCTGGCTGACGAAGTTCCTGAAACTCAAAATCCTCCTCAATGCTCACACCCACCTTCATCTCGATCGCAAGGGGAACAAGTGTAACGTTCAATGCTACCATCTCAGCTCTCAACAGGTGTCTCTTACATGTCCACCATGCATTTATACCTCGCCCCTTCTTGTTTCTTTCTCAACACCACACCACCGCACTCCAGACCACGTTACGAGAGAGAAGTTGGTTGGAGTTGAGCGATTTACGATATCAAAGAAGTAAGGCTTGATGATCATATATAAGAGGGTTTCCCTTGGTTCACAGACTTGAATCAACGGTAATGTTTTCCTCTTTTGATGTATCAAGTTTATTATATATAGATGAAATGTTGATGTCCTAAATTTTTCAGAATTTGGTGTTTGTTTGATGGAGGTCAAGAAAGAAGTTGTCAAGAAAAGGGCGAGGTTCCAAGTAGAACTGGTACCAGGAAAGACCACTGTTGTCTCATGGAAGAAGCTGTTGGAAGGCTCCAATGACCAAAAGCCATCTGCATCTGCTTCTGCTCGAACTTCTGCACCAGAGGACAAAGCCCACAAAGAGTCTCAGGATGCTGGGGTGAGATTTTGATTAACACGCATATTCCTGTCAATTTGCATATGGCTTTCGATAGATCTTAAGTTTGTGGTTGAATTAAACAAGGTTACGAAATGAGCATTAATTTGCATGAGTATATATGGAATAATTATTGTAAATATGTCGATTATTTCACGTTATTAATTAAAGGATTCAATAAGAGAAAATACTAATATAGCTGTTTGCAAGATTGATGATAATTCTTTAGTTTGTTTTTCAATTGTTAAGTTGGCTATGAATATAATCACCTACTGATATCTGGGAAGATATTTGGAGGTAATTTATTTCATGTACAATTGGGATGGAAGATAAAGTGTATGCCAATTTTTATTCTAACGGCATTCATATATGGATGTCTTGGCACAATTATGATTTGTTTGCTCGAGGAAGATATTTATAGCAAGATTTTGAGTTATATAATGCAATCAACGATTATGGATTTTTATGATATAAATTGTCATCTGCATTTGTAATCATAGTGGTTTTCATGACTTTAGAAAGAAAAAAAAAGAAGTTATTTTGAAGTAGTGATATGATGACCTAGAATTTCTCAAGTCGAATTGTTGCAGTTGGACTAAGTAAATGATTGATTATTATGCTAACTTTGTGTTGTTATTGTTTCTGTGACTAAGTATTTGTGGCACCTTTATGCAATGCTAACAATAGTAAATGTTTGTAGCAAAATTCAATGTCTTTTTCATCACTTGACATCTCCCTTTTTTATGAAGGCTTAAATTTGGGTTAAGAAGAACTTGGTGCTAATGAAGAGGTCCTCCTTGGATAACTCGACATTGCATCTAGGCCAACATATATATTTGAAGTCTTCCCTGTTTTCTTTCACGTTTTTATTTTTCCCAAATTTTAAGTCAAATTGTCTTTGCTAGGATTATCTTTTGTACTACTACTTGTAGGTTTCTTTGCATGTTAGTTAAGAATGAGTTCCCTTGCAATATGATGCGTGATACTTATGGCACATGGCCATCTTGATAAGTTAGTTGACTTCACCCCCTATGCAACCCCATTATTTGTATTTTATTTTTTATTTTTATGCTTTGTGTCATGGTAACACATTATCTATTTGAACCATGCCACTTAATATTAGTAAAGGGTCATCATCAAATTAGTTTTCTTAGGAGTTACATGTAATCATTGTGTTGCACTACAACAATTTTGATTGGGGCTGAGAAAATGTATCTTGAAACTAAAACATATCACAAAGGTATACTAGATTTTCTTCATTAATGTCTTACTATTGTGTCAAAATCTTGTCTACCATGATTGACGCGAGTGAAACAATTGCTAAAGAGTTTGCGTTTCTTGTTATCTGGAAAATGATAGGAACATAGGACTTAGGGATTAAATTTAATAATTAGTGATTAAAATGGTTAAATTATATTTAGGTTATAGTTAGGTTATATAATTACAATTACATTATTACTTTAATCTTGTTAATCGTGTAAAATGGATTAATCTTGTGCACCACTAGCATGCTCATATTTATGTTGAACGTGACATAAACAACTTATAAACTGGGTTAATTGCACTACCCCTTGTACTTCGGCTCTCGTTCACTGTATCTCCCTATATTACACACCTTACTCCTTGAACTTTAGTCTAAACTACAAAAGTTACTTTTTCCGTTAAATGTAAAAGAATCATCGAAAAGGCTACTCAACATATCCTGTACTTTGGAATATAAATTGACTACTCAAACGAACTACATTTTGGAGGATTTGTATATGCATATATTAATTTCATAGAATACTACAATTTTGAATTAAGATTTCAAAAATAACGTTAGGATTAGACATCCAAGTCACTCATTACCTTTCCAAAAAATTGCTTGTTTCACTTGAAAATTCATATTTTGAAAACAATAAATTGATCTTATCTTTTATCCATTTCAATAGTCTAAATATGTTTTCTTAGTTTGGATTATAGAATTCAATTTTGAGATCAATTCTGACATTTATGGTCTGCATTAAAAAGTGAAATCTTGGAGTCTATGAAAGAGGTTTATTTTTATAGAGCTTTCATGCCAAATTAATCTCAAAATTGGAATTCTACACCCTTCGGCCTAGACATGACCCATAGGCATGGTCCATTAAGGGCCGTGATACCCCCTCATAAAGTTATGTTTTTATTTTATTTTAAAAAAAAATTATTTCCATTTTTTTCCTTCCCTCATTTTTCCCAAATATAACTGTAAATAATAAATAAAAAATGTCAAATAGAAAGAAAAGATGGTAGAAAAAGTTTAGAGGATTTGGTGAAGAATTTATTTTCAATAGAGTAAATGCTCATCGTAGAAATCAATTATCCCAAGAAAAGGAAAATAAAAATAAAAATTGTAGAATAAGTTTAGAGGATTTGGTGAAAAAATGGTTGTGTAGAGATGGGGGTAAAGGATTGAGTATTAATTGGAAGGGGTATGGAAGGGTGAAAAATAAGCCCTTATTGTGCTCCTATGGTGCCACTATTGGGCTCGTGCCGAGCCATCCATTGGACCATACTGTGTTGGGCCATCAACTACACCATGCTGTGCCACCGGGTGGAACCAAGGCCCGAGCACGGCGGCCAATAAACCCATTAATTACTGTGTTGGATGAGGGGTAAAGGGTTGAATATTATTTGGAAGGGGTATGGAAGGCGGAAAAATGAAGCCCATACTGTGCTCTTATAGGGCAACATTGCCACTATTGGGCCATGCTGGGCCATCCATCAGCCTACTATTGGGCCGTGCTATGTTGGGACATCAACTACACCGTGTTGTGCCACTAGATGTGCCATGCCATCAGACAGAACCTAGGCCCAAGCGTGGCTGCCAATAAACCCATTAATTACCGTGTTGGACCATGCGGTGCTTGGGCTTCCCGATCCATTTTACACCCCAAGTGCAGTAGTAATCAGGGAGAGGAATTTTTAATTGACTGCACCTTCTCAACACTACGCAAATTTAATTGTTAATAAATAACCTTGTCAATTAGAAGACATCATGAGTGGAGCCTGGTTAAAGAGATAAAACATGACTGTCTTGGAGCAATACAATCGAAAACTGCTTATGAATGAGGCACTTCAAATGAATGAGTGCTGACGCTTGTGAAAGGGAACTATCAAGTGATTCAGAACAGTAAATAACCGAAGTATTGCATCTCTAGGCTTCATGTATTGTTATCCTGTCGTACGTTTTTGGGTTAAGCTGTCCTGTGGCCTGTAGGTAGCAGTTATTGCCAGTTAAGAATTTGTACTTTTGTGTCTTGTGTGTTTTGACATTTGTAAGGCTGAGTCACAAAGAGACTGCATATCATATCTGCGCCTTGTCATGGTCTTGTTCTATACAGTGTTTTCACTGGTTTCTTGCATCTGCATCCGACCGTAGATGTCATCTGTGCTAAATTTATAAAATTTGATGTGCTTATAAAATTTATACTTACAACTTAATCATCTTTTGATGTAAAAACTAGTGATGAGGAAGAATCTGATGAGTATCAGTATGATACCTGAGATTCCTTTATAGATGGTAGCCACTGGTTGGTTTCATTAATTGCATATATTGTTAGCACTGTTGCTACTAAGTATTCTCTGAGAGTTTTTTTCCCCTTATTACAGTGTGATTAAAAAATCTTACGTCATTATTCTGTCTCTCTCATACTTGCATGATATATAATTACTCATGCACACATAAATACACATCTTTCTTTTATTGAGTCAGAATAAAATGACGAGGTTTCGTGACCTTTTCCGTACAAACCTCTTTTGACATGCATTACCTGTTTGTTCTCTTTTATGGTAATGTAAAGTATAATTGTGGTAATACATTAGTGTTATTCTTTTTTTGGAATGAATTCTTTCATAAATGTGGACAATTTATCTGAACATGGCAAATGTTCTGTATGTGCAGCAAGTGGGAAAAGCCTTATATTTTTTTTCTTTCCTTTTTAGTAGGATCAATATATTCGAGTGGATAAATCAACAATTGATAACAGTGGCTACTTTGTTAAGCAGGAGAACTTAAAAGAAATGTGAGGTTTTCTACGTCTTTTAGTGAAACGACTTCTAGGCTTCAAAGTTCCCTATACTGTTCTTGTTTGTCTCTCCTTTGTCGTATTTTGGTACTTGATGACTAGGTCAAGAACAACTCCATTTTTTTATATAATAATGTTTGTTCCCATTATGCTTACACTGTGTGTTATGGGAGTATGGGACTAAAGCCAAGATTTAGATATGTTCATATAAAAAAATGTTTTTTTTAATAAGATGAGGGTAAATTGACTTAACTGGCCATTAAAGTTTAGGGGTAGTATCAAGTAGGTCCCTAAAGTTTCAAAATTTCCAATTTTTTTTTTTTTTTTATCAACTTTAAAACCCTGTATAATATTAGGGTGGTATAGGAAGTGAGAGGAAAGAGGAAAAGAGAAGGAGACGTGATAGCGACCAATGCCTCACCACTACGGTTGGTTACCATTATTTCCACGCAACTCATTACCATATATTTTCCCTAGTTTGAGTGACCTAAAATAATCATATACCTGTCCAAGATAGGTCGAGAAAGTTGAGTACTTGTGATTTTGGGTGCTTCAATGATTACTATTTTGACAAAAGAAGGGATGAATTGGGTGGGCGTTGAGCGAGAAAAATATAGAATAAGCAGATTGGTTAAAATAGAATAAGGTACTACTTTTAAACAATTCTAAACATTCAGTGACTTAATTGTATAATTGAAACTTCATGGACAAATATGATACTTCTTAAACTTTAAGGACCAATGCTGAAATTTACCCATTAGATAATGGATCCTGCTGGGTCAGCCTTGACACTATTTCATCGCCAGTTTTACTACCCCTATCTTTTTTGTATGCTACAATTTCCCAATTGTTGGAGAATCACGGAGTCTCTGACTTTTTAGGGAATAAATAAATATATAGAAAATAGATATTAAGGGTAGTTTCCTATTATTTTGTATTTAGTCATAAATATTCATGATTCGTTGGGATTGACAGCCTTCAATATTTTGTTAAAACAAATTAACTCTTGTTCATAGTCAATGCTTCTAAAAACTCCAAACCTTGGAACTTCTTGGCATCCAACGTACTGTCAATAGAATAACAGTACTAAACATTTACATTTCTATTGCTGCTTGATGTTTCTACGCTTCCCAGCTCGCATTAATTACCTTTTCCTTTATTTGAACCTTGACACCATAAGAACTATAAAACTAAAAGGATTTTAGAGAGGAAACGAATTATTTTATTATGATGTAATAATTTTATACAATGTGAATATACACGCCCTATTTTATAGCTATAACATTTGGCAAAATTAGGAAGAATATCACCTAATAAATGGAATAATTAATGGAATAAAGGAAGCTACCAAATTAGTTAATATTTTCTAAATAGGAAATGCTTAATAATAGATAATGCATTGATGGAAATATCAAATATTCCAACACTCTCTCTCAAGTTGGAGTAAAGATGTTTTGGAATCCCAGCTTGAGAAGAATACAAAAGGAAAAAATTGTTGTTGCTAGAAACAACGGCAGAGATAAGACGAAGGTAAGTGTAGGCGATCACCAGTGATAATTGGAACGTTGGGCAACCAACGACGACAACTAGAACGCTGGACGACCAACAACGACAACTAGAATATCAGCCAACATATGGTGAAAACTGAAATATCAGGCGACCAACGATCATAACTGGAACACCAGACGACATACGATGACAACTAGAACACTGAGCGACAAATGATGACAAGTAGAACGTCCGATGACATGTGACTACAACTGGAATGCTGGGCTCGGGCACCAACGGCAACGGTGACACCTGGAACATCGGGCAACACATGGCAACAATTGGGATGCTAGATGACATACGACGACAATTGGAACACGCCGCGAGCAACGAAGACAACTGGAAACCTGAGTGACTAACGACAATGGTTCGGCATCGCAGGAAGGCAGTGGTTAGAAGGCGGTTCAGCACTGCGAAAAGGGGTCGGAAGGTAGTAAGGTGCTGCGGGAAGGCGGTGGCTAAACAGCTTCTCCCAAAAAAGTCATTGGTAGTCCAAAAGAAATCAGCATATTACGGACCACCTCGATAGTACGTCAATGCTTTCGTTCAACAACATCATCTTGCTGAGGGTAGTGAGAGAACCCAATGGAAATGGTAACTTAATTATTTGTTTAGAAGACGGTGCTCACAATTAACATTTTTCACTAATGTAAAAGAACCAAAATTTCCATTTAAAACTCAAGTCTTTAGATGATCAAATGAAAGATATGCTAGTCGGATATGTGAGAGGATAGGAGTACTGGCAATAATATGAGATGGAGAAGGAAGATGAAGTGTCTCTATGCAGTAGACACATTCAATACTACGTGTTGTTGCATATGATTTTCCTGTCCGATGATCCTGCACAACACATCCTGCTTCAGTGTACTTTACATGAACGCTGTGATAGGTAGAAATGAGTTTCGTCAAAAGGCCAGCTATAAGCAATACATTACATTAGAAAGTGTAAGGCATGGTCTACGAACGGAAGCAATACGAGTGGCTGAAAGTGGTGTGTCGTTTGCAGTATAAATAAGAAGAAAGAACCACATGATGTTACTACAAGAATGAAGGCTATATGTAAGATGATTAGACTTCAGCGGTAAGGTGGGGATTACCTAGAGTTGCTAGCGCCTGGTGAATTATCTGTTGAATATGCTCAGATGTAAGAGTGCTAGAGGTAAAGGATGTAGCTTCTGCAGTAGTTGCACAAGGACGATTATCTTTGTACAAAGGCAGTTCGACTTCCAGTGGCCCATTTTTCAACAATAGATGCAGAAGGTCTTTCCACGGCAAACTTTGGATGATGAAGTTGTGGAGAAGGCAACGAAGACTACATCAGATGGAGAAGGGGCAACTATGCCCTTGAGAGTTTGCTCAACAAGTAATTATGTACAGTGGAAAAGGAATTCCGATGTAGAATTGAACTTCGAACAACCTCAAAGTCAATGCTAGGTAAAAAGAAACTGAACAAGTTTACGCCATTCATGAAGAGCCCGATAATCTGTGCCAGTATGAGTGAATACAAGCTCACAAGGCAACCATCTGTGAATGAAATTCAAAAATAAGCTAATGCAGTTTTTGCCAAGACTTCCGAATTTCCATATCAAATTGATAGCTACGAGCAAAAACTGTCAGAAGATAAGTTCTTCTCAAGTAGTCCCATATGGCCTTGGCAAAAGTAACTTTGTCGATGGTCATGGGGATGAACTGTTTACATGTACTACAAATCCAAGAAATACTTTATAGGTATTCGTTTGCGATTCTTTTGCTTACGTGGCATATGGAATCTAGTAATATAGTCCCACAATTCAGGACATTGAAATAAGCCTCCATGCTATTGGACCAAAAAATATCATTCGTACCATCGGACTCAACATTAATTCTTGGACACATAATTGCCGACTGAAGACATAATATAATGTAACACGTGCGTTTGTGTGTGTAAAACTGGTTAGGATCAAGTATCACTCAAGTGCATGAAATCCAATTAACCACAAAGATTGAGATAAGTTTATGCTTTACCTTGAATCCAAAGTGGGACTGGCAATTGACAGTCTTCTTCACGAAGCAATGGTCGAAAGAAGAGGACCACCGGGTCACCAAAGAAGAGAAGAGAATTTGTGGCAATTGTGCATCAATCGATGATGGACGACAGCAATAGAGTGCTAATAGGGTTAAGGCTCTAATGCCACGTTAGTGGCACGAAGATGAATTCTACTGTGTATCAAATCTGGTTATATACAAGAATAATTGCTAAACATGAAAAAATAAAAGAAAAAAGATGAATACACTATAATCATTCTTATAATTATGTAAATCTACTCCTAGAAAAGGAAAATAAATTGGTATACCATAATCATCCTTGTAGTTATGTAAATCTACTCCTATAAATATGCTAAGCAATTCCTATAATCTGCTGTGTGTATCACTAACCATAGCTACACTGACCTCGGGGCCGATTCTTCCCCCTTACGGTCTTCACCTGCATCATAACAGTTATGCCTCATGACTTCTCACCTTAAGTCTAGCCAAGCTTATTGTAAACCATTCTTACCCCCGTTACATCCACGTCACCTCTCTTGCAGTTGCCCACCTATTCTGACCGCTTATTCTTTAAGATCTTATTGGGATCTTCAATATATTACTCTCACGATACCAGATATTTTTTATGTTGCACTACCTTTTGCCAGAACATGTAGAACCTAACTATTGATGATTTCACAGTTTTCAAAAGTCCTTGCATATCAAATGCATTGGCCACCAAGGCCCTTTATTAAAATCACCTTACCGTAAGATCCACCACCAGCTATTTTGTGTTCATTGGGTCCAATCTTGTTATTTTATGTTGCACAAAGAAGAAAAAAAATGCCTTTAGAAGCTCTATTGCGACATAATATAGAGCTCCCTACAACAGTTTCATGTGCTTAACCTATCTCTGAAAGGACTAACCTCTTTCTCATCTTCAATCACCAGCTATATTGTTGCCAATATATCCTCAAATTCTCTGGCTCAAAACCCACTGTTTTATGCCAGAATCAAGCATACTAAAATTGATTCTCACTTTATTGGAAGAAATTTCTAGCCAAGCTCTGTCATCTTCATTTCGTATACTTCTACCTTATATTTTCTTACTATTTGTTGATTTCATCCAACAAGTTTATTCTTTTCTCCTCATTTTTCTCATTCCAAACAAAGTCTCAAAGCTTAAAAGGAAAAAAACATTACAACATTTACATATGTTCTGCAGCAGTATCACAAAAACAAGGTGTAAATTGTCCATGTATCGTACCAAAACAATCTCTACAAACCAAAAAAAAGGGGGTAGATTATACTGCCAACGATGCCATTCTAGGTACAAAGCGAATGGTAATTTCAGCATGCATAATAAAAAAATTCGCTCTACGTCACATAAGAACATTTAATAACCTGTTGAATTATTTGTATAAGCCGTATCCATTCATCAGTGCTTTAGAGCATCATTTACCGATAATGACGATCCAAACCATAGCATAAGAGGATAAAGAGGGCTAAACTCTTTGTCCCCTCTTGCCCTAACCTTCGCAGCATAATCATCAAGAGTTGCTTTTATACCTTTCCAGATCTGATCCTCCCCCTTAGAATCCTATAGTGAGTACTGCACTGGCGTGAGCTTATTCCTCTGCATGGGCAACTGCAATTCCTCCGGCCCCCTTGAGTAAAGATGGTGAAGTATAACGGTGGGCGGAAGATCTTGAAGAAGAGGAGAGGCACTCAATTGAGACGTTTCCAAGAAAAAAACAGGCCTAAAAGCCCGAAGAGCCCGGTAAGGCGGCCCGAGCTGTTCGACCGGGAACAAGTTCTGACCTACGGCTAGTTCAAGCTCAGCCATGTCCCGAGCCATTCTAAGCTTGCCCGATTCAGACAATGGCCTAACAAGAGAAGCATGTCGGATGAAGAATATCAGAACCCGTGAAGCCATGCTTCTTACCAGACAAGTGCATATGTTATCTGCGGTGTTTGCTGAAGAAGGCAAGAGCTTCGAGAGAAATTCGCTACGGAAATGAAGAATCGATTTTTGTAAGTCTTCCATGTAAGGCGAAGCATTGTTGTCCATGGCAGCGTCCATTCCAAGAACGCCGAAATTTTGATCGTGAATTTGTAGGATGCAGGACTCAAGGCGGTCGAGCGCATGGCTTGGAATAGAGATGTCACAGAATCGCATGCAACCCTGTAGATGGCACCTAGTGCCGGAGACAAGACATCAGAAGCGATCGAGGGAAGCGGTGTTGCCATGGAGGAGATTCGGGTATGGATTTCTTGTAGGTGTTGACATAGTGTGAAGTTCTTGAGTTGTGCTGGAGTTGCCGGACCTGATATTTGACGTGCTTCAGGACCCGTAGATATCTGACATGGAAAAAGTATTTGTAATTCCATGAAGTAGAAAAAATAATCATAAAACCACAGCAGTTCCCAGCTTTACAGAAGAGAAAAATTAAAAAATCTGTGTTTGCCTCTTTTTTTAATTTATACATTAGCAAGTTATGAACACTTTTGGCCAGATCGGTCAAAAAGATAAATTTTCAAGTCAATGACAAATAAAGGAGCATAGCAGAAAATAGTTTAACAAAGGCAAAAACACACATGCCTCATAGGACTTGACCTTTCTCGCAAGGCTTGAGGCACTTTTGCACTGCCTAGCCTCTGGTCAAGCCCTGGACAAGTACGAGCAGTTCCTTTAAAAAAATGGTTTAAGAGCATGTTACAAGCATGTTGTGCACATATTTTAGAGCAAAAAATAATAGGCAAACTATAGTACATTTGCATAAATTCCAACCACAAAAACATAGGAACATCTGACAATCATAAATATATTAAAGCAAGCATTGAGTAGCTAGATGCATAAAAAAAATCTTATGTTTCTAATTCATTTCATATTGGCATTAACAATCAAGTGTTTAACTAACTAAGAATGCTGATAGGATATAGTGTTTTCGAATTTCATTTCAATCCAAAAACATAATGAGCGCAACCAATAGAAAGATGTTATATAAAGGAGCTATATATAACTTGACCTCATGCTGTGTTGCATAAGGTGCTAATTTTTTTCTTCCTTTTTTTATTCTTCATTTTTTTTTTTTTAGCATATGGTTGTACTATCATTAATAACCCACTGAAAGAAAAGTACCTGGTACTCAGCCCTTTCTGCAAGCAGAAGCAAAACTTTGCTGATTTCACGCAGAACAAGAAGTGTCAAACGCCCATCCAGCCGAACAGCTTCAACTTCTTCCTGAATGTGTGATAAAATTCTTGAAATATGTTCTTTGGATGGAACACTTCCACGGCTAGACATTGGAAATACACCATTAACAAGATCTGACAGCCGACCTAAGCAGAGGGCCAAGAAAGATGTTTGAAATATTTCAACAGTCGCAACCATTTGATCTTTTCCTTCTGAACTGATAGCTGGTGGACCTCCTTTGACATCTATGTCACATGAAATTCTTTCAAGAATATTTTCTATCAAGGAGAACAGCTTCGGATATCCTACAGTGAAGATCTCTTTCACGAAGCATGCAGTGAAAACAGACTTCATTTGAGTTGCAAAAGATTTCACAAGTGCCTCCCAAACACGATCGGTTAACATTGGATCACCTTCCTAAGGAAAAAGAGAGAAATGAAGCCAATTAGGAAACACAGAAAACGAGAGATGAAAAAAAGCATCATCTGACTAGCATGCTTTGAAGATTTTAAACTTACTGGCATGGCAAAAGAACAAAGACAATTGATACTCAGCATTACCAACTGAGAAGTTTTAAGAATGTAATAGGATATATCGCTCTTTCAAAATCAAATTTTCCCCATGGAGACATAATGGGCAGTGCTATTCGCACTCCCATAATCAACTAATACACTCCTTCCACTTTATTTAGATTAAAATTACCACTAATCAACTACTGTCCTCCTTCCACTTTATTTAAGGTTAAATTTCTAGTGCAATACTATCCCCTCAAAATAATGAAAACAATATTCATTTAAGAAAATTTTCAGCAAAACTTATTCTTACCAATACTTTCAAGATCAAAGTCGAACTAAAAAAAAGACTGGAAAATGTCATTGATTTAACCATTGAGTCAAATAATATCATAATTACAACACCAAATAATAATACATGATTAAATAATTTGAGCTTTTTTTAATAAAAATATCAATTACAATTAATGTATTAAATAACAAGAATCAAACAAAGGTCAATACTAATCTGAATAATGAAAATACAAAGTTCGATGGAAAATAGAATTGCTTGAACAAGAAACACAATTTTAGCTTAAAAACCATCTAAATTTTAATATTTTAACAGTTAAATTGGTGAAAACAAATGGGAAAAAAATAGAACATGGTAAATATTTTCATAGTTTATATTAAGTAATGGCACTTTTGGTAAATTGACTCTGAATAAAGTGGGAGAGGGAGTGTAATAGTCGATTGTAGGAGTGCAAATAGTGTTATGCTACATAATTTACGTGTTAATTATTTTGCCCAGGGCACGTTGGTAAATTTAAGCCTTTTGCTTCACTGCCTATATATTAAATTATTATTATTTTTCAAAATATGTGATTTGTTTAATAACACGCTAGCATGTATATGGAGTAAAATGATCAGGATGGGGTAGGGTTGTCTTTTTTGCAACGTGGGAGGGACAGGATTATTGAAACCCTCTCCTAAAACCCGGTTCAGGTTGAAGAAAATTTTCTGAACCGACTCTGACCCCAATTGGAAAATTATAAACTATGCCTTAATCGGGGCAGGCACGGGACCCGACGAATCGAAGCAAATTGTTATCCTTAACCAGAATTATTCACAGCATGCTTAGTGCCAAATCCAATTTCAGATGGCTGGACCTATTCTAAGTCATCTATAACTCAAGGTCTTGTATCTAAAGCCAATAACTTATTCTCCATGCCAAATCAAATTAAAACAGCCATATTATTTCTAAAATATATTCTTTTGCCAAGTATTCTGCTATCAAGTATATTATAATGACTAGTATCCTAGAATCTATAAATACCTAGCTCATTTTTCAAATCAAATAACCTCTTTCAGACATGGAGTATTCATGCTATTCTATTTATCATCTTCATTACTAGTCACTTCTTGATTTTGGGCTTTATGGTTTCGATTTTAGTCTTGAGCCGATCTCGATTAAAGTCTTAACGGAAGCTCCAACATATATCAATTCTTATCAAAGAATAGTTGTAAACCGTATTCAAATTCTCGATAGTGAATATAGTCCCAACTATTAGTAAGGGTGTTCTCTCGACATGACAGTTCCAATTCTACCCATAAAGATTTCGGTTGTAAATTGTAATCTTGAGAGGGGTAATCTCAATGGTGTCATAGGTTTGATCTCAACATAGGCAAGGCTATTGCCGAACCATGTACAAATTTCGGTGTTTGACATCTCTTCTCCCTTGCTCTGTTATATCTTGATCTTTATTTTCTCTTTTATTTTTTTATGTTTTTTTTTCGTTTTGTTGGGTAAGTGTTAAAAGTAAAGAGGAGAATACAAAATTAATGAGACAATTTAACCTTGGCAGTCAACCTCTCCCTCTATTTATAATAAAATATTGGCACGTGGGCCGAACATGGAAGCCCTAATACAGAGATAAATACTGAAGTGCCCTCTAACAAACCCCTCAAGTTGGGACATATATATCTATATGCTTCCAACTTGTTACAAATATATTTTAGCCGAGAACTCCTAAGTGGTTTGGGAAATAAATTTGCTAACTGATCAAGAGAGTTAACATGCCGAATATGGAACAAATTTCATTGTAGTTTTTCTCGAATGAAGTAACAATTAACTTCAATGTGCTTCGTTCTCTCACGAAAAACTGGATTTGATGCTATATGGATAGCTACTTGATTACCGCACACCTGATCGGGCTACCATGCTCTATTTCTTACTCTTCAGAGAGATCAAACTTCCTCTACAAACACATAATAACCTGTTGTAGATTTTTTGTCTGAAGGATATTCGGCCCAATTGACATTCGTGTATCCCTCTCTACATGAGTGTGTCCATGATTATTATATAATAGAGACACATCCAGGTGCACCTTTCAGATATTAAGAATGTGAACAACCAATTTTCAATGACTTGTTCTTGGATGATCTAAAAACTAACTGGTAACACTAACCAGGGATCTAAGAATCAGCCATTACGTAGCATAACAGCTGATTCGTACAGCTTTATCAGCCTCCGATACAGATATGAGCCAATAAACCGGTTGCATGCCAATGCACAAGCAAATCAGGCTGTAATGGGCCAAACAGACGTCAAGGCTGATTCAGTTTATAGATGTGATCTGGAGTCCTCATTTTTTCTGATTTCCTCCTCCCATCTGCCCTTCTTCATCCCTCCTCCAACCAGCCAACCCTCCTCCAACCCTATTGCAGTCCATTTTTCACCAGATCCAGTCCTCCTCCAACCATTTTTGGCCAGCCTCCTCTTCAAGCCAGCTCTTCTACTCCATTTTCGGCCAGATGCAAGCATTTGTAGTGGAATTTCTCAGTTTTTCTTCACCAAACAGCGGGATTTCCTCATCAAACAGCCGGATTTCTCCGTTTTTGTCCAGAATATTTTCTACACATTAGATTATTTTCTACACATTGTTATTTAAGGCGCGAGGCGCAATGACCCCCGAGGCGGCGAGGCGCGGGCTTCTTTGAAGCGAGGCGCATATTTTAAATATGTGTTTTTCTATTATTATGGACACGAAAAATATTCAAATATCACCAAAATAAAATATATATTCCATGTTTAATAATAAAAAACACTTTGAACTAGTTTCATGTAATATTGCATTTCAAATCGAAATACTTGAACGGAGGATTCATGTGTTAATTTTGATTTGATTTTAAAAAATTTGGGAGGTTAATTGTTATTTTAAAATATTTTTTAAATTTTTATACTTAAATTACATATTACATATTATTATAGGGTGGTTTATGTATTTTGTTTGAGATATTTTTTTCTCTCTCTTGACCAAAATTAGAAAGAAGCAAATCTCAGAGTCCTGCAATCAAAATTAGAAGCTCCCCGGTGGCTGTAGACCACGCCTTTGGGGCTCGACGTCGTGCCGGATGTATAATTGAGGGAGATAGGGTCAAATTCGTCATTTGGCCACCTGATCTAGAAATCGGAACTACCCCTTTTGATCAGAGCTTCGTACTCCATTTCCATGGCGGTTGAATTTGAATCGTTAATACATGTTTCTCGAATTACGACAAGAAGAGGCAAACACGAACTTGTTTTCGAAATCATCTCTAGGGTGCGTTTGGCGAGTCGAGAAATTAGTAATCAATGAATATCATCTTGGCTTCGGAAGGAGAGCAACGAAGGCCACTTGTGCGAACTTCGAAGCAGAAATCGAAGGAGAAAAAGAAGCAGCTTTCGAATGCTCTTTGAAGTCGCCTCGCCTCACAGTACCAAGGCGCAGCGCCTCGCCTCGCTCGCCTCAGGCGCGCCTTTCACAACACTTCTACATACTTGAAGCTTTGTACACTTTAGAATATTTTTTCAACACTACGTCTTAAAAGCTACGGGATTTCACATGTATCATGATCGGCGACAAATGATCCAACCGAGTACATGTTTTACCAATATCAAGCTCAGATAGAATATGAGCATGATCCCCATTTTCTAAGAAATTCAAAGTGTCCAACACTGATTGGAATAAATTTGAGAAAACAAATGTTGTGCTTGCTTTGAACGAGAGTATAATACTTGCCTACAAAGAAAGTGTTGGATTCTGGTCGAATCCAACATTAAATTTCTAGTTAGGGATTTAATGAGCAAGGCAGTTTGTGCTCAGGTATTTTTTTAGAATACTCTGTTATAACAAAAAATTTCTAAGTGTGGAATCCTGATCTGTTATCACAACAAACAGAAGTTTGAGAGGGAGAAATTTCATCGAGTGTTAGGACGGCCCGAAGGCATTTACATGGGGTCCTTGGGCAGTTACAAACGAAAAGAAAAATGTTGCAAGTACAAAAGAAAAGATAAACTAGCCAAAAGCTAAGTGTGAGCCTGGGGTTGAACGTCCTCAGTGGCAGCAGCAGGGGTATTAGGTGCAACTTGCTTGGGAGCAACGACTAGAGCAACTTCGAGGGCCACCTCGGGCTATTAATAGTTCTCAACAACCCCAAGGCGTTTGGCTATCTACTGGATCATCGCACCAACAAGTGGCTCACCCATCTCCTCGACGCCTCAGTTCTTCATCGGTGTTTGAGAGGAGAGGGTTCACTGGATTTACCCAGAGGCAGTAGATGTCCGAGAAGTCTAACTCAAGATACTTCACCAAGACTCAGTACTTGGCATCTTGAAACCCAAGATTGATGAATTTGCCTTGCAGATCCTCTTCCAAGTCCTTAAAGTCTTGGGAAGCATTCCCGTCCCTCCACTCCCTAGGCTTTGATCTTGGGGAAATGAGCCAGTTCGGCCTCGAGGTTGGCCAGGGCCTTGTCTAGCAATGACTTCAATTGCTCTAGTCATTGGAGAGTATCATTCCGAGTTTTCTTCGCCTCCTCGACCACTCTTTTTGCCTCCTCGATGGTCTTCCTTGGTTCTTCGACCGTTTTTCTTGGCATCCTCGGCCTTTTTCAGGCCGCATCCTTGGCCAAAGAAGCCTCCTTGAGAGCCTTTGCCTGGTCCCCAAGCGCCAACTGCAGGGCTTCTCTGTCGTTCTCAGACTTGAACAATTGGTCGCGCTCCTAATCCCATACATCAGCCCAGACCGAGACCTGAACCAAAACCTTAAAGAAAAAAACACTCAGAAAAGATAAAGAAGGTTGAAAACCTACAAGGCATATCAATAAGAAGCTCAGGCTTACCTCAACTCAGCTCCGAAAGATCTTTCCATCTTCTTCGGTCGTTGCTTAGAATGGACCTAGTCATATCCCCTAGAAAGAAGATGGGTTTTGGCCTAGGATTTGCGATAGTGGGGGTTGACAGGGTAAAGGCTTCCACGTTAAATCCTACAGGCCTGCAACAGTCAGGCGCACCCTCCTCCTCATTTAAATCTTGGATGGGATCCTGCGGAGTTTCCCCAACCTTCTCTTTACCTTTTACCCTAACCTTGTGGGCAACTTCCTTTGCCTTTTTTGCAGGGGCCTCTCGAATACCAGCCCCGGGCAAGGATCTCTTGCTCAGAGTATTATCCTTGCCTGTCGAAGTCATCCTTTGCCCGGGCGCAAAGGCTAGCCTCGGTGCGGGGGAGGTAACTGGCCATTTGTGCGGAAGGTTTGGCCTCGGTGCAAGGACAAGAGTTGTCCCCAAACCGGGAGTTTTGCCCGCAGCACCCTTAGCCGCAACAGTAGCAGCCTCTCTCCTCCTCATGGCTTCCATAGATCGCGCAGACATATCCATGTCTACAAAAATGCAAGTTTTGAAAAATTAGAAGGAGAAATTTAGTAAAATAAGAAGGGGGGGAGAGTGCTCGGGAAACCTTCTTCCTCGATCGCTTCAGACAACGGAACGACAGAACCAAACATTTCCCTGGGAAAAAGATATTCTACCTCCTCGCCCACCCCTTGTACGAGCACAGGGATGGTAGGGGACTTGTACTAGAGATGAAAGAAGAACTCACAGAGGAATGGGCATTAGCGCTCCTCGTTGGGATGGGCAACCAACATTTTAACATCAGCTACTTCCACTGTGTGGCGGATGTGGATTTGCACTATTAAGTAAATTGTTAAGTACATAGAACAAAATTGCTGAGAAGAAAATTTTGATGAAAAAATCTCATGATGTACTAGGAATTGACCATTGATGCGAAACTAGGAATGCACTCTTCTCACCAATTGGCTACTCCCATTGTCTATGAAGATGGAACCAATTCTCTTTCTATCCTTTATTATTCTAGGGGTACTAGAGAACTAATTTAGTCATATTGGATCGGGTACAAAAGTACCACCAACTCCTATCCAGTGTCGAGTTCCTCACCAATTAGTAAAAAATTGCAAAAGAGATGGTAGGTTAGAGCGACACCATTCTGTCGACAAAAAATGACACACGCGGCCATCATCCTCCACGCATTGGGGGTCAACTAGGCCCAGTAGAGATTGAAGCAATTAAGGAGTTCCTTTAGGAAGGCAGACAAGGGGAAGCGAGCTACCCTAACCACTGCATCCTCATAAAATGAGATCATGTCCGGATAGAAACTATGGGCTCGAAGCCATTGCTTTGTAGGAAGAATCAACTTATCCATAGAGTTTGGGATACGACACCTCCTCCAAAGCACGCCAATTGATCATCGGTCATAATGCTCTTTAGATCTTGGACGGGTTCCTGCTGATGCCCCTGGCGAACAAGTGCCACAAGAAAGGGAAGATCGGCTCCATAATCCCGAGCAAAGGGAACGAATTGGAACCTCCCACCCAGCATGAGGTTGCTCAACACTATCCACGGGGTCAAGCCTGACAAAAGGCCAAACCCTTCACTAGCTCGGAAATTCGAGCTCATGGAGCCAAGAGGTTCAGCAATGTCATCAGGGATTTCACCAAACCAAGTGGCCATGTCGAAAGAATCAAGCTTCCTTGGCATGACCGGAGAAGATGATCAAAGTAATAAAGAAATGGTGCAGAAATCGACGAAGAAACAAGAAGGAAAATATGACATGAAACAAGAAATCACACAGACAGAAATGAAGGAAATTTAAAATAGAGAAGATTTGACAAATCAAAAATTTAAAAGCTTACCAAAAATAAGAGATTGGGTCGCCAAAACAGGGATCGCCAGAAAAATTTCCGAAGGCTTGTGGTGGAGTGCAAGAAAGTCAAAGAGTGTAGAAAGGTCCCAATTATTGGGACCCTATGCTTAAATAGGGGAGATCCTTGTGGCAGGGGAATGTTAGCTGCCACCTATGAGGTGAAAAGACACCCCCTATCACATCTGTCATGCATTTAATGCATGGCAGACTTTGGGCACGAAGCTCAAAGCATTGTAGCTTTATAAAATTTTCAACTGGGCGGCAAAATCAAGGCAGTGTGACCATCTAAATCTTACCCGAGCACGATCCTCGAAACTTCACCCCATTGCATTATTCCCAACCCTGTTGTCCCTGGGCCTCAAGAATAGGGGGCATCCGATGAGGGGTTTTCTGACCAAGTTTACAATACTGCCAAGTGTAAGAATAAAACTCACATAGAAAACACGTGTTCCCAAGCAAGTTGGTTACGACCCATGTGTCAAACATGTGAGACCAAGCTCAACTCTAGAACTCGAGAATCCTGTCCAGGTTCCTTGGACAAAACCGAGGATAACTCTGATAACTGACAAAGACCACCAACAACCCAAGCATAAGGCTTCAGCATGTCTTAGAAAGATCATCATCGGGGTAAACCGAGGATTCATCGAGACATCCCCCATGCTTAGGAACGGTTACCCTGTGCTCGAGATCAATTACAAATATCTCGGTATAAATAGAAAGATACTGTATAACGGCCCATAATTCCTCAATCTCGAGAATTTAGTGAGCATTAATGGGGATGGCCAAGATTTATGGAAGACTTGTCAAACAAGTCTTTCATCTCCAACAAATACTACAAAGGAAGTCTAGCCAAGGTATGTTCACTAACCTATCCTACATTTTACACAATTTTCCTCAAAGCAATACTTATATTCACACCAGATGTGCAACGCCAGCAAACCCATATGTGGTTTTCCTAGCTTACGCTCTACCCTATTTTCCTCAAAGCAATACTTATACTCACACCAGAGATACAACGCCGGCAAACCCACACACAATGCATTGGTTTGCAGGAACTCAAAGCTCAAGCAAGATCACATTTTGAATCCAAGTCACCATATCTAAGGATCAATTTTTTGGCATCATCAACTTGAAAGATAGAGAAGTTCCAAAATTTACAACGGTGCTTGCCTTTCCTTAGGAGACTGATAGTAGGGGAGGAGGGAGCTAGATAGTTTGACGTGGATTTGTGAGGGAAAAAAAGGTTGTTTGCAATAGGATCCCTTACAGCTTACTGATTGACGAAAGGACAAGTTTTTTCCTAAAGAAGGACATTTAAAAGACGACCTACAAAACTAGCCTTGCATGCTACCTTAGTTGCTTGAAGCTCTACTCGCCTTAGAAAATTTGAAAAGGAAGGGGCTTCAGTTTCCTTACAGGTTGTGGTTTGAGCATTTAGCCCTTTACTCGGCTGTGGTACAATAAGACCAACTTCACTAGGTTTAAAAACAAAAAACACGCGATTGGCTCATTATGCTTGTAGAACAAATTCAAACAAATGCACTCCCCACTTATTATAGAGTTGTGGCTCTCGAATGGGAATCATAATATATTTTCTTAGCAGTTACACATAGTAGGAGGAATTTCGTGTCATCATTATATTCTAACGGAGCTTATCCAGGAGCTTGTGAAAGTTGACATCGTCATCTTCTAACAGGAAACATTTACAAAATTGGTTCATCATCAGTCAGCTTTGTGAAGCGTTGTCTTTACTCTTCATTACTATTTTGAAGGCCAACAGAGCTTTTAGAAGATAATTTTTTTAGAGGTAGGAGATTATTTTTGCTTTGGAGCCTTGTGATGTTTCTACTTTAGACCCTTGTGGTTTCTCTTGCTTGTGTTAAAAGTGGTGAAGGTGGTGTTTTTAATTTCCTCATGGACTTGTATGAGTGAGCTAGATTTCACTGAGCATCCATGCAACATTTATCACCCTTATTCTTAAAAATGAATGTGCAGTAAGTTGGAGGATACTAGAGGGTGCGCCTTGGGTACAATGGTAACGTCACTCTATTGTGACCTTGAGGTCTCAGGTTCAAATTTTGGAAACAGCCTCTCTATATGCAAGGGTAAGGTTGTGTCAGTGTTGTAAAAGGCGTGGGCGCGGGCACAAGGCGAGGCGTTTTAACATGTCTTGGGCGGGGCATAAGCCCCGAGGCGTGGGGCGAAAGCCCCATGAAATATGAATTTTTAATATCTTTAAGATATATCATAATTAAAAAGCCCTAAAAATATTTGTAAAAAAAAAATATAAGATGGCAAAAGAAAAATAATGAACAACATGTATAAAAAACCCTTTATGCTAAGTTATTGACAAAGTAAAACAATGAAAACTTTTGTAAGATAGTGAACTAAAAATAAGCAAAGATGCAAGTTCAATCCTCCCTAGAAATATTTATTTAATCACCAATCATATAATAATGGAAGACGGGCACTTTAACTATATTTTAGGGTTATTTTCTAATAGTAACTTGAGTTATATTAAATGTTAACCATAGTTAAAACCATAAAATAACTTAATTTTAATTAACATTTAATTTATTGAAATAAAAAAATAAGAAAAATGAAAAAACACAGTGGGCTTACACCCCAAAACCCTGGACATTACCCAATTTTTATGCCCAGGGCTCCGCCCAAAACTCCAAAGTGTATGCTCAAGGAGCATTTCGCCCCAGCATAGCCCAGAGGCATTTCTACTACACCCCGCCTCTAGGCTCGCCCAGAAAACCCCTTTTGCAACACTCGTTGTGTACATCTGATCCTTTCCAGAACCTGCAATGGTTGGGGCCTCGGTCCTAGTCTGGTGGGCTTTATTAGATGTTACTAAAGTTCTAACTATTACGTTCCTCAATGTGTGGCCCTTATTAGATGTTACTGAAGTTCTAAGTATTAGGTTGATGATGGATAATTGGAGTCCTCGTTGCTAACAAGTGGGTGCACCATGAAAGCGGGTTCTTGTGCATGTTATGCAAAGCAAACACTAAGGTGTATGATTCATGTGAAATAGGGCCTCCGAAGCTTATGTTTCATATATGGATTTTGGCAAGTGGTGGATAAGGTTGATTTTGATGCATGTCCCCTACACAGTTCTTAATGTTTGTTAAGAGGACACCACCTAGTTTCTCTCTAGTTCTTATGGGTTGAGACAAGGGATCCACTCTCTTCGTGTCTCTTTCTCATGGAAAATGATTTTAGGGGGCTTATGTGAAATACTTAAGATAGTAGAGTGAAATCTAAGTAAATTACTGGCAAAAGAAAATCTAGGATATACTGTTGTCCCCTCTCTTTTCTGAAGTCAGTACAATTTAGAACCCCACAGGAAAAAAAATAATAAATCCTCAACGCGCCCCTCTTTCTTGCCCAAAACTCTTCCCTTTTTTTCATAAAAACATTTAATGTTTGCTTCAGTTACAAAAATGGCATCAAAACTTTAATGTAGCATGAGTTTTTGCCTAATGCGAGGAGTTTGAACCATAGTTTATTTAAAGAATAGGGTTTCATGCATGACCGTGGATTTAAGCATTGGCAAGCCCACCACGGTGCATTGTTCTACAGGAACCCCAGCTAGAGGAGGATGGTTATTACGGATCTCAAGAACTATAAATGGCGATCCAGTTTTGGCTTCATCAATATCCATGAAGCATATTAAACAAAAAAATGGTAATGCGTAAAGTCCAAAACGAGAAGTTTTCTAACCTTAATAATACCTTGACTAGCACCAACGAACATACACAAAAGTAGTTACTAATTACCATATGGGGAAGATGAGATTTTTGTTTACAGTACGACATTCGCCAATAAGAAATATCATTAAATAATTGTAAACCTTCCATCTTTGAAGAAACATCAAACTGCATCCAAAGTCTAGCAGTTTCTGCTAATGCAAAATGTCAACTTATCGCATAAATAAGAGCTGGCTGAAGGAGGAAGAAGGGTGGCTGATTCAAGAACATAAGAGGTGGGCTAATACCAACTCATGCTCTGCCAGACACAAGTGTTCCTAAAGAAACTCCTCCCCTTCAACCATAATCATTAAGCACAGCCTAAAATCAACAAATACTTGTTCAATTATAAAAACCTACTATTGATGGATCTCAATTCTTGTAGTTTGATTGTTTATTGATGTGCTAGTTCTTATTTAGAGTTCTTGTCAAGAGCCACAACTGCAATGTCGGTATTAATATGCATCAGGTATACCTCTCTTCTCAAATCCTCTTCATCATTTCACATGCTTCGAGTCATGATATTGATAGATGATAAATCCCAAACAAATCGAGGGGAAGATAAAACCTACCCAGTAAATTCATTGCACGCCAACAAACCGCCACAATGGACTCATTAGTCATAAGTTAAATGTACAATTCAGCATCCAGATAACAGATGTGTACTTTGCATTATACAAAAGCTCATCTTCTCCCTTTGGATACTAGAAATAAAATAGATGAAAAATTTACATTTTAAAATGGCTAAGTATCAATATTACCTTATTGCTGGCCAAGGAGTTCAGACAGCAATGATATAATTCTTAACAACAGATTGTGAAAGCTAACGATCAATTAGGACAAGTTGGGCAAGATGCAAAACAAAAGTAAATTTGGGAAATCAGAACTGTTGTGTGTTGCTTTCAGTTCAACTACATACTTCATCGGTAAATGGCAACAGAAAGTTAACCAACAATTTGCAAAGCCATAAAGGAATAAAACCTACACAGTTCTCTAGGAATATTTTTGGATATTCACTTACCTGTATAACTTCATCGAGCAACAAGACATGGGTAAACGGGTCCCTCTTTTTAGACAGCACCCTCTGCAAATGCCAAACAGCTACCACAATGCGTCCTTAGCTTTTGCGCCGCTTCCAATCTGCGGCATCCCACTCTTCTGTCCCCCTCCAGGCCTGAACCCACCACCGGCGCTCGCAGATATGGCCTTCATGTCCAATGCAATACTGATACTCTTTGACATCTGATTCTTGTACTTGCTTATCAATCCATCTACTGTACCCTTCAACTCACCCAGATTGTAAAACACCTGCAGACCTGCACCAACCTTGGCCTGGTTCAACCCTTCCAGGCCTCTTTCTAGCACCTTCATGCCCTCAGAACGGAGCTACTGCCCCGCCTCGAAAACCCATTTCAGTTCCGAATCAACCACATCGACTCCCACGAGATGGTTGTCATTGTATAGTGACAGAATCTCGAAATGTAGCTGAGAGGCGGAGGCTTGGATAAATCTAGCTTTTCGGGTTCAGAGTCAAGAACAGCCATGGGCCCATGACATCCCGTAGCTTCTTTGTTTGGCGGAGGACCCGGATAATCGGATAGTGAATTGTAGGAGTTCAGTTGTTGTGTGGAGGTTTGAGAGCTGGAGGGTCTTGGACTGTATCTGGCGATGGGGATCTGCAATCTCCGAGCGCACGCGGCGGACAGAGGATTGTAAGGTTGAGACAGAGGAATGGAGAGTAGATAGAGCCGATTCAGCGTCTTCGACGGATGAGAGCTGATGCAGGAGATCGTGATGGCGAGAGAGGACTTCGGAGCGGAGCTGTTTCTCAAGGAGGCGGATGTCATCTTGAAGCTTCTCAATGCGGGCGGCGGCTGCGCCAGAGGAGAGGGCAGCGGAGGAGAAACGGGTGGAGTCGAAGTCAGACGAGAGGAAAGCGGAGAAAATTGTGTCCGAGGCGAAGGAGTCGAGAGGGGAGGAGGAGAGTGGGGTGGTTGTGGAGGACGGTTGCGGTGTAGTGGTTTTGAAAGTGGGGAGGCGCTGCAGTGGAGTTGTTCACATTTATAATACAAATTTAAAATAAAATTACTGAAATAGACCACTTTCTAACTTATTTACATTTTTAGTACTACCTAGGTTCGAAACCCCGGGTTTGTGGGGCCGGCGGTATACCCGGGGTTCCGAATCCTGGGTATACAAATTTTTTTTTTTGGTATACGGGGGTTTATACCCGAGGTTTGGTACCCCGGGTATAACCCGAATTAAAAAAAAAAAAAAAAAAACGTTTTTGCCCAAGAAATTTTTAAAATTTTCGGCAACTTTAAATTGATTAACGGTGGTCTATCGATGTTTTAAATAAATCTAATTTTTTTGTGCATAAATTAGGTTCAAAACACTACATAATGCTTTTTACAACACTAAAAACGGACAAATGGATGAATTTTAAAAAATCGTCAAAGTTTACCAGATGAGTTGTTTCGATAACGGTGGAATTTTTTTCAACAATTTAGAATTAACAAAAGATTGCATGTCCGTAACAGAAATGAACCAAATTTTTTATATATAAACTATATTCATAACACTACATAAC
Organism: Eucommia ulmoides; assembly: GCA_016647705.1. Classification (NCBI taxonomy): domain Eukaryota; kingdom Viridiplantae; phylum Streptophyta; class Magnoliopsida; order Garryales; family Eucommiaceae; genus Eucommia; species Eucommia ulmoides. The sequence goes on from CM028339.1 coordinate 53,924,028, forward strand.
AAAACTTAGAACACTAAAAACGGACAAGTGGAGGAATTTTAAATAATCGTCAAAGTTGATCAGACGAGTTGTTTCGTTGACGATGCAATTTTTTTTAAAATTTTGAATTAACAAAAAATGGTCGTATATCCGTAACAGAAATGATCCTGATTTTTTTGTATATAAACTACGTTCATAACGCTAAATAATAAAATCGAGAATACCAAAAATGGATTAGTGAATTTTTTTTTAAATAATGGTTATTATTATAACATTTTATTACTCTTCAACGTTTCAAAAAACACTATATTGCTCTTCAATGTTTGAATGGACATAACTTTGCGCTCGGTGATCTGTTGGGGGCAAAATATTTTTTAAAAGTTGGGTCTGATTTGAGTCATCACTCTGGCTTTTGAAAATTTCAATTTTATCAACAGAACAAGACACACGTTCGCAACAAAGATTACAAATTTATTCACCCAACACTTCGAATCCAAAATTGAAGGTGCAAACAGGCTTTATTTGAAAAAATACTGGACCAAACCACCTATGGCGTTTGCGACGCCTAGATCTCGAAAAAATACCAGAAATCAGAAAAAAAAAAAATTGCCCCAAACGGACCACTGAGCACAAAATTATGTCCATCCAAACTTTTTCTATTATTTTACGTAAGTTTTATTTTCTCTCGATAACATATTATCCGTTTTTCGTGTTCTCGATTTTATTATTTAGCGTTATGAACGTAGTTTGTATACAAAAAAATTAGGATCATTTCTGTTACGGATAGACGACCATTTTTTGTTAATTCAAAATTTTCAAAAAAATTGCATCGTCAATGAAACAACTCGTCTGATCAACTTTGGCGATTATTTAAAATTCATCCATTTATCTGTTTTTAGTGTTCTAAATTTTGTTATGTAGTGTTATGAACATAGTTTATATACAAAAAATTTGGTTCATTTCTGTTACTGACATGTAATCTTTTGTTAATTCTAAATTGCCAAAAAAAATTCCGCCGTTATCAAAACAACTCATATAGTCAACTTTGACGATTTTTTAAAATTCATCCACTTGTCCTTTTTTAGTATTGTAAAAAGCATTATGTAGTGTTTTGAACCTAATTTATGCACAAAAAAATTAGATTTATTTAAAATATCGATAGACTACTGTTAATCAGTTTAAAGTTGCCGAAAATTTTAAAAATTTCTTGGGCAAAAACGATTTTTTTTTTTTTTTAATTAGGGTTATACCCGGGGTTTGGTTCCTCGGGTTCTACATAGAACCCGAGGTACCAAACCCCGGGTATAAACCCCGTATACCAAAAAAAAAAAAAATTGTTTCTTTTGTATACCCGGGGTTTGGAACCCCGGGTAGCACAAAAAATGTAAATAAGTTAGAAAGTGGTCTATTTCAGTAATTTTATTTTAAATTTGTATTATAAATGTAAACAACTCCGCTGGAGTGGGGAGGAGATTGGGGATCTCTGGATCGCTGGGGAGGCCATGATTTTTGCTTAGCCCCGGATCTATCGTTCACCAAATTGGGGTTCTGCTATATCGGTCTTTGCGAATCCGCTTTTTACATTTTGTCATGAAAAGAAGGCAAGGGTAATTCAAAGATGTGTGCAAAATAGCAAATGCACTGTGTAAAGCAACTCCAATGGCAACTAACCATTTTGGATAACCAAATCAAAAAATGGCTACTTAATAGGGATTTAGCTATCCAAATTCAAGAACGGATTCCAACCGAACTAGCCATTTATACTAGCTATTTTTCATCTATTAATTTTTATTTAATTTTTATCTAAATTTTCATCCAATAAAATAATTTTACCGCCAAATATTAATATCCCCACCAAATCTAAATTTTCACGCCAAATCTAACAACCAAATTTTACTGCCAAATCTTACCGCCAAAAAATCATCTATAAATATAACTCATTCTTCTGAAAAATTATCAATCTCCACTTCATTTTCTTCTCAACTCATTTATTGTCTTTTTTTAATATCATTATTTCTCATAACATTTTGAATAATTTTCTTATTTTTTACGATTCTTCTGATGGTGACTTCGTGCCAATAGCAACCATGGTTGTGGAGAGTCTACAATCAACAAGTCGTAGAAATTTAACAAGTCGTCGCGGTTCTGTTCCAGGTCACAATATTATCGATCGTGGTAGAGTTGATGGACATCAAAGACTCTGTCGTGATTATTTATCTGAAACTCCTGTTTACAATGAAAACTTATTTCGAAGGCGCTTCTAAATAAGTCGATCTCTTTTTTGTCGAATTGTTCAAGAGGTGGAACAATACGATTCGTATTTTGTCCAGAAAAGAGATGTTGTTGGATTTCTTGGTCTTTCTTCACTTTAAAAGATAACAGCTGTATTCAGAATGTTGGCATATGGAAACCCTGCTGATTCTATCGACGAATATATGCGAATTGGAGAAAGTACTGTCATTGAGAGCTTGAGGCATTTTGTGGAAGCAGTTGTCCAGGTGTTCGGTGTTGAGTATTTAAGAGCACCAAACAACAATGATACTTCTCAATTGTTGGCCTTTGGTGAGCAACAAGATTTTCCTGGAATGTTGGGAAGTATTGACTGTCTGTACTGGAAATGGAAAAATTGTCCTACCGCTTGGCAGGGGATGTACACTAGTCATTGTCATGAGCCTACAATTATTTTAGAAGCTGTTGCTTCACAAGATCTGTGGATATGACATGCTTTATTTGGTATGCTAGGATCACTTAATTATATCAATGTGTTAAATCGATCTTTAGTATTTGATACACTAGGTACTGGAATTGCTCCTCCTGTTACGTATAATATTAATGGAAATACGTATACAATGAGTTATTACTTAACTGATGGCATATATCCAAATTGGCCAACTTTTGGGAAGACAATTTCATGCCCCCAAGGCATGAAGAAGAAGTATTTTGCCACAGCTCAAGAATCAACAAGAAAAGATGTTAAACGAGCATTTGGAGTGCTTCAGACACGTTTTGCCATTGTACGTGGACCGACACGTTTTTGGGATGAGAAAACACTAGCAAATATTATGAAAGCGTGCATTATAATGCATAATATGATGATTGAGGATAAAGGAGGAACTACAAATATTGATTTCAAAGGGAGTGATGGAAATCATCATGCACAAGTCTCGCATGCTCATACGCCCGAGCTTTCGAATTATATTCAAACCCAACATCAGATCAGAGATAGACAAATCTATTCTCAACTTCAGTCAGATCTCATCGAGCATTTATGGCATATGCATGGCCAATAATGATTTATGTTCTTATTTGTGTGTTTGAATTTCAGTTTGATCTTTTCTTGAATTATTTGTTCTTGTTTGTTTGAATTTCAGTAACTCTACTTTAATTATTTGTTATTGTTTGTTTGAACTCCAATTAGATATTTTCTTCAAATATTGCATTGAGAGGATTAAAAACCCAACCCATTTACTATTCTAATTAAAAATTCAAATTCATTTAATTATAAATACTCGACATATTTACTAATTCAATTAAAAATCCAAACCCATTTAATTTTAAATACCCAACCTATTATTTAAACACCCATTTGAATTATTTTACTAAATCAACCCATTACCCAATTCACTAATCACAAACCCAAAGCCCCACTAGCCCACTATCCTAATTAAACAAAAATTCACTTCACTAATCACAAACCCAAGCCCACATCAACAGCCCACTATCCTAATTAAGCAAGAACCCTAGCGGTGGAAGAAGAAGCAACAACAGTAGCACGCAACAGTAGCGACGGAGAGAGAAAAGAACCCCGACAGAGAAGAAGAGCCACAACGGAGAAGAGAGAGGAGCCCCAACGGAGACTGCGATTCAGAAGGCGACGACGGCGACTCCGATTCAAATGGGGAGGGGACGACTGGGAATGAAAAACGGCCAGAGCTCAAGGGGAATGAAGGCAACGGTAATTTTTTACCGCCATATTTTTTTGGCTAGAGGAATAGAGCACGCCAAATTTGGCTATGGTTTAGGGGAGTAGCCATTTCGCCTAGTGCAATGGCTAGTGCGTTGGAGTTGGTTTTCTTCATTTTGACTAGCCAAAATGGCAGTTGAGGGATAGCCAAACCCATTTGGCTATCCCATTGGAGTTGCTCTAACACTGGCCAACATGGCGGTCACGGAGAAATCTTGAAGGGAGTTCTGATTCTTGCTCTTTTTTCTTTTTTTTTTTTCCAAATTCCAATCACCATATATTAAACCAAACTAAAACAAACTTCTTGCTTAAAGTCAACTAGTTTAGAACCATGCAATTTAAAAAAAATATATAATAAATTTGTTAATATTAAAGCATAAAATACATAAATAAATTTTATGTATAATTTTTATTTTATTTTAGTAGCAATATCCAAAAACGAATACATAATTTTATTGAGTAATGACATTTTATAATCGAAAATATTACTATTGAAAATTACACAAATTACTAATATATTATAAAATAATAAACAAATAACCATAAATTAAGCTTAATTTTATCAATTTTTTCAAGTTTAATAAATTCAAATTAATTAATTTATGTCGTATCTAAATTGTTTTGGTTGGAAATATTTTTCAATCGCAGTTATTTGTTTAAGTAATTTAAAATGTGCACTAGAAAAATTAATCATATATTGGTGCATTAATTAGAAAAAATTAAATATAACTAAAACAAAAAAATGAAGAAATTGAGTAGTGCACTCATTATTTGATATATAAAAAAACAAAAATAAAAAAATATAAGAACTCACCGAAATACTTGAAAGAGATATTCTCCAACCTTATTAATTTATATCGTATCTAATTTATTTTTTGTTGAAAATATTTTTTCAATCACAATTTTTGCTTTTTAAATAATTTAAAATGTGCATCAGAAAAATTAATCATATATTTGTGTATTAATTAAAAAAAAATATATAACCAAAAAAAATTGAGTAGGACACTAATTATTTGGTATGTAAAAAAAACATAAGAACTCATCAAAATACTTGAAAGAGTCAGTATCCAACCTCATTAAAAAAGATTCTCTCATTTGACTTTTAAGAATTACTATTAGATATTACAAAATATTGACTTTACCGCATCATGGGAGTTCACAGGAGATCCGAGAAGCTTGTTCGGAAAGGATTTGTCTAATATTAAATAGGATAAATTATATATTTGATTCTCCTATTTATAGGGTGTTTTTTATTTGGTTCTTCAATTCATTTTTTTTCTTCAATGTGGTCCTCTTTTTGCACTCCATTTTGTATGTGTTCTTTTTGTCAAATATTGGGCTTAAGTTGGACGGATTTTGGTCATGTGAGTTGCACATGCCATTTTTTAGGGGGGTAGTTAAGGTGGCATTTGGTTAGTGTTCCCACTTTTCTCAACCCAACTGGAATGGGTTGTGTTGGGATGGGTTGAGTTGAGAATTTTGTTCCCTACTGAAAACAGAATTGTGTTTGGTAACGACAATTTTTTTTTTGTGCTGGGAATAGAATCACGTTTGGTAACGCATAATTTTGTTTCTTTCTGAGAACAAAATTGCATTTGGTAACAAATTATTCTGGAATTATTTCTATAACAACAGCAACAGCAAGACAGAACAAAGATTCCATAATTCCTACAACAAACTCTTGCAAAAACCAACACAATCATCTTCTAAGAAATCGAACCTAAAATCAAGAAATCGAACCAATACAATCATCTTCTGAGAAATCGAACCTACAACAAGCTCTTGCAAAAACCAACACAATTATCTTCTGAGAAATCTAATAAGGAGATAGAGAAAGAGAGGGAGAGAAACTGATGAAATCAAACCTAAAATCAAAGATTCAACATTTTAGATCTCAAAGATTCAAGAAATCAAATCCTAATTCTGAGAAATCGAACCTAAATTCAAGAAATCCAACCCAAAATCAAGAAATCCAACCCATATTCCAATTTCTAAAATCAAACCCTAAAATTGTTTCGTGAATGGAATCGATTTCGTCAATTAAACGAAATTGATTTCGAGAACCCAGATAATGAAGGGGAGACAGAGAGACGATGATGTTTCGACAATGAACGAACTTATGATGGTTACTTCGACGACGAACAGTGACGTTGCTTGGAGGAGACGAACAGCGACGGTGACGGCATGAAGTGAAGACGACGATAACCAAGCATGGAGAGGAGGAGGAGACGAAGACGGCGACGATGATGACAAGAAGATGAAGGCGACGATGGCTATGGCGAAAAGATGAAGACGAAGACGAAGACGATGATTGGTAGGGCGTAAAATACACTGCTACTTACTCTCGCAAGTATAAGAGGTCTAAGTTTTAATATAGTGGATCTTGAAGATCGGATATCGTTCCCATAGAGAAAAGTGTGAATAATTAAATACTGCAATTTACGTAGTCTCATGTTATCTTGACGATTAAAGACATGATTTAAAATTAAACTAAGCTAAACTACAATTAGTGGGTTAATCTTAACTAATTTGATTAATTAGGGATTGATTTCGTTCACTTAATACATGTTTGATTTTGTTTAATTAACAATAACGGAGTTTAGGTATCCGACAATCTTGGTTCATAACCTCCTCCGCCACCTCTTCCGAGTGTAAGACAGGGGAATACGCGACTTCATGTAAACGAAAAGGTCCCCTTCAATGTCTTAACGACTCTAGGCCGCCTATGTCTTGACCCAATGTCATCGATTGCACACTAACTAACGCTCTCCCAGGTCGTTAGATCGTAACGATATGTTTACCCTAGTCCGAATCCAAGGTTACCTCTCCCAAGTGTCAAATCCTAGATTCTAAAATCCAACCCTAATACCATTACAAGCATACTCAGATCGTCAACAAATGATAAACACAATCAAATTTAAAAGTAACAACCGTTAAAGAAACACATTAAACCAAACGAGTATTTACACAACTACATCTATTCCTAACTAATCTTTAATTAAACTAACATATTCTTAGCCAATACAATATTATATCAAGAGGAGATCATCAATATCAACAATAAATATTAAGTACAAAGATGGAAACAAGGGAAGAAAAATCAAATCTCAAAGTAGAGTAGTCCACTTTCGCCAAAGAACAATCCTCCCGAGCTTCCTCTTCTCCATTGATGAACTTTCTCTTCTAGCTCTTCAAGAAATGGCCAAGAACACTTCCTAAAACTAATCTAATCTACTTCCTAAATTATCTAATCCTAACTAAGGTGAAAGGAGCTCTCAAAATATCATTCGGTCCTTTTACAATTGGGGGAGAAAGGGATTAAAAGCCAGGTTTTTGGGAAAATATCTTCAAAATATCTAAAAATAGATATTTTTGCACAGAGTTTCACCATCTAGGCGGTGGTTTAAGTTGGTTAAACTTCTATCGGATCTTCGCCTAGGTGGTGGCTGCTGGCACAATATTCTGATGTTTTCTCCCCTAGGAGGTGGTTCAGCACTTCAGCATTCCAACATTATGCCTCTTTTCCGCCTAGGCGGTGGAATTTCCGCCTAGGTGGTGGTCTTCATGCACCGAAACCCAGTTCTTCACGTTTTGTTCACCGTTTCTCCACCGTTTTTGTTTGTTTATTGCTCGTTAATGTCCTTTCACCTGTTTTACACTAAAACAAACTAAAACACAATTAAATATAACTAATACGCTTGAAAATTAACAAATTCAATTTCGAAATAGATAGGTATTTTACACCTATCAATACCCCCAAACTTAGAATTTTGCTAGTCCTCGAGCAAAACACTAATACTAAGCTAAACTAACTAATGAACTAACAAACTAAAAATGAAAAACTTAAACACAAAAGAAGTACATGCATGTAAATATAAAGTTCAATCGAAAGGACCAATTTGTTCCTCCTTCAACATCCCTAAATCTAATCAAGTTCGGGAAGTAACCCACACCAAGTAGTGTTCTAGAATTTCAACAATCAATATCAATAAAAACCATTCTAGATCCATTTGAAGTGTGTGTGTGAGAACTCAAATGTGTAACTATTCAAATACCGGATTCGATTATTCAATCGTTAAGCTCATAACTTAAACCGTTGAAGGATTCAGGAAAACCATACGCTTGATTGAAGTCTACTATCCACTAATGTAGGCTCAGATATTCACAGAGATCAATAGGGCTTGGTTTGGCTTTGGAGAATGACCACGGGTATCACAGGCATAAAAAATAGCAAATCGGTTTAAATTCATAGATACCCGAGGTAAAATCGCTTGTCGCTATCCTTTCTCATGACCCCCACATTCTTATAATACAACTCTGAATAAGAAATAAAGATCTTTGTATTTACTTGTCAAAAGAAAAGAAAATGAAAACTATAATCACGTTTTTTTTTTTTTTTAACAATATATTCCTAAATTAATTCGAATTATTATAGTTTTAGGAGAGTGCAAAAAGAAGTTAGAGAAACACACCCCCAAACTCATTCAAATTTATAAAATTTTAGGAATATGTAAAAGAAAGAAATTATAGTAACAGACCCTCAAACTTGTTTTAGGAGTATGCAAAAAGAAATACGAAAGTGACAAGTGAATACACCAATACCGAATCAATAAAAATTTATCAGAAACCCAACCACTCACTTGATTTCACTCAATTTTGAAAATTAGGCTTAGCGACATTTGGTTAGGAAAAATTTAAATGAAATGAGTATTTGAACGTTTACAGAATTGATTATGTTATCAACTTCGACAGAGAAAATAAGGAATGAAAATTTTCAGGTTAGCTACAACAGTTCAAGCGAAAAAAATGACGGCCTAAATCACGTCTCCGGAATTACCTTACCTAGGATTCCGCCTCAAGTTTCCCCCAAATCAAGTTCTAGTCTCCTCATTTTCTATCATGAGCTTAATATTGAATAATCAGCGTCTAATCGTTCAGATAATTATACATTGAGTTCAAATGTCGTGCGATTTTAGGATTGAGATAATTTTTACCCAATCAACATGAGCACACAAAACACACAAAGAAGGTATTACCCCCGACCTCAATATGCAATTAGGGGATAATTCTCATCATCGGGACTTGGCCTAAATGAACTCAACATCTAAACATGCAAACACAGCTTTATACATACACAATTCTAAACTAAATTTAATACTAACATACATAAATTAATCTAACACTACTCATGCAAAAACAAAAATTAAACTAACGAAACTAAAAATTTAAAAACTAAAACATTCATTAAAATAATAAAATACATACATAAACATAATTTTGTACATAAACAATTTTGCATTCTGTTCAAAAAATAATAATGGTTCATCATTTTCTACAAAAAATAAAAATGAATGAACATCCACTAAACTAACATCCATTCCATCCTAATACATGCTTGAACAAAAGACGTGTTCTACTGTCAGCGAACCCAATAAACATATAGCATTAATACAAACAAAAGGGGTTGAACACATACCTAGGGAATAAGACTTATTCCCTACTATTCACCTGACGATGAGTCATCACCATCATCTCGTTGGAAAGGAAAGTGTGGTTTCTGTAGCAAATGTGGTAGCACGGATGGCATCGAAGGATAGTTGCGCATCTCAAGGCCAAGGCCTCCCCAAATCATCCGTTGGACTTGATCTTGCTGCCTCAAATATTAGTCTAGGAAATAACACATCTCGTATTAATTTTGGAGAACGATCTGAAGCTTGTTATATACCCTCTCCTGGGAGTTTTCATTTCGGGCTTCGGAAGGTCCCGCCGTTTCATTTGTTAGCTCTTCCTCTTCTTCAGGCTCGGGCTCGACTGGCTCTTACGCCCCAGTCTTCCACAAACGGTTTATCTTTGATAGATCTAGTAGAATGATAGGGTGACACAGGCTTTCCCTGGATATCGTCACTCCAGCTAGTCGGAAAATATGGGTCAAAAGTGATGGAAACGGGAGCCCACCATTTACTGTTTTCGCAGCATGCATGATCGATGAGTAGATCAGGAATCCAGCGTTGATTGCTTCCTTAGTTTGAATTTTGTAGATTAAAAAGGCCCTGTCCTTTGAGACGTCTGAAAGATGTGACATCGGTAGGAGGCTTCCACAAATGAAATGGTGCCAGATTTTTGGAATTAGATTTAGGTATTTCACCAAGAAGGTAGCGACATTCGGTCCTTGGTGTTTCCACTTGACTTCGTCGGATGTGATCTTTTTTATGACCCTATTCAAAGTTGGTTCTTGGCTTTCAGTGGACCCCGGTGCTAATAGTCCAAAGAGATCGTTGATAAAATCAGGACTGAAGATGATCGGCCGATTTTGAACTCTTGCTTAGTAGTCTACGGCCTCCATAGCATTTTCGTAAAATTCCTTGACCAAAGCTACCTCGCCCGGGGGTGGAGATTTACAGAATTGCTCCTATTGGCGGCTTCCGATTTCTTGTTAAAATTTCGCCAGGAGATCTTCTATCGGACCAAAACCACGTTGGCGTATCCATGTTCAAAAGGCTTCATGGTCTTTGAAATGCTCATCTGCTTGTTTTGACACAAAACGGTTGGCATTATAGTTAATTTCGGTCGGTACCTCTAGTTGCGAACTCGAACCTTCTCCTCTCGCCCTCTTCTTAGCTATCCTCTTCGGTATTTCTTAACAATCACAATCACAAAAAACCAATACAACCTCATCATATATGAACAATTGAAAAACATAAACCTCCCAAATCACTTTGTCAAGAACACATACATCTCAAACAAACACCCATTTGAACTTTTCAACCAAATTTCACAAATGTGACATACTATCTTAGTTCACATACTTAACTAATCCATTTAAACATGCTCATCACCAAGAATCAAACCAAAAACCCATAGAACTTTGAAATCGCGAAAATAGGGTTAATGGGTTTTGGGCAAAACTTCAAAATCCAATGATTTTTTAACATAATCATGCAAATCAACCAATAATTTCAACAACTAGACTAAATGTAAGATAAAATAAACTTACTTGTTGAGAATTTATGGTCCAATCAAAAGATAATGAAGAAAATGCACCGTTCACGCAAAAACCCTAAAATTTCTGGAAAAAAGGGTGGAGATCCAATTCTTGGTGGTTGATTTGTGATGGAAATGACTAATTTTTCTAATGGAAGGATGATTTTTGAGTATTGGAACGGTTTGGAAGTGAGATTTTAGAGAGAAGGTGGAGGTTTTTGGGAAGGAGCCTTGCGATTTTCAATTTTTAACGAACGGGCTGTTTTAACTGCAGAAGGTCCATCACCTAGGCAGTGGAGCCCTTTTTTGAAAACAAACCTTTCTGATGTTTATTCGCCTAGGCGGTAGTTTCTCCGCCTAGGCGAAAAAACACACAACCTGTAATTTTACCGCCTAGGCGGTGGCCCTACAGCTCCTTCTTTATGTTTTTCTCAAATTTTCAAAATACTACTCCACCCCATACGTTTCCACTTTGCTTGTTCAATATGTTTAAACGTGAAACACATCCCCAAGCATCCACATTCCTAAATTCACTTCCGAACACGTTCCAAAGCCATGCCGGCTTCCAAAAAGAATAAATAATAAAATAAATAGTAACAAAAATCGGGTAATTTGATACCCTAAGTTTCATTTCAAAAATAAATATTGCGCTTGCTTTACCGTCCCCAACTGGACTTTCGTGTTATTAAATATTTTTCACCAAAATTCCCCATAGACAAGGAATTTGGGCTCAAATGCTCAGTTGGATCAAGATCATGACTTGAAGTCGGCTTCTCCTCTCAGTCCTTATCATTTTCAATATAAGCTCGATCTCGGGATTGAGAATTAAGAATTCCAATCTTCTTCATCGTTTCTCGCACGGCTTAATCACACTAACACAATAAAACAAAAATTAAAATTAAAAACAAAACAAAATAAATGTCAAGATTAACAATCGACCACTTAGTCGCAATATCAACTAAAAATTCACATTATTCTCCGGCAACGGGGCCAAAAACTTGGTAGGGTGTAAAATACACCGCTATTTACTCTCACAAGTATACGAGGTCTAAGTTTTAATATAGTGGATCTTGAAGATTGGATATCATTCCCACAGAGAAAAGTGTGAATAATTTAATACCGCAATTTACGTAGTCTCATGTTATCCTAACAATTAAAGATATGATTTAAAATTAAACTAAGCTAAACTACAATTAGTGGGTTAATCTTAACTAAGTTGATTAATTAGGGATTGATTTCGTTCACTTAATACATGTTTGATTTTGTTTAGTTAACAATAACAGAGTTTAGGTATCCGACAATTTCGGTTCGTAAACTCTTCCGCCACCTCTTCTGAGTGTAAGACGGGGAATACGCGACTTCGTGTCAACGAAGAGGTCCCCCTCAATGTCTTAACGACTTTAGGCCGCATGAGTCTTGACCCAACGTCATCGATTGCACACTAACTAACGCCCTCTCGGGTTGTTAGATCGTAACGATGTGTTTACCCTAGTTCAAATCCAGGGTTACCTCTTCCGAGTGTCAAACCCTAGATTCTAAAATACAACCCTAATACCATTACAAGCATATTAAGATCGTCATCAAATGATAAACACAATCGTATTTAAAATCAACAACCATTAAAGAAACATGTATTAAACCAAACGAGTATTTACAGAATTACATCTATCCCTAACTAATCTTTAATTAAATTAACATGTTCTTAGCCAATACAATATTAAATCAAGAGGAGATCATCAATATCAACAATAAATATTAAGTACAAAGATGGAAACAAGAGAAGAAAAATCAAATCTCAAAGTGGAATAGTCCACTTTCACCAAAGAACAATCCTCCCGAGCTTTCTCTTCTCCATTGATGAACTTCCTCTTCTAGCTCTTCAAGAAATGGCCAAGAACACTTCTAAAAACTAATCTAATCTACTTCCTAAATTATCTAATCCTAACTAAGGTGAAAGAAGCTCTCAAAACATCATTCGATCCTTTTACAATTGGGGGAGAAAGGGGTTAAAAGCTAGGTTTTTGGGAAAATATCTTCAAAATATCTAAAAATAGATATTTCTGCACAGAGTGTCACCGCCTAGGTAGTGGTTCACCGCTTAGGCAGTGGTTTAAGTCGGTTAAGCTTCTGTCGGATCTTCGCCTAGGCGGTGGTTTCTCCACCTAGGCAGTGGATGCTGGCACAACATTCTGATGTTTTCTCGCCTAGGCAGTGGTTTTCTCGCCTAAGCGGTGGTTCAACACTTCAGCACTCCAACATTCTGCCTTTTTTCTACCTAGGTGGTGGTCTTCATGCACCAAAACCCAGTTCTTCACGTTTTGTTCACCGTTTTTTCCACCATTTTCGCTTGTTTATTGTTCGTTAATGTCCCTTCACCTGTTTTACACTAAAACACAATTAAATATAACTAATACGCTTGAAAATTAACAAATTCGATTTTGAAATAGATAGGTATTTTACACCTATCAATGATGACGGGAACGTGTAATGGGGAAGACGAACACAAGAGTTGATAGAGGATGAGGAGGATAGAGCGACAAAGACGATGATGGAGGAGGCCGATGGGGAGCTCAGATAATGAGAATTGAGAGATAAAATTATTTCTCTTATTTTAATTTCATGTAATGCCAAGTGTCACGGTCTTAGCTTATCTAGTGCTTGTTCTCGTACATGGTCGCTTGTCCTGACCCTTTTCATTTGTTTTCTACACTAGTTTAGCTTAGATTAGCTTAATTTAGTTTATTTCTTTCATTTTTTGTAGAAAGACACCATTATGACTCCTCGAGCAGAATGATGTCTATTGTGGTCACTTGTATTTTTTTGCTTAAAATATTATGTGGGAGGACATGCTCTTGAAGTCATTCAAGCTTTTTACACCTTATAGCCTTTGATATTAATATAATTGTTGTTATTATTGTAATTGTATTCTTCTCTACATTGCCGGCATGTGTTGTTGTAGGGAAACTCGTTACTATTGAAACCGCTTCTGCGATTCAAGATCCTCTGATCTTCAGGCTTGCTACTAGGCGATCCCTTAGTTAGCGCCACACGATCCACTTTCTAGTCTCAAAAGGCTCTGCCCATGACAATTGGTATCAGAGCAACGGACCGATCCGTTGCCTGAACATATTGGTGAAATACCATGTCGACGAAAGATCGTCTCGACATGCTTGAACAAAGCGTTTCCCGCATTGACGCTGCTCTAGCTCTTTTGTGAAGCCCCGATGCTAATAGGGAGGAGACATCTCAAAACCCCCAAATCAATCATCTGATTGAACGGATGGGCCTAGTTGCCGTGACATCCGCTAACCATCATGCTCAGATGGAACAGTTAGTCCTTGATCTCCAAAGCGAGTTAGACAGCTTGAAGAATCTTGTGTACCGAGCTCTTGCGAAAGACTCCAGACAACCTACTTCAAGGGTTCGCATTCCTAAACCTCAATCCTATGGCAGTTCAAGAGATGCTAAGGAGCTTGAAAACTTCCTCTTTGATGTAGAGCAATACTTTCGGGGCACCGGAGTAACCTCCGAGGAAACAACTTCCATGTATCTTTGTGGTGATGCTAAATTATGGTGGCGAACCAAATATGCAGACATCCTAGAGGGAAGTTGCACCATCAATACCTTGGAAGACCTTAAAGGTGAACTTAAGGTACAATTCTTTCCGAAAAATGTTGAGTACACTGCTCAACGACGACTGAGAGAGCTGAAACAGACCGGATACATTCGAAAATATGTCAAGAAGTTTATAGCTCTCATGCTGGACATTCGTACAATGTCCCAAAAGGATAAATTGTTTTGATTCCTAGATGGCTTGAAAGATTGAGTACGTCAGGAAATACAAAGACAGTGTCCTACTGATTTATCTGCTATCATTGCTGCCACAGAAAGAGTAAGTGATTACTCTCCTGGATCTACCACTAACCATAATAAGAGAAAAGACAAGAATGTCTCCCATTATGATGGAAGTAAAGGTCAATCATCTCGGGAAAGCCCACTAAGACGTTAGAGCAACCCTAACTCCAATTCTAATTCAAGGAGTCCGGGCCGAGGCCAGCACTCAAAATCTGGCCAATCGTTCAACAACTCAGGGGCATCATTGGGTTTAGAAAACCAAAAGCCTCACTGGGTCAAACAGGCCCATAAAAATCCAACTTCTTGTGTTTTGTGCAACAAGAATCATGATGTATCCGATTGTCCACATAAACATGCTTTGTCCTCGCTGCAAGCATCGATTCAGGAAGAAAATGAACATTAAGGAAAATATATTGTAGAGCAAAAAGAGGAAACTTCAGACGAGATTGATGCTTATCAAATGGGTACAATTCATTTGTTGAATGCCATGAAGCGACAATCGGTCGCAAAGAAGAAGGTCATGAAGAAGAACCTCATGTTCGTGGACCTTCGAATTAATGGGCGAAATTCTCGTGCTTTAATTGACATTGGTGCTACACACAATTTTATGTTCGATAAGGAAACTAATCAGTTGGGCTTACATGTCGAAAAGTACTCAGGGAGATTGAAGGCCGTGAATTCTGAAGCGCGCCCCCTGATTGGAGTCACCAACACGGCATACACGAAGATTGCTCCATGGGATGGGTTCCTCAACTTCACCATAGCTCTCATGGATGATTTTCAAGTGATATTGGGGATGGAATTCTTTATGGACACTAAGGCGATCCCAATGCCTTTTGCAGATTCGCTTTGTATAATGGGAGATCGATCGTGTGTCATTCCTACAATTCACTATTCAATTGAAGACAGATCCATTTCGTCTCTGTAGCTTGAGATGGAGGAATATCAAGACGACCTTCTAGTTCTTAGTGGGGGACAAACTAACCCACAAGTGCCACTTTTAATTTCAGCAAAAGGGTTGTTTGACTATGTTTAAATTGTTTATCCAAGAGAAATTCCAGAGAAGTTTCTCCCTCATTCGAATAGGGAAAAATCTACAGATATCAAGTTCTCATTGGGCCAATCTGCTTTTATGTTAACCAATAGTGTGAAGACCCACTTGCTTTCGGTGGGACTACATCGAGAAAGATGGAAGTACCGACTTTGTGTGCTGAGGGTTGAAAATTCGGGGAACAAAGGTACAACAGTTGTAGTGGTGGATAAATCATTGAGTTCTACAACCTTATATCCAGCACTTCAATTTCGATATTCCAGGGACACCGTCGTACAGGTTCTCAAGCATGATCCTCAGTTGTGGAATGTTCCGAGGGGTAGTGATTCATGCTTCAATCTACACAAGTGCTTTGATGTCAACTTGGAATCTAGTGAGATTATCACAGACCAACCACTGTATCCTCATTCAGTGGATAAGATCTACAAAACCAACATATCTGGAAGACAACAAAAGACACAACAACCGCAGACCAAATCAGAAGCATCATCAGAAAAAGTCTACAAGGACGTCGACAGCTCAAGTGGGGGAGAATGTCACGGTCTTAGCTTATCCAGTGCTTGTTCTCTCACATAGCCACTTGTCTGTGACCCTTTTCATTTGTTTTCTAGACTAGTTTAGCTTAGATTAGCTTAGTTTAGTTTATTTCTTTTATTTCTTGTAGAAAGACACCATTATGACTCCTCGAGCATAATGATGTCTATTGTGGTCACTTGTATTTTTTTGTTTAAAGTATTATGTGGGAGGACATGTTCTTGAAGTCATTCAAGCCTTTCACACCTTGTAGCCTTTGATATTAATACAATTGTTGTTGCTATTGTAATTGTATTATTCTCTACATTGCCGGCATGTATTGTTGTAGGAAAACTCATTGCTATTGAAACAACTTTCGCTATTCAAGATCCTCTGATCTTCAAGTTCGCTATTAGGCAATCCCCTAATTAGTGCCGCACGATCCACTTTCTAGCCTCAAAAGGCTCGGCCCATGACACCAAGCGTGTCCCTATTTTAGGTTGAGTTTTTTGGGCACAAAAAAAAAAAAACAACTATTTTATGTTTCTCCTTTCTTTAGTTTTTCAAGAATCAATTCTTATTTTTTTGGTTGGGTTGGGTTTTGTGTTTGCCAAACGCGTTCCTGAAAATCAATCCAATAATTTTTTAGTTGGGTTGGGTTGAAATGGAATGGAAAGACTAACCAAACGGGGCCTAATTTTATTCTCTCTCTTTCTCATTATCTCTTTCTATGCAACCCACCACCCCTTCCATGCCGGCAATCTCTTCGCGCTTGAAGGAGACAATACTCGTGCATGATCCAATCAGTCCTGCAGCTATGTGGGGGGTTTTTCTCTATAGACACCATAGTCTTCTTCAAACCAACAACTTGGTTGACACCACTGTATCAATTATTCGCTACAAATCTCCATGTCTTTTCCGGTGGCCTTCCAATAACCAAAACTGGTGGCTCTGTTTCATCGATTCCTATTTTGCTATTTCACCTCCCTCGTGCTGAAAAATACCTCTTTTTCTCCCAATCACCCACGCAAAAACAGAACATGAATTTGATTAATTACTGATTTAGGAGTTGGATTTGGGGGGTAGAGCAAAAAATGGGGTACCTGGTAAATCCCAATGATTGAACTTGTAGACATCGACTCGGGGATGATGGAGGTCGACAATAAGAATGAGAGGACCTTGTGCTTCAAGTACTAAACCACCAGCTCTTTGTCCGTCGGGTAGAAGCGAAACCCGAGAGGCAATCTCAACACTCATTTCTTGATGAAGTTTAGGTACTTCTCCATGCTCTTCTCTCTCTTCTTCTTTCTTGTGCTTTTTGCAGACAAAACAAAATTGGTGTGCTCTAAATCAAATTTCTCTTCTCCAGTTCGAATTTTGCTTCGTTTGGAGAAAAGAAATTCAAACTCTGAATGTTCAGATCTATTTCTCTCTTTCTCCTCTATCTCTCTCTATAAATGCATGTTTGTGACGTTATTAACATGGAAGCTAATTCATTTGGGACCTTACAGATCCACTCTTTCTCTTACTCAAATATTACCCCCTGGGTCTGTGTTTTCAAATCGAGAATCATTTGTAGATGAGGAGCTGGTAAGGGAGCTTCTTACTTTCCAAGCTGGCCAAGAAGATGATGAGGACATTAGACCCATGTCTAAATCCTAGTTTAGCACGAAAAGCACTTCGAATGGTTGATTAATCATCAGAGATGAATTACATTTGCAATTGATGATTTTAATCTCAAATTGCTGAAAATTTTCTTAAAATGCTATTAATGGTGATTTACTATATCAAATCTTATGAATCTTAATTCAAAAAATGTGATAAATCGTGATGGAATTGAAATCCATTTTTCTGTGTATTTTTTGAGCTTTCATCGGTGAAAATTATGTAAGTTAGGGAAGAATGAATGATTGTTTAATCACCATTCTCGAAAACATAGTCATTAGCAATCGAGGTCAACGGCAATATAGGCGGAGGCTCTGGGTTTTTTTTCAAGCAAAGCTCCAGTCTAAACGCGGTATTGGATACATAAGAACCCTATTCCCTCTGCGTCTTATTTCCCAGAACAATTCCACCGACTCGGCATCAAGCATTAAGAGATCACGAGCATAGAAGGGGTAGTGAGTTGTTGAGAGGGTGAGAGAAGAAGAAAGAGATAAAGTAAAGAAAAAAAAACAAATAAAATAAAAAAATGAAAGAAAGGAAAGAAAAAAGAAAAAGGAAATTATGTTTTTATCCAAAAAGAATGGCATATGTAAATCACATAACCAGATTTCATCCAACTTAACCCCAATATTAACAGAAGGACCACATTTATAAAATCAATAAATTGAAGGGCCACATAAAAAATACGCTACAAATAGGAGAACAAAAATGTAACTTGTCCTATCAAATATAATAGAAAAAAGTTGGTAATGCTCCTTATATAATTAATAGCTAATTTAATACAAGTAATATTATGATTAGAATCAAACAACTTTTTAAGACCTACTTAAATAAAACATTGTTTATAGATTTATTTAAAAATAAAAAATTAGGCACCAACTCCTATTAATATTTTTTAATGATAAAAATATCCTGATCTCTTAAAGTCGTGAAACCTTTTCATTTTTGTCATTCTCTCTTTGTTCCACCCTGCTCCCCATTCTCTTTGTGTTCCACCATTGTCCTCCATTCTCTTTTGTGTTCCTTTGTGTTCCACTGTTGCCCTCCCTATTTTCTCTGTGTTCCACTGCCATGTCCATACTCACAGTTATTGCTGATGTCGCAGCCACCGTCACCACGTTTGATTGTCATCATCACATTCATTCTTTGTCATTGCCACTGCTTTTACTAGTTGTCATCGTCGTTGCCACTATGCTATCACTTATCCTTCTTAGATATGGCCAGATCTAGGTTAGATCTATTCAGATGAAGAATTGTCGAGAAGGAGCAGCAACACCAACAATTGTCAACTATGGGTATCAATTTGGCCACAGGAGATAAGAGCAAGAAGACGACGACGAGGAATGGGCAACTGTGTGCATCCTTTTAATTTCAATTCTCAAGTAATTTTGATTTTATGAATCTTTGTTTTTGTCATTTGATCTGTGTTTGATCTATTGCGATATCAACTGTTCCAGTTCTTGGTTTTTTTTTTAATTATTTTCTTATTTTCTTATTTTTGAATTTTGAGTTGTTCAATTTTGATTTTTTAATAGATTTATTCATGAGAATATATTTTTAGTAGATTTTCACTTAATTACTGTGGATAAGTGAAATTTTTTACTTTGGTTGTTTGATTTTTTTTAATTTTTTTTTTTATGAATATTTTATTTTTGATTGAGTTATTCAAGAGAATATGGTAGGATATAGTCTTGGTTAATGATGGTTCGATATTTGAAATCTTCTTCAGAACCTGCATTTTTGGCATGCTATAATTTTTATGAGATTTTCACTTGATTTTAGTGATATTTACTTTGGTTGTATGAATTCTTTTATGAATGTTTTATTTTTGAATTTTGGATTATGTATATGATGGTATATGATTTTTTTCATTTTAGTGAAATTATTTATTTTTATTTCATTTAGTGAAATTGTTAATAGTCGGTGGAATTATAAAATTTTAGCGGAATTGTTAATATTTAGTTGAATTATAGAAACTCAATGGAACATTTATTAATTTTCTATAATTAATTTGTTTATACATATATTTTGTATTAAATAATTTTAATCTTTTTAAAATTTAAATTTTTTATATTTTATTTTTAAATTTTAATAGAATGTTATAAAAATATCAGTGGAACATATGTAAGGGTATTTATGACATTTTTATAAAATCATATATTTTTGAATAAAAAATAAAATTAAGTTAAATTTTACTAAATAATAAAATTTCAGTAGAATTTCAAATATTAAGTGAATTTGTGTAAATAAAAGGGGTGATTTTTGAATGATAATTAGTTTTATACGTTTTACATAAGTTTAATTTTAGTGGTCTTTAGAAAAGTTTTTGTTTTTGTTTTTGTTTGTTTGTTTTTTTTTTTTGGGGGGGGGGGAGGGGGGTTTTGGGGGGGGGGGGGGGGGGAGTTTTGGAAACTCTAAACAAAAAACCCAATAAAGAATGCAAAATAGTTAAAGCATTAATGAGGGTAAAAGAGACATTTAGAATGGAGAGGGCAAATGAAGAGTTCTTTACCTATATGGGTCCCAAAAGTTTTCAAATTACAAAAGTGGGTCTCTTTTGAACTTATTTACTTATAAAGGTCTCTCCAGCCTTTACACGGTCGATTTCTACCATTTTTTTTCTTCTCTAAAATCGGCCTTGGCAAGGCCGATTTTAATTTAGGGGGCTGCCATTGTGGCAGCCCCTTCTCCCCCTCCTCCTATTATATATATTTATAGTTTTATGATTTGAATATATAATTATAATTTGTAACTAAAGATTATAATTTGTATATATAACTAATTAATTTGTATATATAATTTTAAATTTTAAAATATTAAATAATATATATATATATATATATATATATATATATATATATATATATTCAACCCCCTCACCCTCCCCCCCCCCCCCCCCCCCCCCCAAAAAAAAAAATCGGCCCTAGCAAGGTCAGATTTTGTTTTTTTGTGGGTAAGTGAAATTATGTAATTTCACTTCCCCCCCCCCCTCCCCCCAAAAAAAATATATATATATATATATATATATATATATATATATATATATATATATATATATATATATATATATATATTCAACCCTCTCACCCTCCCGCCCCCCCCCCCCCCCAAAAAAAAAAAGAAAATTGGCCCTGGCAAGGTCAGATTTTGTTTTTTTGTGGATAAGTGAAATTATATAATTTCACTTCCCCTGCCCCCTGCCCCCTCCCCAAAACCAAAATTTCATTTTATATTTTATAAATAATTTTTAAACATTTTTATTTAAACAATTTTGTATATAATTATTTATACAAAATTTGTATATAATATTTATACAAAATTATAATTTTTTTCTTTCATTCATTTTAATTTTTTTTAATTAGTTAATTTGTACATATAAATATTAAAATTTTAGTTAATTTGTATATATAAATTGTAAAATTATAAATATATATAATTTTAAATTTTGTTTAATATTTTAAAATTAAAAATTATACACACAAATTATATATACAAACTAACTAGTTAAAAAAGAATGAAGTCTCACTTTGCAATTTAACCTTAAAAAAAATGGAACATACCTTAGTTGTGGACCCCCCCCCCCTCCCCCAACCCCACCCACCACCTACCCCAACATCTGAATACCAAATCCAACCCTTGCAGGGCCATATTTGGTTGGGAGCATTTTTTTAAAGGTAAAACTACACTTTATATCCCTAAAGTTTGGGTATAGTTTAATTTTACACCCTAACATTTTAATTATCATATGGTGAACCTGAAGTTAGTTTTTCATGTCAATTAGGTCCAATTACTATTTTTGGTCATTTATTTAGCGGAATAAGGGGCACGGTGTAACAACATTGAAACTTTAAGTGTGCAGAGTGTAACATAACATTTTTTATTGCATTTATTTTCTCTAATGTTTTTATTTATTGCATAACATTTTATAATTTATATATACAAATTAACTAATTAAAAAAGAAAACAAATTTAAATGAATGAAAGAAAAAAATTATAATTTTGTATAAATAAAAAAAAATTATGTTCAAAATTGTTTAAAAGTTATTTATAAAATATATAACGAAATTTTGGCGCGGGGGAGGGGGGGGGGGGGAAGTAAAATTATATAATTTCACTTATCCCCCAAAAAATAAAATCCAGCCTTGCTAGGGCCGATTTTTTTTTTTTCTTTTGGAGGGGGTTGAATCTATCTATCTATCTCTTTCTCTCTCTCTCTCTCTCTCTCTCTCTATATATATATATATATATATATATATTTGTTTAATATTTTAAAATAAAAAATTATATCTACAAATTATAAAACTATAAATATATATAATTGAGGAAGGGTGGGGAGGGTGGGGGGAGGGGGCTGCCAGTGTCAGCTCCCTAAATTAAAACCGGCCTTGCCAAGGCTGATTTTAGAGGAAAAATACAATTTCAATCTAATTCGTAGCAACAATCATCTCTACTTAACCAGACACACAAAATAGGTATAAATAGAAACAACCAACAGTTGACAACCCCAACTACCTAGGCACAAGAAACAGTCACCTGTCTGGATATGTGTTAACATTTGTGGGAAAACTACCTTGTTGGTAGTTATCAAGCCTTTCCAGCCAAGAACCCACAATTGTCACCCACGCTTTGCACATGCGCCAGTAACTGCCCAGCACACTTAGGTCTTATGAGTTAGTACTCATATACTATGTTCTAGTAACTTGACGTTATGCTCACCCATTGCCCAATTTTCAATCGTGTTCCCTTGATCATGTCGATATATATCAACACCTTGTCATGTCGCCCGCATGACCAAAACATATCATGCACCCATATTCTTTCTTAATTAGCTTATCCTTGTGCTCGAGCTTGATTTTATGTTACACTCATGAATGTCGATCCTAGCATTGCGCCGAGGATCATCGTATCTCATTTTAGTGGCGCCTGATGTCCACAAACACAATCCAATGATGCCCAAGTGTGCCCATGCATGCTGACACATGCTGATGCCCCTGAATATTGATCATAGTCATGTGCCTAGGATTGTCTTGTGCCTTGACTCGGCATCACCCAATACCGGCTAGTATTGACCCGTGATACCCTATTTTATCAATGCTTGTCACGTCTCGATTTTCTACCTATGTCGAGAATCTTGTGTAAACCTGGCCCATGGCTTCCCATCACGCCTTGGTCATTAGATATACATTTCCATGGTGTACCAATGTCCTTTAGCACACCTAGGATATCCATGCCACGTAGAGGGTCTGGAGGGAGGGGCACCTTTGTAGACACTGCATTTTGTCGCACCCAAATTAGCAACTTTTAATAGTTTTCAGGTCTAAATTGAAATTTTAAGAAATTTTAAATCATTGTTTGAAGGGACGAATTTCGATGACATATTTTGATTAACTTTTTTTCTAATTATTTTTACTTTAAAAAAAAAAAAAAAAAAAAAAAAAGAACTCCAATTGGATTCCGAATGTTCTAGAATATTTAGGAGTCACTATTGAGATTTCTAAAAGTTATGTTTGGACAAAATTGATCAAATTAGAAGTAGTTCTACAAACGATATCACTTCCTAAATGATTAATTTCGGAAATTGTGCACTTTGCAAATATTTTTATTTTGATCCCAAAATTTTAATATTTTATAAATTTCTTCAAATTAGCAATCAATTTCATTTTTTTTTTCCAATTAAACATCCCAATAACATATTGGATGCTTTAATTTCATATCTTTCAATTTACTTTCCAAAGATTCCAAAAAAAAAAAAAAAAAATTAATTAAAAAGAATACCCATAACACCAAAATTGCTTCATGCAAACCACCGAATAATAAGACAAAACCTAAGATTCCCCTAAGGAGTGGACATAGTGGTTTAGGGGGTGCTCCTTAGTCAAATTCCCTAAAAGGAAAGACTTAAGGAGGTGGTTTACTTGCCTACACACGAAATACAACTTCAGGAGGGGTTTAAGAAGTAATTTTCACAAAATAGGAGATAGTTATCCATTAATAGGTCAACAGGTAGCATATTTGACTTTGGAATTCATCGATACAAGTGCATTCATGAATGCACAAGTTTGGACTACGTACAAAAGGGCCCCCTCTCTCATTTTTCACATATACACCCATTCTTACACCTACTCACTCCCCAAAACTCTCTATTGGTCCTAAGAAGATTTCCACCCTATCCCATCCCCAAATCCTCTAATCAAAAAGAGAGAGAGAAAAAAAAAGAGAGAAAAAAAAAAAAGAAGAAAGAAAGAAGAAGAAGGAGAAAAACAATGAGAGAAAGGGACAAGGAGCTTCCACCAAAACAACCTAACCCACTCTCCGACACTTTACTTTCCTAAATGCGCTGAATGAATGGACCTAAAATCGAAGAAACATAAGAGGACATTCCTAAGGGAACACCAAAAAATAGTTTACTTTTCTTCATTTACATTCCAGTATTTACTTTCCAGATTTGCACATTTTTCGTGCTTTTAATTTCTACAAATTATTTTTCTGTTCTACGAATTTTTGCTCTTTTACTTTTTCTATAATTTACTCATTCTGTTCTGCACCTTTTCACGCTTTAAATTTCTCTCGATTTTATTTGATGCCTTTTTATTTATTTTCTTTCAAATAAAAATATAAAAAAATAAAGAAATGTCTCAACTGAAAGCTGATAGGGGAGAGTTTCCTATATCACATTTTAGGTTTCCTAATTTGCGCGAAACTTTAGATGGTGGGTTGAGGGGGAATTTCTCCAAAGTAGTCTTTTTTAGCTAGGTCGAATTGGCAAATAAAACACTGCATTTCATCTTTTATAAAAAATGTCGTTACTTTTTGGGAAGATTCCTTCGTAACAAGAATTTTACTTTAAAAACAGAATTTCTTTATAACAAGGTTTTCCAAAATGTTGTTGTTTTTTTTTTTTTTTTAGGACTTCTTCATAACAAGAGTCCTCAACATTTTTGTTAGCCTAGTAGAATACCCAAGAGAGGGGATGAATTGGGTAATTAAAAATTATTAGAATAAAATTCAATAAATCAAATAATTAATTTTAATCCTAAATTAATTATTATCTTTATATGACAGCGGAATAATATAATCAACTAAGTTCACAACCAAACAACAAAAATAACAAAGTAAATATAGCAGCACACCAAAGATTTATTCTAGTTCACCAAGCTACTCTTGGCTAATTCAGTCCCCTGAGCTCCACGGAGGTCGCACCCACTAAAATCAAGATCCCTTTAAAGGTAGGAACCATACTCTCACACCGATTCTTTTACAAACTAAGAATCAGCCTTTACAATATCATTTTTTCAGGCTAAGGAATAACCTCTACTTTTTACTGGCTAAAGAATAACCCTAATTCTTTTTAACACTAAGGCTCAAGAATAAAAATCTCACAAAACACTCCAACTATCATTTTCCCAGGTAAGGATGAAACATTTACAAATCACTCAAATCACAATTCTATCTAGGAAGAATCACTACATCAATCTCTTTACAGGAAGAAACTGAAACTCAGCTACCCTTGATTAAATACCCTCAACAGTATTTAACCCATCACACTACGCACCAAAAATAATAAGCATGAAATCTCACTCGGAGCTTCTACCACCTCAGATAAATAATAACTCAATTAATATCCCAATCTAGTGATAGAAAAATGTGAGATAGAAAAATCTAATTTTAACTAAGATATGGGTAGAAAATTGGAGCACGTAATCAGATTCAAGAAATTGTTTGTAAAAATATTTTCTTCAAAAATCAAAAATAATTTCTAAGATCAATTTCCAAACAATAATCAAATAATGCAATGAAAGAATATAATTGGAAAGATCTTACCCGAAATCTATAGAAAGAATGATTAGAATGATGTAACTTCAAATTCGGTAGCAGTAAAGATTAATAGCAATTGATCTTCAAGATCGTCTCTCAGAAAACCTCACAATATCTTAATATGATAACTCTTATAAAAACTCACAAATGATCTTTTCTTCTTTGTTATCTCAATATTCGTTTTTATATAAGAAATTCACAAGTCAATATATAAGAGTATGAAATCAGCCTTTTAATGATTAATTTACATGTGTCATGATAATTAATAGCACTTATACACTTCTTATATCATAATGACTCCATTTAGGTTCAATTCACTTAAAAACAGCTTTCAAATCTTTCAATTAAAACCTCTAAATATTTCTCAATCTCAATTAATAAGAATAGAATCAATTTTAAGTACTAAATTGAGAAATAATAAAACTTAATGAACCATATCAATAAGATTTAGATATTAGGTGAAGCATATCTTAAATATAAAAATATCCCTGAAATCTCTCTCAAATCTTAACAAAAAACGGCTACTTTTGGATATAATCTCGGATAAAACAGTTTCCTGAAATAGTACGTTCGATCGACTGCCCAATTTAGGTTGTAGCCAAGCTATCGCTACTGTGTGCATCGATCGACCTGTCTGTCGACTTGTAGATTCAAAAAGTTCATTTTGCCTTCATTGGTAGACTTACCTGTCGACTTATAGATTCAGAGAGTTCAGCTTCCCTTGGTCAGTCGACTTGCCTGTCAACTCATAGATACAGGGACTTTATGCTGCTTGGTCCGGTCGACACATCAGTCAACTTACGTTTCTGGATCTCTGTTCTGAACTCGTTTTTAACTTATTCTTTTTTAGGTTTTTGCCCCTTTAACCATTTTCTCTTCTAAATAACCTCCACTAATCTTCTTATATTCCATTTTAATCATTTAAAATTATTTCTTTTCAAATCACATATTGGAACAAATAATTTCACTTAATCAAAACACACATAAATAATAAATACTTTTTGTGTCATGTGTGTGTTCCTAAATTGCATCTTCATCTCTGGAACTTAAATCACTAAAACACTCAAACAAACCATTAGTTCTACGAAAATATCAATACTTAATTGTTCATCAAAATCTTAGAATCAACAATTTTGTTTTAATTTAAAAACAAAATCTCTTCATAATAAGTTTTTTCCAAACTATTTTTTCTACTTTCCAAGAGGAAATATTCATAATAAGAGTCCTCAAAATTGTGTTTTACTTTAATAAAGAAACTTCTTCATAATAAGATTTTTCAAAAAATATTTCTTTAATTTCGTAATGGATCTTTTCATAATAAGGGTCCTCAAAATTGTTTTTCTTTTACTGCTTTAAATAAAAAGAATTTCTTCATAATAAGGATTCTCAAAATTATTTTACTCCATTTATGGAATTTCTTCATAACAAGGTTTTTCTAAATTGTTACTTTACTTTTTAAGAGGATTTCTTCATAACAACGAACCTCCAAATGTTTGTTTTTACTTTGATGAAAGAACTTCTTTATAATAATATTTTCCAAAAAATGTTCCTATAATTGCCTAATAGATTTCTTCATAATAAGGTTCCTCAAAAAATGTTTCATTTTACTCTTTTAAATAAAAAAGATTTCCTCGTAATAAGGGTTTCTAAAAATAAAAATAGATTTCTTCATAATAAGGGATCCCCCAATTTTATTTTATTTTTTCACTTTTTACTATTTTTCTCCTCTTTCCGCCAAGGAAATTTCTCGCATGCATTTAACATTTTAGTTTTCCAAAATAACCCAAACTCAAAAAATCAAATCAAAATCTTCCCTCGGGGGGCCAAACTTAACGATTCTTTTCATAGTCAATAGGCAGTTTAAAAGGGGGACATTTTGTCTTTTATTTTAGAGTTTTTTTAATTAAATAAAAAATAAATAAATGAAATGTTATTTTAACTAAACAAAAGTTCTAAGACTTATTTCAATTCAAAAGATTATTTAGACGAATGTACCATCTTCAGAAGGGTGTTTTGTGGTGCCTATCATCTTTCCTGAGTATAACTGACCTCCCAAACTTTAGAATTCTTTGGTTAAACCAATATTTTTGAGTCAAAATTGGGTAATTTCAAAATAATCATTTTTTTCAAAATCCCAATTACCTAACACACCTTTTAAACCCAATTCTAGGTGGTAACTTTATTTCTTTCAAAAAAATCGACCCAAAAAGTTTTTTTTAAAAACCTGTGCCTAAAAAAGCCATAGAACCATTTTTCATAAAAATAAAGAATTTCAAAATAATCTTATCAAAAATCATTTTCAACACGTGAGAACAAAAACAAGCAAAAGAGAGTTAGAACCATTTCTCCTTCTGTGCTCTTTCTCTATTTATTTTTGAAGTGTGTCAACTGGAGACTTTGTTGGGACATTTTTAGAAGGTCAAGCCTAGAACTATCTAATTAATCTTAAATCAAAATCAAGTCTAAGATTCTTTTTGGTAATTCCCATTTATTTAAAAAATAATTAATAAAAATTTCAATTTCAATTTTGTTCTTTCTTAAAAAATGAGTTTGCATTATGGGTGGGTTGGTGTGTTTTACTTCTTATTTTTTGTATTTTACACGCTTTTATTTCTTGCATTTTATTTATTGTATTTTTATATATCTCATCCAAAACTTGTGACTCTTTCCAAGATACGAGCACTCAACATTCTTTGCATCACAAAATCCCCCCCAAAAAACCTACATATCTAGAAAGAGGCGATAGTAGTAGCTAGATCGCGCGGTCCATCTGCTAGGACTGATTCTGAAACTCACCTTGCTTGGCTCACCGACCAACTATAGATGTTCTCTTGGGATGCCGAAGGTTCGGAGATCTGGAAACCAAGCTTTTTTAAGGTACGTTAGTAAAAAGCGTGAACCGCATATAGTGATCCTAGGATAGAGTGTTGTCCAAACCTTTTCAAGACACTCTTAAGAGATGGAGGGATATATCACTAGTTAAATATTATGTTTAAGTATTTATATCTTGGAATCAGACAAAAGGGAATTCCTAGGAACGATAAAGAATGAAATAGACAATATAGAGATTTTCATTTCTCCCAATTTTCTATGAACTTGTTCAGAGTAAAAAATTCTTTTTGAAAATGACTACAAACAAGTCATGAGGAGTGAATGGAAATCCATATTTTATTCATACGACATTTTATCATACCAAGAGATATCATTTCGTATGGGCCTAAAATATTTTTCCTAGTTTAAAGTTGATAATGGCAAAAGGATGAGACGAGACTTTCATTTAGTCCTACAAAGAGGTTTCATCAACTCTTTAATTTAAAATGCTCCCAGTATGTTGGGGTAGTTAGGTCAAAATTTGATATGGTTGTAACTTTTAAAAGCTTAGGAAAAATTAAAATCTTGTATTACCTAATTCATGATTAAATTCAAACACTGTTTGCAAACTGGTGTATTAACAAAACTTTGACATGCATGGAAAATGGCTCCCCACAGAAAGACTCTTGCCTTTCATTCTCTGATCCGCACTTGTTCCTAACTGCATCTGGAAGACGTTGAGAAAAGATAGCAAGAACCCGTCGAGGTAATGCAACTAAAAGTAGCTGTTGCTTCTTTGAAAAGGGTTTTCAACCAGATGAGCAAATTAATACAACAACTCTGGTAGTCTCAATAGAATTCGGTGTCATCTGTCCAAATCCCAAATCCAGTTGAACCAGCAACATTGCATCAAACCTTCAGTTCCCAAGGTCCCAGCCAGGAATTGGAACTCCATGCATCGCATCCAGCATCGGGGCTTCAAGTGGCCCTAGTAGTAGCTAAACCTAGTTTGAGTTCGAACACAACATCGGCAAAACCTACCACCCTAAGCCCGATTGTCCCTAAAATGGTCGAGCACATCCAAAAGAAAGTTCATAAGCAGTCTAAGAAGACTTCCTTACAAACAAAAAAGCTGCATCAAATGGATAAAGAATTGAAAGAGGTAAAGAAATGAGAGCCAACAACTGACGCCAGATACATTAGATTACGTTAGGTACCCCAAGTGAAGATGCCAAATAACTTTACAATTCCGAATATTATCAAATATGATGCATTAGGGGGCTTAGACTAGAACATTCAAAGGTACAAGAACGAGATGGGATCTAACACCTAGAATGAAGCACTAGCCGTTTAACTCTTCCAGTAATCATTAGAAGGATTAGTTACCCGATGGTATAGGACTATAAAGTAAGAGAAGTTAAAAACATTCCTTGACGTAGTCAAGATATTCCATGACCAATACTAGGATAACCAAGAAATCTCACCATATAAGTTTCCCATTGAACCTTGACAAGGAAGAGGTGCAAGAGTTTTCGAGAATTTGTCGTCCGATGGAAGGATAGAGCAGTACAAGTGGTACCACACACAAAAGAAGCAAAAAAGGTCTAGATGTTCATACAAGCCCAGCCTCATCCATACTTCGAGCTCCTGCTCAACACTCTGAATGAGTTGTTTTTGGATGTTATATTTCGAAGAGAATACGTGGAAGAAGGTATCAGATTCGATAGTGTAGACACCGCATTTTGTCTCGCCCATTTGCACGATATTTCTTTCTAAAAAATAATATAAAAAAATTAAAAAAATGTAAAACATGAAAAAGTTTTTTCCGGGTCAGTTATTCATGAATTTGAAATATCCAAATGAAAATGGAGAGTCCCAATTCAAAGTTTCAAAATTAAACTTGAACTTCGCAATTGAAAATTCTGTTAGCTTTGTCGAAAACGTTAAATGGTGAATCAGATTCCTAGGGTTTCAATTAATGTTTGAAAAGTTCAATTAAGTCAAAAAAGTTATCCAAATAGGATTTTTTTTGTTTTTATCAAATTGTGCCCTTTGAAAATTTTGGGACTAAATTGCAAATTTAATAGATTAATATTTGGACCCAAAGTTCAAAATTTAATTTGAAATGTTAATTAATCTCAAAATAAGCTAAATAAAAGTTTCATAATCTCGATTGGGCCCCTGAGTAAGCTGATTGAGACAATTTGTCAAATTCGAAAGTTTAGGGGCCTAATTGAAAATATTGAGGAAACTTTAAATCGGCGTCCAAAATTAACGCACCCTGAATTTCAGAAAAATAGATAAAGTAAGAAGAAAAGGAAGACAGGAGTTGGTTTCGTCCCCCTCAAAATCCGTTCATTTTTTAAAACAAAGTTTCAGGTGCTTTTCTAGGCACCAGTTTTGAAAATGTTCTTTGGGCAAAATTTATTTAAAAAATAGAGTCATCACCTCGCATTAAGTTAAATGGTGTGCTAGGTCACCGGGATTTTGAAAATCCTTTTATTTTAAGAAAGACCCAAATTTTGACTCGAAAAATACTAGGTCTTAACCAAAGATTTCTTTTAAGTTCAGGGGGTCGATTATGCTTGGAGAAGGTATTAGGCATCCCAAGACACCCGTCTGAACACGGTACCTAAGTTTAAATAAATCTTTGCGTTCAAACTAGTCCAAGCAATTTCCTTCGGTTTTTGTTAACACACTAATTCTTATGTTTAATATTTTTTGTACTTTTATGTATTTTTATATAAGAAATAAGATTTCTTTTTTATGAAAAGTAGCAACAGATAAAAAACATTGAAAATAATGAACAAATGTCATCCTTTTCGACTGCCTATTGATTATGGAAGAATCGATAAGTTTAGCCCCGGAAGGATTTTATTTGAAAAAACTTGACTTAACAAAACTAATTTATTTACTTTAAAAGAGAAGAAAGAGGTTAAACTAATTTTAAGAAAAACACATTTTTATTTGCAATGTGGAAAACCACATTTTTAGTATAGAAGACAAAACAAAATCAAGTAAAAGTTCTTTACTGTAAAGCAAAGTATATAAAACATTTATTCATGAAAAATACTTTACAAAAGACAGAAGTTTATTTTTTTAGAGTAATACACAAAGTCTTCTCATGTTGAAAAACTCTTATGTGAAAACTCATTTTTATTTTCAATTTTTTTCTTGTTTATTTAAGAAAAATAAGAACAAACATGACATTAATGGTAAATGATATGCACCTTTGATTTTGTCAAGAACACTCCAACTAAACTTACTTGTTTAGGCAAATTTAATGTTAATGTTTACTTTTGTTAGTGGTAGCGAATTATTATTTGTCGCTACAATACTGTAAGTGTACGTGTCAAGTTTTAATAGAATAAGAAAAGTAAGGTTGTCATATCCATAGGGATTGGTTTAGATCGTCATTAAGTACCGCGATTTTCGTAACCTAACTTTATTTACGCGTCCAATTTTGCATTTTTAAGCTAAAATAACTAAAACAAATATAAAATAAAAACAAAATAAAATATGGATTTTCTATGCACAAATGTTTTAAGGGCTTGATTTCATCTCGTTATTCTCATGTTATCTTATTAAGTAATTATTAGCTAATTTTGTTCATTCAATAATCAAGGTTCTCGTGCTATTTCTCTCTCACTACTTCACTCGAGCGTCAAGTGAGAGAAATCACTTCAATATCGATATCCTTATTCCGTATTTAGATGAAAACATTCGTTATACCCAACCTTATATCTTACGCAAGCTCTAAATATCTCCCAATCTATTAAAGCTTATATTGTGTTTAACCTAAATCCAAACCTGAGATTACCTCTCCTAACTGTTAAATCCCAAGTTTTCAATTCAACCAAAATACCGTATGTGAGCATAAATTGGAAGACAAACACAATTGAATAGAAAACTTAGTTGGTAAATCTAGAACTTGATCACCTTCCGATTTCACAAAATCCTAAATTCCCAACAAGATTACTTAGGTGTTAATTTCCTCCCGAACTCACAACAAGCTAAATTATACACTCTCTATTCCGGTTACGAATTCAATTTTTCCCGAATATAAAATCCACAACCTAAAATTGTCTAACTCATTGGCCACATGAATCAAACACATTAAGCCTAAGAGAAGCATAAAATGGAATTAAATCTAACAATTAACAAAATTATCTAACACGATTCAAACGAGACTACATCAAGTCATAGATTTAGATTACAAACACAACATAGAACAATCCAAAAGTAATCTTTTCAATAAATTCGTAAATGTAAACATGTTCAACACAATATTACAAATACAAAATCAAATCAAGATTAGGGAGAAGAAAAAGGAAGAGAAAATCTTATAATGGGTTTAAACTTCAAATCTTCAACTCCAAGCTTGGATTTGTGTCTCCAATGGTGTTTTTCTCTCTAATTTCGCCACAAATCACCACACCATAGGGTGTTTTCCTCCCAAATCTAACCTAAAAATCCCTCACCTATGTTTTCTCTCTCTAAAATTTGCCTCTCATGGGTACGGAGGCTTAAAGGGGTATTTATAGGTGTTGACCCAGTGAGCTACCCAAGAGGGAGGTGAATTGGATAGTATTAAAAAATTATCAGAATAATAATAACATTTCAAAAATTTAAACAATTAATTTTATCCTAAAATTAATTATTATCTTTATAGCAGCGGATAAGTGTAATCAACTAAATGCACACCAAACAACAACATAAGTAAAATAAATAAGACAACACACCATGATATATCCTGATTCACCAAGCTACTCTTGGCTAATTTAGTCCTTCAAGCCCCATGGAGATTCGCACCTACTAAACTCAAGATTCATTTAAAAGTAGGAATCAAACCCTCACAAAGATTTTTTTCACAGGCTCAAAATCAACCTTTACAAATTCATTTTCTCAGGCTTAGGAATAACCTCGACTTTATACAGACTCAAGAATAACCTAATTCTTTTTAGACCTTAGGCTAAGGAATCAAAACCTCACAAACACTACAAATATCCTTTTACGCGGTAAGGATTGAACCGTTACAAAATTGCTCACAAATCAATTCAATCTAGGAACAATTACTATCTCAATCTCTTTACAGGAAGAGACTAAAATCAACTACCCTTTGATTAAATACTCCCAATAGTATTCAATCCGTCACTCAACTCACCAATTACAAATTGATAAGTGATTTTTCTCACTCGGAAATTCTACCATCTCAGATAAATTAGAACTCAATTAATATCTCAAAACTAGTGATAGAAAAGTAAAATATTCAAAATCTGATTTTAAACAAAAATTGGATAGCACGTAATTGAGCACGTATTAGATTTCTTCAAGAAATTGTTTCAAAAATATTTTTCAATAAAAAATCAAAAAACAATTTCAAAGATTAAATTCCAAGTAAATAATAATTATAACAAATAAGCAAATAACTTAGAACAATCTCAATAGGAATCCACCCAATAAATAATTATTAACAATGCAACTTCAAATCGGTAGCAGCAATAATCCACAACAAATAATTCTCAATAATACCTCTCAGAAAAGATATCACAATTCAATCAATATGATAACTCTTAGAAAGCTCAAAAAATGAATAACTCAAAATAATTTTCTAGATATAATTGTTTAATATGAAAAAACGCATATCTATATAAAAGGGAATAAAACAAGCTCTCCAACGGCTGGTTTCCACTTGTTATGACATTTAATTTCTCTCATAGACCCCTTATATTATTAAGACTTCATCCTGGTTCAAATCACTTAATTATAGCTTTTAAACTTCTCAATTAAATCCCTCAAATATTTCTTAATCACAATTAAATAGAATAAAAAGAATTACATGTACCAAATTGAAAAATATTCAAACTTAATGAACCATATCTATAGGAATATCATAATATATATTACATATCTCATATAACATCAAATCTCTAAAATATCTCTCAGATGTTGACCATAAAACAACTAGTAACGACTACTTTCAGAATAAAATTTGGAATTCCACAAAATCTTGAAATAGTGTCATAAGTCGATCTGTCTGTCAATTTACTAGTTCAGAGAGTTTCATAAGTCGACCTGTCTGTCAACTTACCAATTCAAAGACTTTCACCTTTAGACATAGGTCGACCTACCTGTCGACCGACCATGCTGGAATTCTTCCTCAATTCAATTTTAATCAATTTTCTTCGACGTTTTCGCCCCTTTAACCGATTTCTTTTTTCAGTTAACTCCACTACATTCTTAAATTTCTTTTTAATCAATTATCTTTACTTCTTTTTCAATAACACATAGGAGCAAATAATTTCACTAATTAAGATCTTATAGAAAACACACATATTTATAAAAATCATTTTGTGTCATGTGTGATCCTAATTGAGATATTAAGAGTTGAAATTTAACCTGAGTTGTTTTCCCTAGGTTCTTTAAAATCTTCAACCTTTTAATCCTTCATTATCTTTTAGCATCCATTCATTACTTGTCATCATATCTTCATCATTGGAACTAATAAACTGAAACACTTACTTAAACCATTAGTTCCACAAAAAATATAAAATTTTAATTGTCCATCAAAATCTTAGGATCAACAATCTCCTTTTTTTTTATGATGACAATTAACTTTAATGTTTTCTTCAAAATAATAATGTAACCACACTCCTCCTGAATCCGAGGACGGGTTCTTTAACTCATTAAAGCAAAGTAATGAAGATATATATATATAAAACTCCCCCTTAAGATATTCATTAAAACATCAACTAATTCTCTCCCTTTGTCATCTCAAAAAAAAAATTGGGAAGGGTAGAGCCAAAAACATCACTACTCTAGGTAAATGTCATGAACTTTAATTTTTCGCTAGAGATTTAGTGAGTATAACAAACTAATCAAAAGTATAAAAATATTCAATATCATCTTTTTCAATTAAGCATAACACAGTATTGCCTCACTTATAGAAACTTCTTCCCCTAAATAATTGTAAACAAGCAAATTCATGCATAGGAGAATAATTATAACATTTCAGCAATGTAGCATGATATCAATTAATATTTTCCTAGAATCTAGAAACATGTGATCTTTAACGCACTAAAATAGGAAGCATATCTCAAGAATAATTTATCGATCATAAATCTAGTGTATGCATAACCATGGATAAGTGCATATTTCTCTCATAAAATATCAACTCCCTTTTTTAACAATAATCATTAACACCCAAAAACATGAATCATATCTCAATCAATAACAATGTTATCTCATATCATTCTAGATCCCTTCATAAATATAAGCATTTAAAAATCAGAAGACATGAAACGTATGATAAAAACAGATTATTATGTATATAGCACGATACTTGATATCCATAAATATATTTACGTACACAAAAATATTAACTTGAAACACTAAGCATAGTTTGATATGCATTCAAATGATCATATATGGTATCAAAAATAATTCTCATGCTTTCATACTAATATTAACCACAAAAGTCTTATCGTGATTAAATTAAATCATTCAATTCACCTCAATATAAAATATTATGTATTTTAATAAATCAAGATGTATAAAATAAAAACTCAATTCACTTAATTCAATTTCTAAATCTCATAACATGTTTTAAAAATTAACTCATGATCACTACTTGATATAAGCACATAAAAACATGTTAATAATCCTTAACTAAACGTGATTCTTATAATTACCATGCAATGTTTCTAAGGCAAAAAGTGAACACATCATTTAAAATAAGTTTTAGAAATAATTACCAACTTACCTATTTGGCAACCTGGGACTCTCTCTCTTTAACAAATTTAATGAATTTAAAATGTGAGGTATTAGGAGTACCTAAAAATCTTTCGGGGCAACTTTACTTTTTACCTCATTTATGCTTATGATTGCTTTGGGTGCATAATTTCTCTTGTTATGTCCGTATCCTCTCAACCTTTGATTTTTTGCCATTTGATTCATTAATGATTCTCTTTGCACGTATCGCTTGTGACTTCCTGGTGATATCCCATCTTGGTTTTTGTACAACTTTTCTTTTTACACATTTCTCTTATGCCTTTTTAGTAATTTCACATTATGTCTTTGGTGTATCTTTTTGCTTTGTATGCGTCGCTCGTGAATCCTTGATAACTTCTTGTCTTGATTTTGATATAACTTCTTCGTTTGCTCCTTCAGATCCACTTCCGACATTATGTAATTTTGCACAAGACATTTCAATAGTTATCTTCGGTATCCATTTCATTTTGGAATTCGTCCTTATTAGACATAAATTTAGGGTTCTGAAATGGACATGATACTTTAAAATACCCGACCCTATTACAATAATAACATCTTAAATCCAATTTACAATAGAAAACACGAGATGTAAAACAAGAATCATTTCTAACTATAGCCATATAATTATCATTGGCTTGTGATGAAGGATGAGACGATGAAACAAATCCACTTTGTTTAGAAAAATCATTTTCAGAAACTCTTGAAACAGACTTGAGGTCGAATTTTGATTTTTCAAAATTTTTCGTAAGTAAATCGATTTTTGAATCAAGATCTAACATTTGCATAGAAATCATGTCAAGATTATTTTTTAAAACTCTGTTTTAATTTTCAACAGAATCCACTTTAGAGAGCAAATTATTAATTTCAAAAATAACGTACAAAAATCCTTTTGAACTACAATAATCATGCAAATGCATTTTAGATTTTCAAACACTTTTTCCTTCATTTTCAAAAGAATCAATTTTTCTTTTTAAACTCAAGCCCTCTTTAGCAAAACGTAGTGTGAAAGAAAGTAATTTTTCTATAACAATGTGGACATTTTTATTATCATCATCTCCATCACTACCACAAGAATCACAAAAATCATAAACCACATTTTCATAAACGAATTTATTACTATCAAAAGAGGATACACAAAACACATCATTTATGGTGTGTGCACGTGACCGATTTAGCCAAGATATTAAGCCTAATCGAGTTAAAACCAGCTCTAATACTAATTGTTGGCTCAGTGGGCTACCCAAGAGGGGGGTAAATTGGGTAGTATAAAAAAATTATCAGAATAATAATAACACTTCAAAAATTCAAACAATTAATTTTATCCTAAAATTAATTATTATCTTTATAACAGCGGTTATGTGTTATCAACTAGATGTACACCAAACAACAATATAAGTAAAATAAATAAGGCAGCACACCACGATATATCCTGGTTCACTAAGCTACTCTTGGCTAATTTAGTCCTCCGAACCCCACGGAGATTCGCACCCACTAAACTTAAGATTCATTTAAAGGTAGGAACCAAACCCTCACAAAGATTTTTTTTAGAGACTCAGAATCAACCTTTACAAATTCATTTTCTCAAGCTCAAGAATAACCTCTACTTTTTACAGGATCAAGAATAACCTAATTCTTTTTATACCTTAGGCTAAGGAATCAAAACCTCACAAACACTCCAAATATCTTTTTATCCGGTAAGAATTGAACCGTTACAAAATTGCTCATAAATCAATTCAATCTAGGAACAATTACTACCTCAATCTCTTTATAGGAAGAGATTGAAATCAATTACCCTTTGATTAAATACTCCCAATAGTATTCAATTCATCACTCAACTAACCAATTACAAATTGATAAGTGGTTTTTCTCACTCGGAGCTTTTACCACCCCAGATAAATTAGAACTCAATTAATATCCCAAAAAAAGTGATAGAAAAGTGAAATATTCAAAATCTAATTTTAAACAAAAATTGGGTAGCACGTAATTGAACACGTATCAGATTTCTTGAAGAAATTGTTTCAAAAATATTTTTCAATAAAAAATCGAAAAATAATTTCAAAGATTAAATTTCAAGTAAATAATAATTATAACAAATAAACAAATAACTTGGAACAATCTCAACAGGAATCCACCGAATAAATAATGATTAGCAATACAACTTCAAATCAGTAGTAACAATAATCCACAGAAAATAATTCTCAAGAATACTTCTCAGAAAAGATCTCACAATTCAATCCGTACGATAACTCTTAGAAAGCTCAAAAGTTTAATAACTCATAATAATTCTCTAGATATTATTGTTTGATGTGAAAAAACGCAAGTCCATTTAAAAGGGAATAAAATAAGCTCTCCAATGGATAGTTCTCACTTGTTATGACATTTAATTGCTCTTATAGACCCCTTATATCATTAAGACTTTATCCTGGTTCAAATTACTTAATTATAGCTTTTAAACTTCTCAATTAAGTCTCCCAAATATTTATCAATCACAATTAAATATGATAGAAAGAATTACATGTACCAAATTGAAAAATATTCAAACTTAATGAACCATATCTATAAGGATATCATAATATATATTACATATCTCAGATAACATCAAATCCCTAAAATATCTCTAAGATTTTAACCATAAAATAACTAGTAACGGCTACTTTTAGAATAAAATTCGGAATTCCACAAAATCCTGAAATAGTGTCATAAGTCGATCTGTCTATCAACTTACTAGTTCAGAGAGTTTCATAAGTTAACCTGTCTGTCAACTTACCAATCCAGAGAGTTTCATAAGTCAATCTATTTGTCAACTTACCAATTCAGAGACTTTCACTTTTGGACATAGGTCGACCTACCTATCAACCAACCATGCTGGAATCCTTCCTCAATTCAATTTTAATCCATTTTTTTCAACGTTTCCGCCCCTTTAACTGATTTCTTTTTTCGGTTAGCTCCACTACATTCTTAAAATGCTTCTTAATCAATTATCTTTACTTCTTTTTCAATAACACATAGGAGCAAATAATTTCACTGATGAAGATCATATAAAAAATATACATATTTATAAAAATAATTTTGTGTCGTGTGTAATCCTAATTAGGATATTAAAAGTTGAAATTTAACCTGAGTTGCTTTTCCTAGGTTCTTCAAATTCTTCAACCTTTTAATCATTCATCATCTTTTAGCATCCATTCATTACTTGTCATCATATCTTCATCATTAGAATTAATAAACTGAAACACTCAACTAAACCGTTAGTTCCACCGAAAACATCAACCTTTAATTGTCCATCAAAATTTTAGGATCAATAATAGAGGTCCAAAATTAGGGTTTTTCAGGCTTCTTTCCAATGCAAGCTGAAGGGAACGTGCTATAGCACGCGTTTTTGCACGTTATAGCATGGAATGGGCAGTGCACACTGTAAAAAATGCGCTGCAACGCAGTTTTGGCAGATCTGACGTTAGTTCGTATTTTAGCCGTAACTTTCTCGTTCGATCTTTGATTGAGGTGATTCAAAAATCTATGGAAAGCTAAGATGTAGATCTGCAACTTTAATGTTTTGAATTTTCCAAAATCTTCTTGCATCATGGTCAAAATTTGCCTTGAAGTTACAACACTTGCACTCATGACGAACTGTAATAACCCAAATCACCTCCTTTTATCATATTTTCGTCTTTTCTCCCAATTATTTGTAATTTCAACAAAAAACACCAAAAACACATTAAACTAATAAAATTGCTTGAAAACACAAAAAAAATTGAATTCAAAAGTATTTGATTTATTAGTAAATAAACCACTCATCAATTAATCAAAAGAAAAGAAAATATAGAATATAAGTGTCAATCCTACTCGTAACTAAGAAGGAAACATTTTTGAAGAGGCACACACTTATCTCTAAAGGGATAGAAGGTCTCTCTTTATTCCACCTTTTAGCCATAAGGGCCTAGACATAGTAATATAAAAGGTTCCAGTCTATGATCTGAGACATAGGGCCAACCCATGATCTAGGCTTATACATATAGGATGCCAGTCCACAGCCTAAGACGTAAGGCCAGGCCGTGATCTAAGCTAGCACAGGGTGTTTAAGAGGTAGAAAGCTTACAGAATCAAGAGACCTAAAAGACAAATCCGAGCTTAGAGGGAGAGTGGTCTGACCAGTGTTGTCTTCTATAGGCAAAGGCATGCTGCGCACCAATGCGCAGACATGGCCAGACTGTTTTAATTGGTAATTTAATGACTATTTAAGACCATTTATGGCTAGATTAGCTTAGGCAATGATAAAGATCTCCTAGGATTTTATAGGTATTCATGAAGATCTTGCTATGGTGATCAAAATCTAGCCAAATGTTTTGTTATTTAATGCTCAATTTATTGCCTATATAATGCTTCATCAATACCCTTAATAGCCTTGTTATGATGAAGGCTAACTAGACTAGGTTTAGGCATTAATAGCCCTAGGAAAATGATGATATTTGGTTCATCATGAGATTTTTTTATCAAAATCTTGCCAAAATATTTGCTATTTAATGTTTGTCTTTAATGCTTCAATGAATATTATTTAATGTCGTTAATGGTTTGGTCATGATGAATGCTATTTAGACATAGGTCTAGGCACTAGTTACCTATGGAAATAATAATATTTTCTCATCATGAGATTTTTTAAACCAAATCCTTCCATAAGATATGCCTAATTAATGTTTCGTTTAATATTTCATTAATGTTTAATTAATGATGACATGCATTATACTAGACATCATGACATTCCCTAGCAAATGATGACATTCTTATGGATGAAATCTTTCCATAAGATACTCATTATTGCTTGAATTTAATGTTTACTTTAGCTAAGGGCACTCCGGTAGAGGAATCCTGTGCTTTTTGCTAGGCTTAGAAGGTGTGCTCAGAATGTGTGCTCTTAGTAATCTTGGTGTCTTGGGCATCCGTATGTATAATCAAGGTTTTATTACTTGATTTTTTGAAATTAAACATAAACATGAAATTAAACTAAATATTTTTTGCAGTCAATTGGACAAAATCGATGAAAATAAAAGTTTCAGGGGTCAAAATGTAAAGTAATTGGTGAAATTTCTTTAAATTAAAGGGTAGGAACTAATTTACACATATTAAAAACGATATCCATAGAAAACCCACTTTTTAGTTTTGTCATTTTAGTTCCCATTAATTTTTAGAAATTTCCAAATTGACCTGAAACTTTTGTTTATACCGAAGTTCGATCGACTTAGCAATTTTTTTTTATTTTTATTTTTTTAATGTTTTTATATATATTTGTTTTTGTGATATTAAAGTGTAATCTAAGGAAGAAATTCGTGCCCTCTAAACCTTGGTTTAAAGTTTGTTTGATTTTGTACTTTAAACTCGATACTTTTCAAAATAAAAATGAGTGGGACAAAATGCGGTGTCTACAAAAATCGATCAAATTTAATTCAAATCTTCCTATTGAATTTTTTGAAATGATTGCTTCTTGAAAAAAATTAAAAGAGAGTGTAAGGGAGAGATCAATTAAATAAATAGTAAAGAATAAGGAGGAGGAGGAAAAGAAGAATAAGGAAAAATGGAAAGAAACTCTTCAAGTCCAGGACGTTTTCCTATTCTCCAACTACACATTTATTTTTTGCTTAAACCACTTAAAAGGAAGGACCTAAAATTGGAAAAACTTAAGAGGACGTTCCATTAGAACACTAAAAAATCCCTTTATTTTCTGCATTTATTTTTTCATTCTGCATTTTTTCACACATCTATTTTTTGTATTTATTTTTCTGTCCTACGTTTTTCTACACTTTTATTTTGTTGTATTTATTTTTTATTCTGCACCTTTTCACACTTTTATTTTTTTGTATTTATTTTCATCTTCTGTGCTTTTTCGCTCTTTTATTATTGTAATTTGATTTTAGGCACTTTACTTATTGTCTTTACATTATTGTGTGTATATATATATATATTTTCTCGCATAAGAAAAAGTAAAAAAATGAAATGATCATTTTGATTCTAAGAATAATAAAAAAAAAAAAAAAATCCAAAAATGAAAAATCGGAAAAGGAAAAATCTTAACTTGAAATCTGAGAAATTGAGAGTTTTCCATACCAACGTTTTGGATTTTCCAACCAGTGTGAAATTTTCAAAAGGCGGGCTTTGGGCTTTGGAAAACACGTCTCTAAGCCGAGTTTTAAACTTCGGATAAGTTGATAAAAGAAAAGGAATAAATTTTCGCGTGTCATATATATTTTATTTTTTTCTCACGAAATATATATAAAATTAGTTTTTCATAAAAAAATAGTTTTCCTAAAAAAAATTATTTTTGTTTTAAAAATATAGGGCAAAATACATTTCAAACCCTCTAATTATTGACATGATTCTATGTAGTTTAATAATTTTTTTCGTTTCAGTTTAAACCTTCTGAGTATGCACACACTTTTAAATAGTGATTTTGTTACATTTTCCATCAAATATAATAGAAATGTCATTTTTAGGGGTAAAATGGTACTTTTACTATTTTTTTCCTTCTTTTTTCTGTCATTTTTCTTTTCTTTTTTCTTTTTCTTCCTTTTTCACCTTTATTTCTCTCTACACTGCTCGATCCTTCATCACTTATCTCTCTCTCTCTTCTTTCCTCCCCCGAAAGGAACACTGTCCTCTGTTTTAGAGGTGGCTACTACTGCTGCTCAGATGATGATTTCACGTGGCTGGACCGTCCTTGCACTTAACCTTAACCTTCTTTCCCTCTACCTTTCCCTCTGCCCACGATAGTTGATGAGGGCGATGCCAGTCGTGGTGCTATATGCTTACCCTTGCTAGAACCAAATATTAATCCCAGATCCATTGCCTTCTCCCTTGAAAAACCCAAAGCAAAGTTGCCATGATTTTGTTTTAGGAACCCAAGAGAGTTTTTGCCATTACTATACATCCCTTGATTATGTCCAGGTGGCTCACCAAAAATCTGGGTGGATGACCAAGTACGGGGTTGTGTAGTGCTTATATCATTTAGGTTATACGCATTGACAGATGAGTTATATTTGGTTGTAGCCATCACCGTTGTTGTGCTACTTTCAAGTTTCAACTACATAGGCACCTGAAAAAGAAAAGAAAATGAATGCATGAACAAAAAGGCAATAAGCAAACAAGAAACACAATTATGGTGGGAAAAATGTAGACAATCTTCTAACTAAAGATATTTCAAATTTCAGTCATTTAGTCTTTGGTAATTCCATGGGCATGTGGTGGCAGATGTAAGATAAACATTCCAACAAGAATCAGATATTTGCAGATTCAACCCAAATCAAAAGGTATAAAGATACATATAGCAGTTTGCGGTAGAGGAGGTTCTCAGAGCTGCAGAGGTTGGGGAGGTGGACCTGCGATTTCTTGCAGAGGTATAGTTGTGGAGGAGTTTAACTCAGAAGCAACGGAGTATGTTGAGGTCGAGGCAGTTCAAGGCGGCGGCAGACAGTGGTTGGAGGTGCATTTGGGAGTTGGCGAGGTGGTATTCCTTTCAGGGGAAGAAGGATGAGAGAGAGAGAGAGGGGGTGAAGAAGAAAGAAAAAGAAAAAAGAAAAAAGAAAAGAAAAAGCAGAAAAATAAAAATAAAAAAATAAAATACCATTTTATCCCTTAGAAAATGACATTTCTGTTAGATTGGATGAAAAATATAACATAAGGATCATTTAAAATTGAGTGCATACTTAGAGGGTTTAAACAAAAACGAAAAAATGTATTGAACTATATAAAAACTTATTAATAGTTAGA
This sequence comes from Eucommia ulmoides, assembly GCA_016647705.1. Taxonomy (NCBI): domain Eukaryota; kingdom Viridiplantae; phylum Streptophyta; class Magnoliopsida; order Garryales; family Eucommiaceae; genus Eucommia; species Eucommia ulmoides. The sequence goes on from CM028339.1 coordinate 53,968,187, forward strand.
GGATCTAAAATGTATTTTGTTCGTATATGTATATTCAAAAGGGAGCATTTTTGAAAAAGAAAAAAGAAAAAAAGAGAAGTCATTCTAAATGATTTTCATCTAAAAGAAAAAAGGTCTTTTTTAAATGAAAGTTTTCTAAAAAATGCGTTTTGTTTTTTTAAATCAATCAGCTCCCCGATATTTCTTTTCTGAAATAAATTATTTTTCACTTTTTCATTTTCCAAAAAGAAAACCAACTTTAAAAAATGGGAAAAAACTAAAAAGAGAAAAAAAAAAAAAAAAAATTCAAACAAAAAAAGAGTTTCTTTCAAAAAATGTATTTTGGCGTGCCCCCAAATTCTTTCATTTTATCAAAATAACCCGAACTTAAAATTCGCTACACTAAAACATTCAGACTTAAATTTGAATGGATAAAATACCCTTTTTGGATTGGCGTCTTGGGTACCTAACTGATAGCTCTCAAGTTTATATCAAATTTACAACCTTAAACTACACTTTTGATAGTTTTTTTTTAATTAATTTTTAATTAGTAATAATACAAATATTATTTTTGCAGGAATAAGGTCGGAAATAAAAAACTACTGAAAAAAGAGCAAAGCAAAAAGCAAATAATGGAAAGAACATAGCAATATTTGCAATCCAACCCCCCGACCCACTGGATCACGCTTTCAATCCAAAGTTGTTACAAATTTGCATAGGACTGATTTTGGAGAATCGAGAGAATTAAAGGGATGCTTGTGGAATTAAAACAAGGGAACAATTGCAAATTAAAAAAGGGAACTTAAGTGGACATTATAGCAATTTTAGGAAAAGAAATGGCATTCTTTTACACCGGGGATGCAAATTGTCATTCATGGCCAAATTAAGAGACCATTTATTGGCCAATCAAAGGTGTTTGAACCTTTACATTGGAAGGATGGAAGGCAATCAAATTAGATGCCATTTGAGAAGCAATCAATTGAAATTAAGGGTGCATTTTGGCAAAAAGGAGGAAGACCATATTGGTTTGAAATTATTAGTTTCCATTTCTTCTTTTGTTCTTTGATAGAGTTGTTTATGTAATAAATGTTTTTTTTTAAAAAATATGACAAAGGGTGCTTTTTAACTTATTTACACAACCTAAGTATTCTAGTGTTCCGAACACCGAAAAACTACAAACGGTGTTTCAAACACCGTTGCGGTTTCGGTGACCAAATGAATTAGTCCCGACGTTCAAAACGTCAGGACTAAGTGATTTGTTTCCTTGCTAACAGAGAGAGAGAACTGTGTTTCTTGAAAAAAAAAAAAAAACTAATGATTTTTTACACTATATACCCCTAAAGTTTGACCATTATTTAACTTTGAATTTATTTATTTTTTAATTTCGATCTTTTATAAAGAAAGTTTTTTTTTTTTTTAATTTTAATTTCTTTGATTGTTGTAATTTAATTTAAAAGTGAAGTTAAACGGTCGATCGAATAAGTCAAACGTTTGACTGGTTAAAGTAGTGAGGTAAAAAAATGTGAAAATTAATCGAGTCGGTCGACTTACTTGATAAATCAGTCGACCGTTGAACATAATGGATTAAAATTGCATGTCTTGATCTAATCGGTCAATCGAATGGGACATCTTGTCGACCAAAATAATTTTTTACTTAAATTGAATTGAAAATAAAAAAATATTTTTACTTTATTAATAATAAAAAAGTAAAAAATAATAAAGTAAAAATAAAAAATAAAAAAATTCCATGATATAAAGTAATAGTTGAATTTCAAGAACATTGGAATTTTTTTTTACCTCCATTCCAAAATATTTTTACTTCCAAAATAGTTGAACTAAAAAATAAAACTATTATAAAATATTTTTGGAATGGAAGTAAAAATACCTGGAAATGGAAGTAAAAATATTTTGGAATAATTCTATTTTTTACTTCAACTATTTTGGAAGTAAAAATATTTTGGAATGGAAGTAAAAAAATTTCCAAATGTTCTTGAAATTCAGCTATTACTTTATATCATGATTTTTTTTTTTTTTTTTTTTTTTTTTTTTTTTTTTTAACTTTATGATTATTTATTTTTTTATTATTAATAAAGTAAATTTTTATTTTTATTTTTTATTTTCAATTGAATTCAAGTAAAAATTCAATTTGGTCGACAGGATGTTCCATTCGGTTGACCGATCAAATTAGTACATGCGATTTAAACCCACTATTTTCAACAGTCGACTGATTTGTCAAGTCGGTCGACCAACTTGATTAATTTTCATAACATTTTGCCTCACTGCTTTAACCAGTCAAACGTTTGACTTATTCGATCGATCGTTTGACCTCACTTTTAAATTAAAATTACAACAATCAAATAAATTAAAATTAACAAACAAAAAACGTTTTCTTTATAAAAAAATGAAATTAAAAAAAATGTTCAAAGTTAAATAATGGTCAAAGTTTAGAAGTATAAAATGTCAAAAACCCTTAGTTTTTTTTTTCAAGAAACCCAGGTCATTGTCTTTCTCTCTATTAGCAAGGCAACAAATCACTCAGTCCCAGCATTTTGAACTCCGGGACTAAGTAATTTGGTGAAACCACAAACGGAATTTGAATCACCGTTTGTAGTTTTTTTTTATCCCAACGTTCTGAATGCCGGGATTAAAAAAAATAAAAAATAAATAAAAATAAAACAAATTTCGGTGTTCGGAACATCGGGATACTTAGATTGCGTAAATAAGTTAAAAAACACCCTTTGTCATATTTTTTTTTTAAAAAAAAAATATTTATTATGTGAACAACTCTTCTTTGATATATTCATTTTCTTTAGTGTGGTAAAGGGATTGACTTTTCCATTAGGCTTGGCCGAGCAGTGGCTTTTCAATTTCATTTTATTTTTCTTTTGCTTCTTATTTGTCTTTGTTCTTGCTACTGCCAAAATTGTTTGGGGATTCTTCACTTGAGTTATGTTGAATATTTTTGTGGAAGAACAATCCATGAATGACTAAGGATTCATATCGGATTAGGCTGTATTCGTTTTAAGATTTCTTAATGTAATTTTATTTTCTTATTCTATTTTATCCGCATATAAGATTGTATAACAAGAATTTATGTTCTTATATTTTTTTATGAAATCAATTATTGTGTATATCATTTTTTAAATGTTAGATATAATTATTGACACTTGTAGGTTAAATCCAATATCTGTGGTTTAGATCTAATCGTTATACAATTCGTATTTATTGAAATCAATACAGTTTAATAGGATGATTTATACTAAGGGATTGACTCACCATAGATTATAGAAATCGATCTCTGAAGATAGCCCCTACTGATTAAACGGTCGATTAATCAATGTGTTTGATATGATGAATTATGCTTAGAGATTTGTTTATCATAAATTAGAAACTTGATTTCGAAGATAGTTCATGTCAATTAGATAATAAAACTTTAGCTATAATTTTTCTTGTTGTTAAATTACTTCAATATACATAGAATCAAAAATAGATAAAAAAGTAAAATACATTAAGATAATCAAAAGACGAATGCATGTCCTTAACCTGGTCATTTATCATTTTATATTTTAATTTCATTATTTTCATATTTTATAATTAAAAAATCCAAAATCAGTCTTGTTAAATTCAATTGAAGAATAATATAAAAATTAATAATTACAATCCAATCCCTGTAGATCGACCCCATACTTAAGTTGCTATACTACGATAGTTGGCGCTTAGATTGGGAATTAAATTTGAGCGATCACTAACACCTTTCCCGAATATGGCTGACCTCAAAACCCTTAAACAACAAATCTCTAGTCGAACCGTGTTTTTGCAGTCAAAGTTTTATTTAAGCCATTTTTCAAATTGTTTTTAAAAAATAAATCAAGTGACCTATCACACTATTTAAACTCCATGATAGGTGGTGACTATTTTTTCTAAAATTTGCTTAAATTGTTTTATGGGAAAATTGGCAGTTTTAAAAGGCCCCTCTCTTTGACATTAAAAAAAAAAAAAAAAAAAAAAAAAAAAAAAAAAAAGGCGCTATTTATTATATTTATTTCTAGTAAAAAAAATTCGGTGTGGGTTAGGCAGGATACAAAAGCCAACCTATAATGAAACCAATAAGTCAGCACTATCGAGGAAGAAAGATCAGGAGGTGGAAATGGTCTTTCATAACCAAAGGAACCCCAATCAAAGCATTCAACTGTAGCCATTAGCAGCCAAATTTCCCTGGATACCAGGCTCGAGCCCTACCAATCGAAAGGCCACCATAGTTTACAGTGTATCACAATCAAGCCCCAGTATATAATTCAAATTAATATACTACTCGCTACAGAGCTCTATCGCCGCCCTTGATTCCTTTCGCATACTACAAAAACTGCTCGAACCTTGAGCCTAATCGCCCGCCCAGAGAACAAAGGCAATTCACCCTTCTACCGATACCCGTGTCATGAATTTTTAAGGAATGCTTGTAAAACAAGATGCTCATGCCGATCCCACCACATCACCAAAGCCATCAAGGCCCCAACTTCAATCCCAATTAGTTATGTGCATATCACTGTGGTGTATCCAATCATTAATATTGTTAACTACTAAAACTTGAAACATGGTGTGACCTCATTCAAGCTAAGGCAATATTCTTCCCAAATTAAGGGGAAGCGACCTGACCTAACTATCAGTAAAACCCGTTACCAAAATATGAAGACCCATCCCCGACCATCAACATGATTGGGAGATATTGGGAAAACTATTCCAATAACATCATAGGAGTCTAAAAACCTGAGTCAAAGCCACTAGGCGTATCCTGGGTCGAGTCTGGCAATTGTTCAAAGTTATATTAGGTAGAACTGAACAAGGGGATAACCATCCAATCACTTCTACCAACTAGGGAAGCGATAGTGAATAAAAGGTACCAACGCAAGAAACTGACAAAGGAAAAATAGAAATAATCGATGTAGACATGGAAGAAGTTTAGGAAGAAAAGAAAGAATCCTAGGATCGAGAAGAATTGGAATGCATCTAGGTTGAAAAAAGCACTTTGAGTGACAATGTTTGGAAAATGGTCGACGTGTTCGATAATGTGTTGGATATGTATCATCTGATGACTGTGCCAACATCCAAGTAAGTACATCCCAGCTATATGTTTCCATTACCACAAAAGAAAGAATTTGGCAAAGGTATGGATCTCAATCAACCAACATCACCTAACCTAACACAAGGACCATTGTAGGCCTTAAAAGGAATTCTCGATGAGCCATGGTAGGTTAATACAGCCACACCAACCAGGAATAACATTGTTAGGCAAGACATAAGATTAGGAGAGGATTATGGGATAAATCTGTTCAATTCTCGTGTTATAAAATAGACTCTCAGAAGGTATGGAATATTGTAGCCTCCATCTTCATAATATAATCCTAGGATTCCCGAAAAGTAATCACCTTCAAGCCCAAGAATGTGCTAGTATTTGAAGAACCTAAGCAAGAGTCAGTAAAAAAGTAGAATGAGGTCCTGTGGAACTACTCCTCCACCATAAAAACAAATGCACGACAAAAATTGAAGGCCAAGTAGGAGAAATCAGAGGAATCACCTTAAATGAAAGAGTTTTTAGAGCATCAAACCTCCTACAGCTACCCAACAAAGAACCCAAAAGGGTCTCAAAGTATCTGATTACTAAGCAAGAACTGCAAGACTTTTTAAAAGCAGTAAAGAACACAAAATATTTAATCGTTTTAACAACTAAGCAAAGCACCTGCTCAAATATCGATGCTATCATTACTAATGGACGCGAAGGTCCACTGATATGCACTGCTAAAAGTCCTCAATGAATCTCATGTACCAAATGTCATATCCCACCTCAGGCACCCGTCACCCGAGGCCGGGCATGACATCGACCCGACGTTTTCGAACCCATCCACAAATATCCCAACATACACATATACATACACACTTGCGTTACTGTAAATTTTTTCCTCAAAAATATATATATATATATATACCTGTTCCTGAAATTTGGGAGCACACCTATCGCGAAAATCCACAACCAAAAACACCAAAATACTTGAACCTTCCACGGTTCACGTCTGACCGACCCACCTCCAACACGATACTACCTTCGGACTACCCCTAGTGCCAATAGTGGACCAACTCCTAGTTGCAGTACTTGAAATCAAAAAAATTTATCGGTGTACTGTCTTCATAATAAAAAAAACATTTTATGAATCAAGAATGAATAATAAACACCACGTTTCGAAAATACAATATTATACAATCACATATTCGGTTTCCCTGCCACTAATGAAATGAAACAATATAATAACAATACCGTATATCACACACCATATTCGGAATCAGTTTCCTACTTTCATCAATGTAAAAAAATAGTGTATTTAAAACACCCAATACAAATATAATATAATCACCTATCGTACGAAAATCCAGTTTTCCTATCCCCAATGAAATAGACCAATATATATATATTGAAAATATTCAATCCAAACATTTTAAATCAATCAACCCGATTATTTTAGATCAATCAATTCGGATATTTTAAAACAACCAATCCAAATATTTTAAAATCGATCCGTCCAAACATTTTAAGTCAACCAGTGCAACCAAAATAATATATATACGCCAATTCATTTTAAAGTAACATATTCAAACCGAATCTATCCAGACAGTTCATCGTAAAATACACCACACCCCTTTCCTACTAGCCATAAGATCATTTTTACCTCATGATCGGGAGTTGCAATGGTACCGTACCACCTGCAGGATTTGCACTCCCTGATGAGTCAATCCCATCCCTTATGGGAAGAAAATCGACATCCCTTGCAGGAAGAATATCCACATCCCTTACGAGAAGAAAATCCACATCTCTTACGGGAAGAAAATCCGCATCCCTTACTAGAAGAAACTATGGCATAGTCGAACGAAACATCACTCTCCACCTTACAAACCGACTCAATCCAAAATCATTGTTCCATCTTTAAAACCGACACAATCCAAGAATCATTTTTCCACCTTTATCACCAAAACCACTTGATCCATATAAGTTGAAAATACGTTCATTTTTAAATAAACACGTGTTTCACAATTTATACGAAAATAAACTTTGTAAATTTACATAGAAGACAATACACTCACATCTTTCTCCGCACTATAAAAACATCACTATCCGAAACCTATTGGGATACTAGCGCTTGTGAACCTAACAACGGTAGGCCTAAATTAATATTTTACTTTAAAATAACCTAACATGCAATGCATGGCCCTAAAATGCAAAATTCCATTTTTCCTGAATTTAGTTATGGAGAATTATTATTCCGTTCTTCTGTTCCGTTAGTATTCACTATACCCAATTATTAGTATTAAAGGTTACGAAATTATTATCTCAGTTGCGAAAATTTTAATGCTAATACTTTAATTTTTAATGGAATAATAATCGACTAATTTTAACGGAAATAATAGTAAACGTTTAAAATATTGACCGACGAAATCGTTACCTGTTCCAAATCTTCCGCCGGCCAAGAAGTTGATTTTCGGTGTTTGGTTTTTATTTGATTTTTACCTTCTTCTTTTTTTCCCTTTTCTATCTTTTTTTTTTTGTCTCTTTATTTTTCTTTCTTCTTTGCGTCTGCTTCTATTCTGCACCTGACCTCACTGCCATCCCCACTGCCGCGGCGGTCGTTTGACCGTTTCTGTTCTCGTTCTGTTCTCAGTCAACTGTCTCCCTCTCTCTCCTCACCAACTCCAACGATCTCTCTCGCCGCCCTTTCTCCACGAACAGAGCACACCCAAACAATACACACACACACACATCCGATGATCGAACTAACTTCGAACACTCACCGGACGACCGACGACGATCACCCACCACCTATGCCGAACCACTCTCTTTCTCCTTCTCTGGGTTTTTCTGTTTCTATTTTTGTTTGCTCCTGGTTTACCGCCGACACACACACACACATACATCACTCAACCGGCCGACGACCACCTTACACACAATGACGACCGATGACAGAACACCCACGCTGTCAAACATCGACAATCATGCACACACAACGGAACACACACACCCACAGATGACAGACACACATATGCCCAAACCCACCGGCAATCAGAATAGAACACGCACACGAAACACACACATACGGACCGGAGAACAACACCACACACACCGCAGCAGATCAGAGTGCACACACACACACCCCCATACACACAGTAGGCAAAACAAATATAGAGCAAACACACACACCCCCATACACACAGTCGGCAAAAAAAAAAAAAAAAAATAGAGCACACACACACACACACACACACACACACACACACTTGCACGGCTAAACGATATACTCCGATCACTCTCCCCTACATGTCTTTTGAACCCGCTCTGCCAGCAACGAGACACCCACGCCGGACAGCTCATGACGAACAGAACCCACCACCTCGATCCTCTCTCCCTTCTATTTTCTAATTTCTTCTTTTGGGTTCTACAATGTGTGAATACATACATACATATATATATATATATATATATATATATATATATTTTCCCAAATTACACTAACCTCCCCCCAATTTTCCTTTAGGTTATTATTTAAACCAAATTCCAAATTAATGTTTTTAATATTTGTGAATTAACCCCTAAAATTTTTAAATTAAATAATAAATAACACATTCTACCTCATATTTTTTTCTAAATGCTCTAAAATGCAACTAAAGTTATGCACGTGCTAAAATTAAGGTCTTGCACCAAACTCTATATCGAAGGATTGCTTCACTAACATAGTGGAAAGTATCCTTAGCACCAATCTCATAACAATCACTGACGACGAAATACCCTTTGATGGAATTGGACATACCAAATCGCTCAATATATCAGTAAAATACAAAGACTTCATCCCATATTAAGTGCTCACAGACAATGGCTCATTATTAAACATATGCCCTTTGAGTATGCTAGAAAAGATAGGGATCAATGAAAGCTAGATCAGATCCTTTGCTATCACCAATCGAGCCTTTGATGGTGAAAAAAGAGAATAAATGGGGGAGATCACACTACCTATTACCATAGACCCAATCATATTCGAAGTTGACCAATATGTGCTAGACATACAGCAGCCTACGACTTGCTTCTCGGTCGACCCTAGAACCACTCGACCAAGGCAATGTCGTCATCACTGTATCAAATGATAAAGCTCATATTCGAAGGCAACATAATAACCATAAACGTCGGGGATAATTATGCTATCTTCCTAGTAGTAACAGATAAAACCAAACTAGCAGCCTTATTCCAAGCTTTAGATATCGCCAATGCTACATATATCGACAAATGAAATCCACTGCTAGTACCCGGGTTGTCAACCGCCATTACAATGATAAACTCTTAACTGGGAGCCATGGACTTAGACCCAGAAATAGGACTTGGGAAGCACAGAGCGAAGATGCAAGCCAAGTTTAAAATTAGGAAGAAGTGAGATACTTATAGGTTAGGGTATATTCTGAATAAAAAAGGAAAGTATGGACACCAATACCACAAGGAAGAAGGAAAGTATGGACACCAATACCACAAGGACACCAATACCACAAGCCAAGTTTAAAATTAGGAAGAAGTGAGATACTTATAGGTTAGGGTATATTCTGAATAAAAAAGGAAAGTATGGACACCAATACCACAAGGAAGAAGGACCTAGGGTGATCCCTCAAATCAGGGTCACCTTTTTCTTTCGTTGCCAGTATAGTCCGATCTGACAAAGAGAAAAATAAAAAGGAGCCTGACGTGCAGATCCCAAAATATGCTAGTTTGAGCTTACCAGCGCTTACACAAAAAGGATTAGTCTTTGGCATCCTAGGCAAAGATAAAGGCAAAGGTAAAACCATCATAAAGATAGAATTAGTAGAAAAAATTAGTAACTGGGAAGCACGCCCAATCCCAGTGCACTAGGAGCTTTGGTAATTCAGAAGTTGTGATCTCTTCTTCTGTCCTACTAGCCTCCAGGCGTTTGAGACTATCTCTATAGGCCTTTTGTCTATGTAATTTCCTTTAATGTAATAAAGTATGGTTATATTAAGAAATATCGTATTTAAAAAAAATATATTATATTTAATTTTTAGGTACTATATAATCCATATAATAACAAAAAACACTTACTTAAAGAGTTTAATCTTGATGAGGAAGAAAATTGGGAGTTAATGTAAGTCGAAATAGAGGATGACCATATTCTTGAGAATACTGATGAAATTCAAAGAGCCTTAGAATGATTTGAAGATCGATTGATTCCCAACCAAGATGAGACAAAAAACTAAATTTAGGGGATCCGAAAAGTCCAAAGGATACCAAGATCGGAAAATCTTTGACCTACCGAGAAAGAGAAGATTTTATAACCCTATTAGGGAATACCAAGACGTGTAAGCTTAGTCGTATATAAACATGGTAAGACTGGCAACCAATATTGTGACACAAAATCTTCCCATCAAAGAAATGATCAAACCAATCAAGCAAATGATCAAAAAGATAAAACTAGATATTAGCATGAAAGTCAAGGAAGAGATCATGAAGCTGTTCGAGGCACGCCTTATCAAAGTCTACCCATATTGCGAATGGCTATGCAATATAGTTCCAGTTCCCGAGAAAGAAGGCAAGATCCGAGTTTGTATGGATTATCGAGGCCTCAATGGGGCTAGTTCAAAATACGACTTTCCATTGCCCAATATCCACATCATCCTAGACAATACCTTTAGGTGTAGAATCTCATCTTTTGTAGATGGGTTTTGTGGATACAACCAAATAAGATAAGCACAAGACTGTATTCATCATGCCATGGGGTATATTCTAATACCGACCCATACCATTCGGAATAAAAAATATCGGGTCAACTTACCAAAGGGACATGACAACTCTCTTCCCTAACATGATTTATAAAGAGATGGAAATCTACGTAGACGATATGAGAGTTAAATCCAAAGAAGACAAAGATTATTTGGAACACTTAAAGAATATGTTCAATCGTCTTAAAATATTTCAACTAAAGCTCAACCCAGCCAAATGTGTATTTGGGATAGTATCAATAAAGTTATTGGGCTTTATGGTAAACTATTAGAGTATTGAAATCGAACCCGTCAAGACCAAATCCATAATCGAAATGCTAGCATCAAAAACCAAAAAGTAGATTTACGATTTTCTCAGGAGAGTAAATGTTGTAGCTCGATTTATCTCCTAATTAACTATGACATTTGAACCATTCTTCAAACTTCTAAGAAAGGAGTCAAGGAAAGTGGAATGAGAAATGTCAAGCAACCCTAGACAAAATAAAGGACTACCTGTTAAACCTTCATGTCTTAGTACCACCCCAATAATAGCATCCCTTATTGTTGTATCTCACTGTGATAGAGACTTTTATGGGGGCAATGCTGGGTTAGCATGATGACTCAGGAAGAAAATAGCAAGAATATACTATATTAGCAAGAGGTTTACTATGTACGAAGAAAATACTCAGTAGTAGAGTAAATTTAGTATGCTTTGGTCTGGACCGCTCAACGGCTGTGCCACTATCTACTATGCTTCACCACCCATCTAATTATTTGGATGGACCCTATAAAGTAAATATTCAAGAAACTAGTACTCACATGGAGGATATCTAAATAGAAAATGCTATTCATTGAGTTCATTATCGTGTATGTAACTTAAAAAGCAGTCAAAGGGCAAGCAATCGCCGACCAACTTGTTGATAATCTGTAGCTTGATGATGAGCCAATATGAAATTAAATTCCGTGATGAGTCTTTTGCACTTCTGACTGGAGATAAAACCAACAGAGTATGGAAAATGTACTTCGACGAAGCTAGCAACTCAAAAGGTGCTAGGATCAGAGTTGTCCTGATTTCTCTAGACACCATTTTTCTTTAGAAGCTAAGTTGACCAATACAAATAACATAATTGAATATGAAGTCTGTATCATTGGTTTAAAGTTGGACATCAATCTAAAAGTAAGAGAATTAATGGTATAAGGGGACTCAAAGCTAATCCTAAACCACATCATGAACAAGTATGCAACAAAAGATAATAAATTGGGACGATATAACGATCATTTAATCGATCTTTACAAAAAGGTTTTGAAGATTGAGTTTGAGAATTTACCAAGGTTGACGAATGATTTCGCTGATGCCCTTACAACCTTCGCATCCATGATATCCGTAGTCAAAGAAAGCAACGAATAATTTTCCATAATTATCAAGGTTTACCATCAGCCCACTCACTATAAAAGATTACCATTAGCTTTGTGTCCTTTTTAATGTGAGGAATGGATGTTATCGGTCTAATTATACAAACAGTGCCAAGCGAACACCGTTTAATCATGGTAGAGTTATCAACCACTTTACCAGGTGAGTGGAAGCCATCTCGCTTATGCGCATTACACAGAAGCCGGTAATGCAATTCATCAAGCATATCTTGTCGCGTTATGGAGTACCACAAGTCTTGATAATGGACAACGCCCAAAACCTCAACGAAGGAATGATGAAGGCCCTCTACGCACAATTCAAAGTCGAGCACAAAAACTCGATACCTTACTACCCCAAAATGAATGGAACAGTAGAATGGGATACCTTACTGCCCCAAAATGAATCGAGAACCATAGGGAATGGGATGAGATGCTTCCATTTGGCTTGATGGCCTACCAAACAATGGTTCAAACATCTACTAGAGCTACCTAATATTCCTTCATCTATGGAACGGAGGCCGTGATCCTGGAAGAAGTAGAAATTCAATCCTTGAGAATTTTGATAAAAGCCTATGTGAACGAAGTCAAATGAGTACACCACAATCTAGATCAACTATACCTAATAGATGAGAAAAGATTTACTGCAGTTTGCCATGGGTAGTATTATCAATAGAGAATGACCAAAGCCTACAACAAGAAGGTTCACCCACGAATTACAGTATGGGAGAACTTATGCTGAAGATAGACTTTTCCTTGCAAGAAGAGGCCAAATAAAATTTTGCGTTGAACTAGGAAGGGCCATTTGTTGTAAAAAAAAAAAGTCTTGGGGCTTAGAAGCCTGGTACTCCAGGTGATGGACTAAGAAAAATTCCTGGAGCCCACCAATCCTGATGCGTGTAAGAAATATTACCCTTTAAAAAAACCAAACTCACAACCCAAAGTGAGGGGAAAATAGGGTAAAAAATGTTTAAACCGAAGTTACGAGAAAAACTCAAAAAAAGAAAAAAATACTATAGGAAAAAATATAAGTATCGTGGCATGATACTATAAACATCGCATTTTATCCCGCTCCTTTTTCTAAAATAAAAACGTTCTGAGTCTAAAGTAAAAATTCGGACAAACTTCAAACAAATGTTTGAAAAGATGAATTTTCACCTTAGATTCTTTGTTTAAATTTACATAATATTTGAATATAAGAAAAAAAAAATGTAAAATCTGATGAATTCTAGTGAAAATAAAAGTTTTATTTTAAAATTAAAATTTGTAAAAGTTATTCTGAGACCAAATTTATTAAATTGAAAATGGTTTTTAAATGATCACTTTTAAAATAATTTCGGTTTTCACTCAACAATTTTAATAAATTTCATTTTTTGCACATACGTTTTTTATCCCAAAAACTGTAGTTTTCGCCAATTTCGACAAATTGATGGCCAAATTCATTTTATTTTTGAAATTAAATGTTCCAAACACTTAAAGAATATTTTAATTTCATTATTAAAATAAAAAAATCATATTTATTTATTAAAGGGTGCCAAAAACACCAATTCTACTTCACAAACACCCCCAGGAATAAGACGTAGCATTGGATGCTTCCTCGGGAGTTGTGATAGCCAAGTTGGAGTCCCTCTTGGCCATTTCATAAAAGAAAAGACTTAGAGACTTAATTTAGTGGTTTTGAAGATTAAACACACCATACCACTTTTATGGGGCTATGAAGTAATTTTCACGAAATATGAGGAGTAAGACCTAATCAGTGGCACACAGAAGGTCGGCACACTCACGAGTGCATAGACCTTCTGTTGTATAAATAGGAGGTAGTCTTTTTCCTTAAAGGGCACAAGATCAAACTCTTTCTCACATCCCCAAATACTCTCTCGGGTTCATCATTTTCCCTACCAAGCTCTCTCAAATTCTCTCAAAAACTCTTCAAAAGAGATCAAAAAATCAAAGTAAGAAAGAAGAAAAGGAAAAAAAAATAAAAGAGAATGATGAAATAAGAAGAATAAGGAATGTTTTAAGGAAGAAATTCCCTCTCTGATGTTGCCAAAATTTACCCGGTGCGTGAACCAGGGACTTACATGCTGAAAATCTCTGTAACCTGCTACCCTTCCTGCAAAACCAATTAGTTCTATGGGGGAGACACCAGTGTGGTGTCGGACAAAGAACACCCGGCGTAAGAATTAGGTTAAATTGCTCTGAGGAAGGGAAAAACACAACAATATATTATGCGTAATATTAAGAGAGTTAAGTTAAGAATCAACTGTGTGATACTTATCTTCCTTGTATATATTCACGCCGATTGTCTCTAGAGACGTTATAGCCACAATCCCACTACTTTCCATACTTAGCCACTGTGACTGTTGCTTATGCACCCATTTAGAGATGATAAACTAATTACGTTTGTGCATGGGTGGAGGAGTGGGTGGGGTAATAGTTACTATTGACTTACTGTGTTTGGGTCTAATCTCTGAGCCCCCATTAGGGCTTTTATATAGAATTAGGTCGTTTGTCTATGCAGCTGGGCCTTGTTCGTAGGCTAAGCACTTCCTTCCTTGGGTCATCAAAATTAGAGGCCCATGATCTGTTGTTAGGTCGCAGCTCTTATTCTATCTGGTCAGGCTCTATCCATCAACCCAACCTGCCTTCTTGAGTCTGACTCCATTATCCATATGTTAGAATGTTTCCCACATCATTTTCCCTCCTAACTTCCGTGACGATACGTTGAAGCGAGGCAAACAATCATTCTTGTTCTTCAGTTCCTTGGTGGGTATATCTTCGGGGTTGTAGTTCTGGCCTTATTTTGAGCCTCTTAACCATGTGAAGTTTGGGAAAGGTTGAGCCAAAAATTGAGGTTCATGTGTTATGGGTCAAGTTGGGGTAATAACCAAACGCTAGTAGCCGCGTGTTGGGCTCTTGGGCCTTTTGTCTGGACCTAATATTTCTCTAATTAGGATCAACCAAATCTTGACCAAGTTAGGTTTGGTATTTGAACGAGATCAGTTCAAGTCTGACCAAGCTCTCTTCTCTGCCAAACAATACAAATCAACTAGGCACTATTTGGTTAATTGCTCATGCTCTCCACTTTTAGTCTTATCGATAATGTAATGATGTCATTTTGGATAATTATGGTATGCCTTAAGCTCCCATCGTACCTGATCTAAGAAACCGTCACTTCTCCCTCGATATTTACTGCCGTCGTTTCGTCGTAAATAACCCAATGATAAGTTTTTCCCCTTTTCGTCGCTTTATGATCACTGGTTTGTCTATTTGAAGCCACACCTTCTCAAGGCTTTTTCTCAATATTCCCTTTCAGTTTTCTTTTTTCTTCGGTTTTTCTTTTTCTCCTTCTGTTTTAGTACATACATAACTTTATCGTTGTCTGCCTCTGATATTTTTTATGCCGTTCAAGCTTAACGAAAGAAGGAGGTCAAGCAAGAGATCTTTTTTTGCCAACTCATGATGAAGGCGAAGGTTTTCGACGAGAAATACCCCAGGCTTCAGGCCATTGAAGAATCCGTCCTTTACACTTCCCTTAATGTCCCCCATATCTACGCGGTATCCCAACTCCAAGAACTCCATGGTCAGTTGTGGACGACAGAGTAACAGAATGGGAAGATGCGAGCCCAAGTGCGACTCCATAAAGCCCGTAACGCTGCATTAAAGGCGAATAAAGAGAAGCTTGTGGACAAGAACGAGGAGAAGAGAGAGAATATATGCTCTCTGTCTCTGGAATTGAGCCAGTACGAGGTGGACGACTTCTACCGCTCGAAGACTCAGGCTCTTTGTCTTCTCTGGGGTCGAAGTAGTTTTTCTTTTTTATTATTTTGTAAAAAAACATCAAGAGCATTTTTTGAATAGTACGGGCTTATTAGTCACCAAATAAGCTCCTACATGTTAAAAAAAAAAAACTCAAGATCATTTTGTGAACCATAAGTGTAGTTCTCTTTTCTAGTCCAAACTCCATGGTAAGAAGTGATAAGTTTAAAACTAGAAAAGAACAATACCTCTAGTAGGATTATTGAAATATAATTACATCTATTATGTATTGAGTCCGTGGTAAGAATTGATAAGTTTAAGAAATTCTTGTATTTTTGTATTTTGAATTATAATGATAAGTTCGTTGTTCATGTGAAACTGTTGAACTTGTGTGTTGTGTGATTTTTTGAAATTAATTTTGTGTTTAAACATCATTCTTGCTTAGAGTATGTGTCTTAATAATAAACAGGGGTGAACCAAATTCGATTTTCCCCTCTAAATCAAGTTTAAGTGGTAAACGTGATCTATAGATAATTTTGTTGTTATTTCTATCCTTCTGCCCTCCTCCATATAGAATTTAAACGTGATGTGGACTGTATGAGTGTCAGTAGAGAAATTTTTATTATTCTATCCCTTTGCCCTCCTCTATATCGAGTTTAAGTAGTAAATGTGATGTGGATTGTATGAGTACATATAGATAAATAATGTGCTTGTTGATCTGAATTTTGATAATTAGTTACGTGTTGGTCATCGAATGAGATGTTGTAATTAGTCTGGGTAGCTTAAGATGAGCAGCTTAGTTGGTACACCATGCTGACCTGATCGGTTCTGGCTACACTTAGCCAATTGCTGGTGGGTTGACCTGGTTAGCCCTAGGGTGAGCTGAACTTGGTATTTCATTTGTCCATTGGGTTGGTCTTACTTTTGACAGATTGGGCAGTTTGGCCTATATGTGAACTGGGTTGGACAGTAACATTTTAGTTGGGTTGGCCTTAGTAGCTCAGCCAACTTTGACAAACTAAACTAGGCTAGGCAGTTACATTTTGGTTGGGTTAGCCTTGATAGCTCAGCCAATTTTGACAAACTGAGCTGGGCAGTTTGGTCTAAACATGAACTGGTCTAGATAGTTACGTTTTGGCGGGGCTGACCTTGATAGCTTAGCCAATTTTAACAAACTGAGTTGGGTAGTTTGGTCTGTATGCGAACTGAGTTAGGCAGTTACGTTTTAGTTGGTCTGGCCTTGATAGATCAGCCAAATTTGATAAACTGAGCTGGGCAGTTTGGTTTGTACATGAACTGGTCTAAGAAGTTGCATTTTAGTTGGGCTGGCCTTGATAGCTTAGCCAACTTTGATGAACTGAGCAGGGTCATTTGACAATTTGATGGGATGACTTTGGCAACTCAATTAGAGGGTAAGCGGATCCCAGCAACCCAGTTTCAATCTGCTTCAGACTTTAAGTGTTGGAGCCTTTGTAGGATATAAGTTGCTATGATTGCTCATTTAAAGGTTTATAACCGAAATAACAACAAACTTTCCATCAAAACTAACATGACAAATAATTGGGGGACTTACACAAAGTATTTTCGCAAATGCGTAATGTTTCATGGCCGGGGGATTAGAACTCCATCTAGATCATCCAACCAATACGTCCCAGGTCTATTCACCTTGATTACCCTATATGGCCCTTCCCAGGTAGGGGCTAGTTTCCCTAATCGAGCTTCTAGGCGGTGTAGTATAACCCTTTGAGGCACTAGTTCACCCACCGTGAATTACCTTGGGAGAATTGCATTGTTGAATGCCCTCGCCATCTTTGATTTGTAGGCTACCATCCTCATTGCTGCTTGGTCCCGTTTCTCTTCTAGGTGTCTAGCTCTTGGCGTACCGCTCCCTTATTTTCTATCAGATGGACTGTGCTATCCCATACCTCTGGTACATAGACCTATGGAAGTTAAAACATCGGCCGTTTCAAAAGGAAAAATGAATTTTCAAAATCCCGATGACCTAGCATACCATTTAACCCCAAACTAGGTGGCGACTCCATTTTTAACAAAAATCTTGGGCCAAGAAGTTTTTCAAAACCGACGCCAAGAAAATCCCTTAAAAAACTATTTTCAAAATGAACGGATTTGGACAACTTAGATAGAAAGGGATGAAACTTGTTTCCATCCTCTCCCTGATTCTCTACTTATTCTGCTATGGAAATCCAGGGTGCGTCGGAGACGATTGACCGAGTGCCATCCTCCTCGTAACCAGGAGACAATTCATTGAGTGTCATTCTTCTTGCAACCCGGAGACGATTGACCAAGTGTCATCCTCCCTACTCCTATGAGATTGACTGCGCATCATCCTTTAGGAGCAGTATTTTCAATATTAAACGATACAATCAACGAGATAGTATTTTAATTTTTAAATAAGATAACCAACAAGACAGTATATTAATTTCTTAGTATAGTGTAGTTGTAGAATTTACTTTACATGATAGAACTACATGTGACCTGATTCTCATCAATTTGAGATATGTAAGAGAGCCCTTTGGGTACGGTCACCACCAGAAGTCGGTTGATCGCGTGTCATCTTCTCCACAACTAGGAGTCAGTTAACCAAGGGTCATCTTCTTCATAACTAGGAGTCGATTGATCGAGTGTCATCTTTTCCGCATCTCATAGGATTAACAGCGCATCATCCTTTAGGAGCAGTATTTATATTATTAAATGAGACCTCTAACGAGTAATACTAAGTGACACAACCAGTAAGACAATACTAAGCGAGATAACCAGCGAAACAGTATTATGGCCAGGTACTATAAACACCGTCCTAAGCGACCATTACTATACTAGCAACCAATACCGATACTGACAACCAATACCATTACTACAATAGCAGCCAATACTAATAGCAACCAACACAATAATAGTAGCCAACACTATGTTACCAACCTAATGCGATAGCAGCCAATACAACCATAGCAACCAAAACTGTAATAGCAATCAACAATATAATATAATAGCAGCATAGTCAACAGGAGGGCTCGTACAAAGTGTTGTCCTCTCTATGCCCTATAGGACTCTCTATGCCCTATAGGACCAGGTGCATCACCATCTTCCAAGAGTGTAGATAGACAAGAATTAAATGTGTCACCATCCGTCCAGCGTAGTCTTTCAGGGTTTATTGTTCGTCAATCTACAAAGTATATAATGGCATAAGTGACCAATCACCATCCTCGTCGAATCCTCAAGGATTAGGTTTGTTTCCATCCTTTAGGATAGTGTTTAGTACATGTATTTTCATGCCCAAGGAACAACATGTTAGTGTCATATTCTTTTTCATTACGAGTAAACTCGCATGACAAAGAGTAGTTGTAGACACCACATTTTGTCCCGCTTAATCAGTATCAGGCCAAGTGCAAGTTCAAATAAACTTTAAACTTGGGTTTAAAGGGAATGAATTTTTACCAGATATCACACTATACAAAAACAACCAAAAAATATGACAAAAAACGCAAAAATGATGAATTTGACAAAATACAGCTAAGCAAATGTTTTGGGTCGAACTCGAAATTCTCACGATTTAAGGAGGTCTAAAATAAATTTACAAGTTTTATTTTCATCAAATAATATTTAGTATAGATAAATCTTAGTCACTACCCTTAAATTATAGGACATTTTAAACAATTAACTCAGTTACCCCACCCTAACCTTGAAACAGTTACTATCCCTGAATCTTGTCAATTTAATACCAAAAACATTCATTTCATTTATGCATATTGCATCACATACCAAGAAACAATCCAAGACCACTTAATCAAGGCTTGTAAAGGTCACAAAGCCCAAAATCACAAGGTTATTTAAAGATTGGGCTTGACTTGGATTTTCACCAAATCCAAGTAGTCTTGACAAACCACCCTAGGCCCAAGCAATCGAAGGGCCTAGCCATAATTTAAGTCCCACCAATCTTTCCTTATAATAATTAAGGAGCCTTCCTATAAGTATCCTACCAAATGGTAAAGGAGGGGAACCAAGACACTTAGGGTACAACCAACCGTTATCGAAACTAAACCAATTCGGTTTGCCACCAAAGTAAGGCATTCAATGAGAATTGAATGCCCATATCATCAATAATTAAATGCTTGGGATGACATTTCAAGACCACATTCAAAGTATCTAGATATTTTAAGCAAAATATCTTAGAACCAATTGAAAACCTTGAATCGTGACTACCCGTTACAAAAACCAAACCAGATGAGTGGCCTCTAAGCAATACATTAAACGCATATCCCATCAAACATTAAATTCTTGAGATGACATGGAATGGCTAGGTTCAAAGGATGTAGATGTTTTCACCCAAATATTTTAGGGTTAACTAGGAATTTGGAAACCAACCGTTGGTTACAAGGTAAGTTAGCCCAATTCCATATGAATCCAACCATAGGAGTGCCCTCCAAGTCATGAAGTGATACCTAAGGACTAGATGCAATGAAACTTGAATGCATTTATGATGACCAAACTGAAGCAGTGGATCTAACCGGTACTTAGCCCCTAAATCGAACTGGATCCACTACATCAAGTCATAAATGCACCCATGTGCAAGGAATGTGATTGGATGAGAGAAAATGATTAGTAATGATTACTAAATCATTGAGAATCCAACTTCCTATCCTAAATTCGTTCCAAGAAAAAACAAAACCAAGACAAAACAAACATTCTCCTAGACCAAACACTGCCTAGGGAATACCCAAGATTGGTTTGTGCATTAGCTAATGTCCAAGTCCCTAGGTCTATAAACACCTGGCCACCCCTCTCATTTTTATAGGTCTTGAAGCCCTAGTTTCTCCCTCTAAACTCGAGCAACTCTCTCGGGTCCTAGGCCTCTCAAGTAGATTTTGCAACTAACACGTCACTATTCTACTGAAATTCAGTCATGGAAGGTGTTCTTGAAGTTCTTAGAATAATAACTTCAAGGATCGATGATCATCGATCAACACCGAGCCACGAGGAGTAAGAAAGGAAAGGAGGTTAACTACTTAGGGGCAACAACAACCCCTAAGTAGTGGTGTTCTTGGGTTCTTGGCTAAGAACTCGAGGAATTGATGACCACCGATCAATTACTGATCAACCACCAACCAAGAAGATTAAGGAAGAGAAGGAGGTAAACACTTAGGGAAGACCACATCCCCTAATTATGTATAATCCTATAAAGCACCCTATGATCTTTGATTAATCTTGTATATGTTGCTTGTATATAGTAGGATCATGTAGATAACACTTTTTACTTTCATGAACATAACACATAAAACCCATAAAACAACCAAACAAGCTTTCGATTTTGTCAAGAACATCAAACAAACACTTAATTTTAACTATAACAACCAAACTAGGGTCAAATCATACAAAACCACTTCAAGCATCTCAAGAACATTCAAAGACACTCAAAAACATCAAATCATCCATTAAGAACATGTGAAGATTCAAACAAAACTTCTATCACACCATGAGTTATACATAGGCTATACGATTCTCCCAAGAACATCGTATTTCTTTTCTTTTTTATCTAAACAAAACACATCTATATATATATATTTATACTACACAAACAGACCCTTTAAGAACTCAGGATAAAGGGATGACCACTATTCCTTCGAGGATATGTGTGATTCTACTTCTGAAACCTTTCCGTTTTCTTTAGTTACGAGTAGGATTGACATAAATATATGGTATTTATTTTCACTTTTAACTAAAAACTGACACACTAATACTAAACTAACCAAAACAAAGGAGTTTGTTTAAGGTTCTTGACAAAATCAATTGGTTATTATGTATATACTATGGTTGTGATTCAGGTTGTTCACAAATCTAAAAACTATTAGTAATAGCTTATTAAGGTTGTGATTCAGGTTGTTCACAACACTAACTGATAATCAACCAAAACTAAGTACTAATCAAAGAAGTTAACTAAAGCGAACTAAATCTTTAACTAAAACCAACTCAGTCTTTAACAAAAAACAACCCAGCTTTTTCAAGCATAATAAGACTAAACTACGTTCGACATGATCTTTCGTAACCACCCAAAGTATGTAGGTAGCCCATAAGGGTTCGGCCACATCTCTAATATTGAATCCAGTTTTTAACAAGACAAGACCGAACTACGTTCAACCTGATCTTTGGTAACCACCCAAAGTACGTAAGTAGTCCACAAGGGTTCAGTTACACCTTTAATAGACCATATCATTTACCCTAACCTGAACGAACTACGTGATGACCTGATTCTCATTAAAGATACGTAGGCAACCCACGTGCATATTTGGTCGCATATCCAAACAACTTAGTCTTAGTTTGCATTTCATTTAGTATAACTTGCATATTTATATATTTGTTTGTATATAAACTGTTATTGGGTGTCGCTAACTAGAAGTAGTTATAGTATTTACCTGCTTATCATTACATCACATAAAAAATACATAAAAAGAACAAAAATTTTAAAAAGGGGAATTATTTATGTTTAAGTGAATCAAAGAAAATTGCTTGGATAATGTTTAATAATGAATATCTATTTAGACTAAGGTACCATCTTCAGACGGGTGTCTTGAGGTGTCTAACACCTTTCTTGGGTATAACCGACTCTTGAACCTAAAGAATATCTCTGGTACATAGATCTATGGAAGTCAAAATATGAGACATTTCAAAAGGAAAAATGAATTTACAAAATCCTGGTAACCTAGATGATTTGTATTTCTTATCAAATTGTTTTTTTTTTGTAAAAATAAATGTGCATTTTGGTTTGTTTTGGTAAATAATTCTTTGTGGGAATGATTAAAAGAAGACATTTGATGAAATAGGGAGTTAATGAAAAATAATTCTTGGAAATCTTGAGAGATCAATGAGTTGTGATACATGCCTAGGATGATTTGAGCCTAAAACTGACATTCCCATATACCTTCTACCCTAGCCATACATTACAACCCTCAAAGTTCTTTTGATCTCCAATGACATATGTACCTACACAATTAGTGGAGAGTGACACAAAAAATGGGCTTATGGTTGTTTTTAACTTCATAATCTAGAGATCATTCATTGTCTCCTTAGCACATAAATTTATCGAGACTCTTTTGATTGGGTGAGAGTGATTGTATACACACTTACACATCAAAAGTCTTGAGTGAAATCGATGCTTGATGTTGAAATTCTAGAAAGTCTCAATGGTTGCATTTCCTTTGAGCTTGGAGCATTTTGTGCCTTCGGAGATTCTAGCACGATTGTTGATTTAATACGAAACTCACACTTTTATCGCTATGTCTTAGTGCTAGATTTGTATTTTCTTTTCTTTTTCTTGAGGACAAGCAAATGTTTGAGTTTGGGAGTATTGATGAGGTGGTTATTTAACAACAAATCAAGTACTTTTGAGTTCAAATATTTGTGAGTTTTCAAGCATTTTTGTTACTTTAATATATTTTTGTCTTGTTTTGTAGGAATATAAATAAATAGGAGAAAATGTGCAAAATAAATATAGGTGTAGTGACTTCAAGACTGATTTTGACCATGATTCAATTCGATTTTAGAAAAACGCAAAACGTGAAAGTTGTAGATATATTTCTTATCTTTCCATATTATTTTGAATCACCTCAATCGGATCTCAGACAAGAAAGTTATGGCAAGATTTTAGTAGTTACACGTTGCAGCGTGAAACAAAAACTTGGTAGTGATTATTTTCCAACATCGCAAGTGTACGGGTCAAGTTTTAATAGTATAGGGTGAGTAGAGTATCGTATCCATAGGGATTGGTTTAAATATTTTCTAAGTACTGCGATTATCGTAACCTAAAATTTATTTAAGAGTCCAAATTTAAGGTTTGTAAAAATAAAACTATAACAAATATAAAATCAAAAGAAAAATAAAATATAGACTTCCTATGCACAATTATTCTAGGGGGGTTTGACATCACTTTGCAAAACTAAGCTTTTCCTCTAACTTACTAATTGAATTCATGCCCAATCATTAACCATGAGTGTCTAAATTAATCTCACTTCCACCTCTCGAATGCCAAGTAAGATAATTTGTATAATTAATCGAATTAATATCTCTATTCAACTCAACTAATTATCCAATCTTTATGTATCACCCAACAAATAGCTACCCAAAATATATTAGACTCTCACACTTAATATAATAAGGGTTATATTTCTCTGATCTCAATATGTAAGATTATCACCTCTTGAATGCCGAATCTTACACATCTATGATATCTAATTTACCTCTCGCTTAAATTAGAAAATATTCATAAAGAAATACAAATGATCGAAACATCAAATCATATTAACAAAATCTTAGATTCACAAGGCATAGTTCATACAAAGTTATTCAAATCCCCTTAGATAAAAACTTTAACTCAATATATTGAAATTCATGACTAATATTTTCAAAAAATCCATAGATGCAAACATATTCAACACAATAACCACAATACAAAAATCAATAAAAAGATTAGGGTAAGAGAAGGGAAGAAAAACTCTTTGTGGAGATGAGCTCAAGTCTTCAAATCTTTTATAATCTTCACTCCAAGCTCACTCTCCAGCATTTTTGTACCTCTAATAGTGTTCTCCAATGGTGATTCTCTCTCAAAAATTGTTATCAATGGTGTTTTTCTCCCCAATTTCGCCACCCCTAGGGTTTGAGGCATAAGATTGTATAAATAGGGCTCAAAATAGATCTTGTCTGCAGGGGCTGCATCGAAGCTTTTTTCCCACTACAGCGCAAAGTTTCTGACCTATTGGGACAGAACCTTGGCGCTGCAGCATGCGTTTTCGTACTGCAGCGCGAGTTTTCGTGCTGCAGCGCGTAGCTTCTAAAATATGACCATAACTTTCTCTTCTAAACTTTGATTGAGGTCATTCAAAAAGATATGGAAATCTAAAAAATATATCTACAACTTTTGTGTTTTGATTGTTTTCAAAATCAGATTGCATCGTAGTGGAAATTGGTCTTGAAGTCACTGCATTTACATTCATTTTGCACATTTTCTCCCATTTATTTATATTCCTATAAAACAACACGAAAACACATTAAACTAACAAAAATAATTGAAAACTCACAAATATTTGAACTCAAAAGTATTTGATTTGTTAGTAAATAACCTCATCATCAAATATCCCCAAACTCAAACATTCGTTTGTCCTCAAGCAAAATAAAAGAAAATAAAAGAACATACAAATCAAGTACTAAAGCGCTAGCGATAAAAGTGTGACTTTCGTATCAAATCAACAACCATGCAAGAATCTCCAAAGGCACAAAATTCTCTAAGCTCAAAGGAAATGCAACTGTTGAGACTTTCTAAAATTTCTACATCAAGCATTGATATCATTCACTCAAGACTTTCGATGTGTAAGTGTGTGTACAACCATTCTCACCCAACCAAATAAGTCTTGAATAAATTTATGTGCTAAGAAGACAATGAATGATTTCTAAATTGTGAAATTAAGAATAAACATAAGCCTATTTTTCGTGTCACTCTCCACTAATTGTGAGGTACATATGTCATTGGAGATCAAAAGGACTTTGAGGGTTGTAATGTATGGTTAGGGTTGAAGGTATATGAGAATGTCATTTTTAAACTCAAATCACCCTAGGCATGTATTATAACTCGTGGATCTTGCAAGATTTTCAAGAAAAAAATTTCACCAACTCCCCCTTTCATCAAACGTCTTTTTTCAATCGATCCCACAAGGTTTTTTTTACCAAAAAAAACTAAAACACACTTTTTTATTTTATTTTACAGAAAGAATAGTTAGATAAGAAATACAAATCACGCCTCAAACTCAAAATCAACATTGTCCTCAATGTTGCAGGAAAATACAAGGAAGTGACTCAACCATCACCCAATTGATTTTTTTTTTCTTTCTTATATATATATATATACAACTCAACAATAAAATGAAACACACAACCCAATCCACCAATGACTTTCCAAACACCACCCATCCTAGTTCTTACACTCAAAGATCCATGCAAACATGGAAATTAGTGATGGGTTTAGGAAGTGAAAATGCATTTAGTGAGGTGGATGTACATATGAGGGTAATGAAATAATTAAGCAATAAAGCTCAACGAGGGGTAACGAAGGATAAATAATTTTCAAGAGTTAGCTTCAAAGGCTTAAACGATCTAAAGAAATGCCTAAATCATCTATCCAACAACACATAACCTAGTATTTCGGCTCAAGTATCACTCAAATGGGTTCTAGTGTTCATGAGATGTCAAAGCCTACCTAAAGTACATAAATTTTCTCCAGGTACTCAAAAAAGCCAAGTGATCATGATTCATGGTGCTCAAATGTAAAGAGTCAAGAGTGAACTTCAATCAGTACAAGTCAAGCACACAGAAATCTCAATGCAATACATTTGAAAAGACTTAAGAAAACATCAAGTGTCTCTACTCATTATCGATATCAAGTCATTTCAACTCAAGAAAACTAACAATTTATTCAAACATACTTCAAAAGAAAAGCAAATTGAAAACATAGTCACAAGAACACAAGTTATATGAAAAAAAGTCATACACACAAGCATTTCCTAACCCATCAAACATAAGCCAACATGTATCTCACCCTCAAACTCAAAGTCAAACATGTATTCAAATTAAGCATAAGGGAATAAGAACACGTATCGGAGAGGCGAGACAATCTCGCCTCCTGGTGTGGTTGGCAATGCTGCTCCAGCCAAGCTGACCGGCCTGAGGCTTTCTTCAATAACTTGCATCATTAGGCTCAATTATTTGAAAACTTGGGTTGCCTTCCAAGAAGCGCTTGGTTTAAATTCCTCGGCTTAACAATAAAGAAGGGCTGATACGAACCTCACCAAGGATTAGTAAGACCCGAAATCAACTTAGGGTTTCTTCGCGAAGATCGAAACTAAATCAGATTTTGAACGAACTAAAAATACATAAAATTGAAAGATAGATTACCTTAACCCAACGTTTATGAATGAAACGCAAACCAATGGTATAATGATCTTGACCCAATGATTATAATGAATCACGAACCAAAGATATAAGTTTGAACGCCACAAGAAGCTCTTGATAAGTTCAGGAAAAGTTCTCAGAAGAACTAAAGAGAAAACTTTCACAATTTTATTAATCAAAAATAATCTATCCATCCTCATGGGATACAACTTTCTTAAATAGGTAATGAATAGTGTGGTGAACAGTGTCGATGAACAGTGCTCGTGAATAGTGCGGCTACAATATAGAAAAAAAAAAAGAAACCCTAGAGAAACAAGAAAACCCTACTCCTAATCTAAAAAGGAAAAGGCTAATTTGGCAATCATGCCTTACAAATTATCAAATAAATAACCTAAATTAAAATTAAAATACAAATAAATAAAATAAATATGCTAAGAATTTCGTGGTCCTCAAGCCTTGGTCCATTTGAGTTCATGTCTAAACCCATTCACTTGCTTTGATGAAATGGATTAGGCCTTAATCGTCATTTGGGCCTAATTTGGGCTTTATTGTTTTCGATTCAACCGAAAGCTCTTGAATTAGCCCATTAAGCACTTCTTTGATCTTCATGAATCTTGCCCTAGTAATGGGCCCAACCGGGACATGCAATGTGTCATTTGATGTTGCTTGTTGGTTCTCATCATCCCCCCTCTCTTCAAAAGGATTTGACTTCGAATCTTCACCAACATCAAACGGAGAAAGATCAGAAACATTAAATGTAGCACTAACGTTATACTCACCTGGAAGATTCAACTTGTACGCATTATCATTGATCCTCTGAATGACTTGAAATGAACCATCCCTTCTAGGATGTAGCTTGATCCGACTATGGGCTGAAAATCTTTCTTTTCCCATATGCACCCAAACCCAATCACTTGGTTCAAAGATGACTCGTCTACAGCCCTTATTTGCTTTCTTTGCATATTGCTTATTTTTCTTCTCTATGTGTTGTCGTACACTTTCATGGAGTTTCTTCACCATCTCAGCCTTCTTTTGTCCATCCAAACTAGCCCTCTCATTGACTGGAAAAGGCAACAAATCCAAAGGAGTTAGTGGATTAAAACCATAAACAATCTCAAATGGTGAAAAATCAGTAGTAGAATGAACACTCTGATTATAAGCAAATTCAATGAACGGTAAACAATCCTCCTAATTTTTCAAGTTCTTTTGAATTATAATACGCAACAAAATAGATAAAGTTCGATTTACTACATCAGCCGATTCCCCTTCCTTTCTTGGTCGCGGGGATGGCTATCTATCCGAAACTATTCAACCTTTCTCGGCGGTTGGACAACTTCTCTTTTCCATTCTTCATGACGGACTAGAACTTCAATTCAAGCCTGCTCTTTTTTTTTTATTATTGTCCATCCGTTTGGAGGTGACAAGTAGTTGAGAACAATAATTTAGTTCCCATCTTTCCCCACAAGACTTTCCAAAAATAGCTGAGGAACTTAACATCACGATTAGATACAATACTCTTAGGAACACCATGGAGACGTACTATCTCTCTAAAGAACAAATCAGCGACATGGGTTGCATCATCAATTTTATTACAAGATATTAAATGTGCCATCTTAGAGAACCTATCAACAACCCAAAAAATCGAATCCCTACTTTTCCTTGACTTAGGCAAGCCTAAAACAAAGTCCATGGAAATATCCATCCAAGGCGCACTAGGTACGGGCAAGGGAGTGTATAATCCATGTGGTAAGACTCTAGATTTGGCTTGCCTACACATAACACACCTAGCACAAACTC
This sequence comes from Eucommia ulmoides, assembly GCA_016647705.1. NCBI lineage: Eukaryota > Viridiplantae > Streptophyta > Magnoliopsida > Garryales > Eucommiaceae > Eucommia > Eucommia ulmoides. Next base: position 53,996,867 of record CM028339.1, read on the forward strand.
TTTCCACATCACGTTTCATCTTTGGCCAAAAGAAGTGTTCATGTAACACGTCTAAAGTCTTTCTCACACCAAAATGACCCATCAAACCACCCCCATGTGCTTCACGCACGAGTAACTCACGCATAGAACTATTAGGTACGCAAAGTCTATTTTCTCTAAACAAGTACCCATCTAGTCTATAGAACTTACCAAACGCTGTCTTCTCACATGCACCAAACGCACCAGTAAAATCATCATCATTAGCATACAATTCTTTAACATATTCAATCCCCAGTAGCTTTGCATTTAATGTAGAGACAAGGGCATACCTTCTGGAGAGTGCATCAGCCACAATATTTTCCTTACCTTGTTTGTATTTGATTACATAAGGGAAGGTTTCAATTAATTCCATCCACTTGGCATGCCTTCTTGTCTCTTCAAGTGCTTCAAGGACTCATGATCGATATATATGACAAACTCTCTCGGCCATAGGTAATGTTGCCAAGTCTCCAATGCTCTCACCAACGCAAAAAGCTCCTTATCATATATTGGGTAATTCAATGCTGCCCCATTTAGCTTTTCACTAAAGTATGCTATTGGCCGATTTTCCTACATCAAAATAGCTCCAATACCTATTCCTGAGGCATCACACTCAATCTCAAAAGTTTTAGAAAAATTAGGTAATGCTAATAAAGAAGCACCACATAACCGTTCTTTAATCTCATTAAATGCACGCTCTTACTCCATACCCCATTTAAAACACACAAATTGTTTGACAATTTCAGTGAGTGGTACGGCTAGTGTACTAAATTTTTTAACAAATCGACGATAAAAACTAGCCAAACCATGAAAACTTCTTACCTCCATGATTAACTTAGGTGTGGGTCATTCTTTGATAGCCTTCAAATTTTCCTCATCCACTACAATCCCTTCTGAATTAACAACATAGCTAAGAAACACAACTTTGTCCAAGCAAAAGGACCATTTCTTTAAATTTGCATATAATTTTTCTTTTCTCAGAACATCAAGCACACAATGCAAATGATCAATATACTCATCTAAGCTCTTAACATACACTAAAATATCATCAAAATATACCACAACAAAATTGCCTATAAACGCATACAATGCATGATTCATTAACCTCATGAATGTACTTGGTGCATTAGTTAGCCCAAAAGGCATTACCAACCACTCATACAATCCATATTTAGTTTTAAAGGTAGTTTTCCATTCATCACCTTCTTCATCCTAATTTGGTGATACCCACTTTTCAAATCAATTTTAGTGAAAATACATAACCCATGCAACTCATCTAACATGTCATCTAGCCTAGGAATGGGATGTCGATACCTTACCGTAATATTGTTAATAGCTCGGCAATCAACACACATACACCAAGTTCCATCCTTCTTAGGCACAAGTAGTACCGGTACTGCGCACGGACTCATGCTCTCTCTTACGTGTCCCTTGGCTAGCAACTCCTCCACTTGCCTTTGAAGTTCCTTCGTCTCCTCTGGATTACTCCTATAGGCTGGTCGGTTAGGAATTGTTGCACTCGGTACAAAGTCAATTTGATGCTCAATGCCTCGAATAAATGACAATCCACTAGGCACATCGTTAGGGAGCACGTCCTCAAATTCCTGTAACAAAAAAACAACAACACTAGGCAAAGATTGGTCAAATTTGTTAGCACTAAAACACGCCTCTTTGTACAATAGTACAAATATAGGCCGATTTTCATACAAAGCACCCTTTATATCATTCGCCTTAGTATAAAAGCTCACTTGTTTTTCTATTTTTCTCTCATTTTTTTTCACTTCTTTTTTGCTTTCCACTCTCTTTTATGTTTTCACTCTCTTTTTTCTCACATTTTTTTGAACTCTCGGTCTCACAAGTTTTTTTCAACTCATTCTCTCTTTTCAATTTCATTTGATCCTCATACACTTGTTTTGGAGTCAACAGCACAAGAGTAATGGTTTTATTGTCTTTGACGAATGAGTGCCTATTCTTGACCCGTCATGAATAACCTTCCTATTAAATTGTCATGGCCTGCCCAACAATATGTGACCCGCATGCATTGAAACAACATCACAAAGTACTTCATCCTTGAACTTTCCAATCGAAAAGGAAACTAACACTTGCTTATTTTCCCGAACCTCCCCACAATCATTCAACCACTGCAATTTATAAGGTCTAGGGTGTTTGAAGGTATATAAATTTAGTTTCTCTACTAAAGTAGTGCTAGCCACATTAGTGAAACTTCCCCCATCAATGATCATACTACAAACCTTGTTGTTGACGTGGCATCTAGTATGAAATATATTCTCCCTTTGTTGTTCCATGTCATCCTCTGCAATTTGGGCACTTAGAGCACGCATTGCCACAAGTGACTCTCCCTCCACTGGGTACTCCACATCATCATCACAAGCATCCTCAAGTTGTGGCATCTGGTCTCATCACTCTCACTTTCGATTTCCACCTCTCCATCAACACGTGCAATCATGGTCCTCTTATTTGGGCATTATGAGGCTATGTGACCTACTCCCAAACAACGAAAATATTTAATATCACGGTTACGAGTTTGGGTTTCGGTTTTACCTTTGTTGGAAATGGGAACATCATCTCTCCTTTTTGGGGGTTCGGTTTTGGACTTTGAAACAACCCCTTCGTCCTTCCTCCCATTCAGCCTCCATGAATTAAAAGAGCTTGAATTTTGAAATGACCGAGTTCCTTTCCTTTTAAGTTGTCGTTTCACTTTTATAGCCATGTGAACCATGTCCTCCAACTCCACGTAATGTTGCAACTCCACCACGTTGGTAATGTCTTGATTCAGCCCATTCAAGAACCTAGCCATGATAGCTTCTCTATCCTCCTCAACATTAGCTCGGATCATAGCGACCTCCATCTCCTTGTAGTAATCATCCATACTCCGATAGCCTTGCGTAAGGCTTTGTAATTTCTTATACAAGTCCCTATAGTAGTGACTAGGGACAAACCGCCTCCTCATGATGGCCTTCATTTCCGCCCATGTCACGATAGGTCTCTCATGGTTCTTTCTCCTGTTTATCACAAGTTGATCCCACCATATTATAGCATAGTCAATAAACTCAATCACAACGAGTTTTACCTTTTTCTCCTCAGAGCAGTTATGGCACTCAAAGATCAACTCCACCTTCTTCTCCCACTCCAAGTATGCTTCAGGATCGTTTTTCCCTTGGAATGAGGATATCTTCACCTTGATGCTTCCCAAGTTATTATCAATCCACTCCCCATGTCTATCTCCTCTATTCCATGTCCACTCCCAAATCTGCTCAAGCTTGCATTAGAGGCACGATCGTCTTCATCTAGGTCATCCGCATAATCATCTTCATACTCGAACCGAGGCTGATTCTTCTCTCTTCATTGCACATTAGGAGCTCTCGGTGGCTGCCCCTTTTGTGCGCTCGACTCAACGTTTGTCAAGTCGCTCATGCACTTCATCAAACCGCAAGTTCAACTGTTGAAAGTTTTTCTCCAAGGCCTTGTAGAAAACTTTTGCGTCCATTATGTCCATCCTTTCACGTGCTTCATCAGACAAATCTTTGTTTGTTTCCCGAGACATGTTTAGTAACCTGCAAAATAAATTTAGCAAACCTCACAAACACTCCCTCACGTGTTTGCACTCAAACTATGTCACACCACTCGTGTATCACTCAATTTCGGCTTTTACCCTCTTATAAGCTCACAATCTCTTGCATTTTTCCACTCTTTAGTTCCCTTTTTTAGTTCTTTATTGAACTTAACCAATCTCAATCAGAAATTTCCTTGTGACAATCCAAACTCAACAATTTAATTTACTAAGAATGAGATTTTAAGAACGAAACAAAGGAAACAAGAAGAGCACAAAGAAAAGTTTGTGGAATAGAACAAGAAAAAATTATTCTCAATTTTTGTTTGGGGGGGGGGGCTGCTGATTTTTTTTTTTTTTTTTTTTTTGTTTTTGTTTCTGTTTCTTTTTTCGTTTTTTTTTTTGTTTCTGTTTTTTTTTATTTTCTATTTATATATTTATTTATTTAATATTTATTATTTTTTGAAAAACAGAAACTTTAAATTGATATTTGAAGAAGCACAATATTTAAACAAAAAATATGACAAGAACAAAGATGCACCGCGTTTTTTTTTTTCAAGATTGGAGCAGATTTGAATTTGAACGAAAAGAAACAAAAATGCAATAGATCTGATGATATAATTTGGTCAAGAAAAAAACTTTATGAAGGAATAGATATGAATGAAAGAAAAAGAAAAAAGATAGATGAAACTTGATTTAGACATTGCTCTGATTACCAAATGATACGAACCTCACCAAGGATTAGTGAGACCTGAAACCAACTTAGAGTTTCTTCGCGAAGATCAAAACTAAATCAGATTTTGAACGAACTAAAAATACAGAAAATTAAAAGATAGATTACCTTGACCCAACATTTATGAACGAAACGCGAAATCAATGGTATAATGATCTTGACCCAATGATTATAATGAATCACAAACCAAAGATATAAGTTTGAACGCCACAAGAAACTCTTGATAAGTTCAGAAAAAGTTCTCAGAAGAACTAAAGAGAAAACTCTCACAATTTTATTAATAAAAAATAATCTATCCTTCCTCATGGGATACAACTTTCTTAAATAGGTAATGAATAGTGCAGTGAACAGTGTCGGTGAATAGTGCTCATGAATAGTGCGGCTAAAATACAAAAAAAAAAAAACCCTAGAGAAACAAGGAAACCCTACTCCTAATCTAAAAAGGAAAAGGCTAATTTGGCAATCATGCATTACAAATTATCAAATAAATAACCTAAATTAAAATTAAAATACAAATAAATAAAATAAATATGTTGAGAATTTCATGGTCCTCTAGCCTTGGTCCATTTGAGTTTATGTCTAAACTCATTCACTTGCTTTGATGAGATGGATTAGGCCTTGATCGTCATTTGGGCCTAATTTGGGCTTTATTATTTTTTATTCAGCCGAAAGCTCTTGAATTAGCCCATTAAGCGCTTCTTTGATCTTCTTGGATCTTACCCTAGTAATGGGCCCAACCGGGAAATGCAATGTGTACTTTGATATTGCTTGTTGGTTCTCATCAAGGGCTCATCACAGAGTGGCTTCCACACATAGTATGTGTTATACAACATAACAAATTGGCCTTTCTTTTGAATGCCCTCAAGCTTAGCGAGATGTGGAAGTGATTGGCACGTACTCTCAACGTGACTCAAATCTAGCATATGTGCTTGGTAGGTGTGAATGAACGTTACTAAAGGTGGTGGAGAATAAGTGATCCATATTGGATCTCGTAGATGTAGTCGTCTTTGATCGATAGTGGCATCACAATTTGGATCTCAAAAGATGGAGACTCAAAAGTGTCGTCTTGTGATTCTTCATTGTCAATCAATTCTTGGGTCTCATCCTCAGTAGAATTATCGTCATTGAACAAACCCAAGTTCCTCCCACTTGTATCTGGTTCCTCATGATTGCTTTCACATATGAACGTGGCATGTGTGTCTCTCATTGCCACTGCCATTATCATGGATTCAATGGTGTCAAACGGAGATTCGACTTGTAAATCATAAACAGTCTCTACAATCTTCTTCTTCTCTATACAGAGCCTTGTCTCTTCCGCCCACGCAATACAATCTTCATAGGTAAGCGAAGACTCCGCTTTTGTCTCCTCCAACATTTGTCTTGTCTCCTCCAAAATTTGTCTTGTCTCCTCCTAAAATTTCCTTATCTCCTCCATAAATTGGGCAAGTAGGTCTTGAAAGACTTCAAGGGTAAAAGAAGATTCTACTTGATAATGTGAGGTGTCAAACCATGGCGCTGAAATGTTGGAACTATCCCCCAAACTTTGGTGACATGTTGAATAATTCCAACTCCGATAGTGAAAATTGACCATGTCTTCCAGCAACAAATAGGCTTTGTCCGCAGTTAGATTGTAAAAAGAGGTGGTACCACTTCCTCCTTCCACTCAAGTTCTTGTTGTGGCTTGTAAGCCGCCGAAGAAGTTTAGTAGTTGACACTCCTTTGGGAAACCATGATTAGGGAACCGAATAAGTAACTCCTCATATCTTTCCCAAGTACAATAGAACAGCTCAGAATCTCGTTGAGAAAATAGTAAGAGGACTTGTTAATAAAACATCTTCAAGTACCTCACAAAATAAAAATAAAAAAACTCAAGTACAAAAATTAGAAACAAAAATAAATGCCTAAATTAAAATCAAGTTACTTATTCACAATATTAACAACAATCTGAAATACCAATCCCCATCAATAGTGCCAAAACTTGGTAGCAATTATTTTGCTACACCGCAAGTATACGGGTCAAGTTTTTAAGAATATAGGGTGAGTAGAGTAGAGTATCCATAGGGATTGGTTTAAATCGTCGCTTCGTACTGCGATTATCTTAACCTAACTTTATTTAGGCCTCCAAATTTAAGGTCTGTAAAAATAAAATTGTAACAAATATAAAATTAAAAGCAAAATAAAATATGGACTTCCTATGAACAATTGTTTTAGGGGGGTTTGACATCAATTTGCTAAACTATATTTTTCCTGTAGCTTGTTAATTGAATTCATGCCCAATCATTAACCATGGGTATCTAAATTACCCTCACTTCCACCTCTCGAATGCCAAGTGAGAAGATAATTTGTATATTTATCGAATTAATATCTCTAGTCAACTCAACTAATTATCCAATCTTTAAGCCTCGCCCATCAAATGGCTACCCAAAATATATTAGCATCTCGCACTCAATACAATAAGGGTTGTATTTCTCCGGTCTCAATATGCAAGATTATCACCTATTAAATTCCTAATCTTACACATCTATGATATCTAATTTACCTCTCGCATAAATTAGCAAATACACATAAATAAATACAAATGATCGAAATATGAAATCCAATTAACAAAATCTTAGATTCTCAAGGCATAGTTCATACAAAGTTATTCAAATCCCCCTAGATAAAAACTTTAACTCAATATAATGAAATCCATGACTAATCTTTTCAAAAAATCCATAGATGCAAACATGTTCAACACAATATCCATAAATACAAAAATCAATAAGCCTATTCTACATGGTTTAATCCGTGTAAAAATTGTCGTTGCACCTTTAACCGAGTCGTAATTTTGTGTTGTTAACATTGTAGTAGTTTCAACATAAATAAAGTTTTATTTATTAGAATGCAAAGTACACCTTGCACAAGAAAATGTCGCTACTGGTAATATTTCTTAAGATAATCTACATTCCGTGGGTTTCGTAGAGGTCGTCCTCCTAGGGTTTCAAGCGTGTAAGTCCTTAGATCGATGATGTCGGTGACTCGGTATGGACCTTCCCAATTTGGGCCTAATTTTCCTTCTACTTGGTTCCTTATAGCCATGGTCACCTTTCATAAAATGAAGTACCCTTCTTCAAATGCTTGGGTTCAGACCCATTTGTCATGGTTCTGAGCTATTCGCCATTTGTATGCTACTTATCGTATTTGTGCTCATTCTTTCCTTTCTTTTATCAAGTCTAAACTTATTGCAAGCTTGTAATACAATAGAAATGTATTTAACTAAGTGCAAGCCCAAACAACATAAATATAAAAAGCAGCGCACAACGATTTATCTTGGTTCAGTAAGCTACTGTTAGGTTGTCTAATCCCCTGAGCTCCACAAAGATTTCGCAATCCACTAATTCCCTAATTCCTTTCATAGGTAGGAACCAAATCCTTACAATATTTTTTCATAGGTTCAGGACTAACCTAAATCTTTTCACAAGCTCAGAATCAAACCTTTAAACTCTTACATTATTACACTTTTTGTTTTCACATGCTCAGGAAGAGCCTTATCTTTTTACCAAGTTAATAACTAACCTAATTCTATTACAGGAAGAATCAAAATTCAATCTTTTTAATAGGATAAAGATCGAACCTAATATTTTTCACAGGTTAAAGATCAAACCCTAACTACCATGATTAGACACTGACCCAATATTTCTAATCCACTATTTCTCACAAATACAAAAAATAACGTTTTCTTCTTACAGGAGCTTCTACCACCTCAAAAACATTATGCTTAATTAATGTCCTAAATACTACGTGATCGAATTTACGCGAGCAAAAAAAATTGATTTAACTCAATTTAAGACACAGATAATATGTAATCAAATTAAGCAGGCAAAAATTATTTCTTAAGATATGCTAGATTTCAATCAGAAAAATGATTATCCTAAAATAAATATTCTAAGTAATTGATAGGGGTAATTTTTCTATATATTCCAAATCCGATTTTAGTAGTTTTCGAGTATTTTTAATGTGTTTTAATACATTTCTATGTGTTTTTGTATAAATCAGATGTTTGGGGCAAAAAAGAGATAAAATGATTGAAAATCAAGCTAATCAGAGCAAGTCGGTGGAAGAAAGTTGGGAAAATGAGCAAAAAGGCATTATTCAGAAGCCTGCATCCACCGCCGCGGTGGTGAAAATACTGGAATGCAGAAATCTCACTGCCGTGGCGGTGAAAGTTCAGAGAATTTGACACTCGAGAGAGATAACCCCGAATTCGGACTGGGGTTTAAACACAACGATACGATCTAATAACCCGGGAGGGAGTTAGAAAATATGCAATCCATGATGTTGGGGCAAGACTCATGTGACAATGTGTTCTAAAAGATGCTAGATGAGGACTTCGACGTCGACACAAAGTCACATATTTGCTCTCTTTACAATCGGGAGAGAGAGTGAGTGAGTTTACAATATAGAGATTATTAGATAAGTCGAACACCGTTAACATAAGTCAAACGAGATCAAACACATTTAAGTAAATGAAGTTAGTCCCTAGATAATCCATTTTCCTAAATATCTCAATATAGTAATATAATATAAGTAGATAAATTAGTATTTTACTTTAGTGTTAATTAATTATAAACTCTATTTTTATCGCCTAAATAAAGTTAGATTATGATAATTGCGGTACTCGACGATAATCTCAACCAATCCCTGTGGATACGACAACCTCTACTCTTCCCATTACACTAAAACTTGACCCGTGCAGTTACAGTGAAAGTAGCGATGTATATAATCACTACCAGTAATCAATTAGATAATCTCCAAAAAGTATTTAAATTAATTTGGAAAAATCTCACCGGGATTTCTTGAAAATATATAAGATAGCTCAGTGAAAAACAAAACCAGTTGAAAACTTTTGCATGATTCGATAAAAAACTCTTTTAGAATAACTTATCTTATAAAATATCTCAACAAAAATACCCTCTCATTAAGAAAAGGTAGATTGTTCTTGATTACATAAAGTTGAAAATATAGGTCTCTGTAAATAGAATTTTAACTAAACCTACAACAGCTAATTTTTAAAATATAACACCTAAAATGTTACTCTAACACCTCATATATCATATACTAACAAAGTAGGTATATTTCATTTTAAAATACTCTTATAAAAATCATAGTTTGGTCTCCAAATCATTTTAGATTCAAAACACTTAAAGACAAGAAGTAGTTTTACTAATTCAATTCAAAGAATCAATTAATAAATAAACCAAATTGATAGGATCTTAATGACATATGATATATAATAGTAGCATACTGAACTCTCCAAAATATCTCATTTTCCAACATTCAAAATCATAGGATTTGGGAAAAAGATCACGCGAAACGAAATAATCAAAGGTGACTATTTTGCGCTTGTCGGTTGAATGACTCATTGCAGCGGTCAACTTTCTGGCTATTGCTCCAGTTTTCGTCAATCAATCAGCCTCTATGGTTAGAGAGGCCCTCGCTTCCGAGGTAATTGAAAATTAGATCCATCCAACTTGGTTGGTGGGCGACGATACTGATTTATCTTTCAGTCTCGTCGCAGCTCGGTCATAAAAGATTTTTTATAAGGACCGTTATCCATCCTCTGGTCTTGAATATAGAGGCTAGATTATACAATGAATCCTTGCATGAGTAACTTGGTAGGCCATCATCTTTGTTTCTTTGTTTACATACTCCCCATTGACCTGGTTAGCTATGAGTGATGAGTCATAGTAGAGTTCCACTTCGATTTCACTGAGTTTTCTCAAGATTCTTAATAAAGTAATTAGTGCTTCATCTTTGTTTCTTTGTCTACGTACTCCCCATTGACCTGGTTAGCTATGAGTGATGGGTCGCAATAGAGTTCCACTTCGGTTTCACTGAGTTTCGTCAATATTCGCAATAAAGTAATCAGTTCTTCGTATTTTGACTCGTTATTTGTGACTTTGAACTCAAGCCTTAAGTCATACTCGAGGATATCTCCCTTAGGGGTTTTGATGACCAGTCTGGCTTCTTAGTCTCTTTTGTTTGATGAATCATCTATGTGCATAGCGTACATGTGCGCTCCTTGTTGCTCAGAGTTTAGACCCATTTTTTCTTCCACCGGGGACCTTTCCTTGAGAAAAATAAATTCAGAGATGAAATCTACTAGTGTCTGGCCCTTAATCACTATTATAGGTTGGTACTCATTGTGGAACTCCCCAAATACTATTGACCATTTGATCAGGCGCCCCAAAGTTTTTGGTCGATATAATATTATCCTCAGCGATTAATTGGTCAGCGCTCCATGGGGTTAGCTTGGAAATAATTACATAATTTTTTGCTAACACACTAAAGTATAGGTTATTAACTCTAGTCGAGGATACCAGGATTCTCCTCCCATTAATGCATAGCTGACATAGTAGACAAACTTTTGAGTTCCTTGCTCTTCCACTGCTAGTACTAAGCTTACAGTCATGGACGATACTGTCTGATACATGAGTATTTCATGCTCAGGTTTTAGTGTAGTCAGGATCAGTGGAGTCGAGATATACTTATTGAGTGCTTGGAAGTCTTATTCACACTCTTCGATCCACTACAGGCTCTTATTTCCTTGGAGGGTCTTGTAAAAACATAAACATTTGTCTGACACTTGAGAAATGAACCTATTCCATGCTGCTTCCAACCCCATCAAGCTATTCACTTCTTTAATCATCCTTGGTGACAACATATTTTGGATTCCCTTGATCTGTTTTGGGCTTGCCTAGATTTTCCTTTTGGTTACCAGGTGATAGGTGTAAAATACCTCTCTAATTATAAACTAAATTTGGTAGTTTTTTAGTGTTTTATTTATATTTAATTGCATTTTAGTTTGTTTTTAGTTAATTCATGTGTAGGGACGCAAACAAGCGACAAACGAGCGAAAACGGTGAGAAAATGGTAATGAAACATTGAAGAAACAAGGTTTTAAGATCACATAAACCACCACTGCGGCGAGGAATCCACTGCCACAGCGGTGAGAATGTAGAGAAGTGCTGAAAATACGCAAACTCCCACCACCGCAGAGAGAAAGCCACAGCCGCGGCGGTAAAAGATCAGAGAGTTGGGAGCCAGTCCCACTGCCGCAGCCTTGAACCCACCGCCTTGGCCATGAAAGATTAGAAATTAACCAACTTATCCCACCGCCGTGGCTGTGATCCCATCGTAGCGGCCATAACCTCTGCACAACAAATAGATATTTTGAAACCTTGTGCCTATTAATACTTATTCTCCCACTTCCCTTAAGACCTCTTGGAACATGGAACGTCCCTAACCTTAGGAGCTTGATTCTTGGCCATTTTTGAAGAGGATATTCATCATCCAGAGAAGAGGAAACATTGGCAGATCAGTCTTTGGCGACAGTAGATCACTCCACTTTAAGATTTGATCTTTCTCTCTTTGTAACTTAATGTTTTATTGTAAATGATGATGAATACCTCTTGGTTTAATGTTCCAATGGCCAACATCACGATAGATTAGATAAATATTAGCTAGAGATCTATGTAGTTGTGTAAATACTAGTTTGATGAAATATACGTTTTCTTAATGGTTGTTTGTGTTTAAATCCAATTGTGTTCATCATTTTATGACGATCATAATATGCTTGTTAAAGTATTAGGGTTGGATTTGAGAATACAAGGTTTGACACTTGGGAGAGGTAACCCCGGATTCGGACTAGGGTAAACACATCGTTACGATCTAACGACCCGAGAGGGTGTTAGTTAGTGTGTAATCGATGACGTTGGGGCAAGACTCATGCGACCTAGGGTTGTTAAGACATTGAGGGGGATTTCTTCATTGACACGAAGTCGCGTATTCCCCCGTTTTATACTCGGAAGAGGTGGCGGATGAGTTTTAGAACCGAGATTGTCGGATACCTACAACACCATTATTGTTAACTAAATGAAATCAATAATGTATTAAGTGAACGAAATCAATCCCTAGGTAATCAACTTAGTTAGGATTAACCCACTAATTATAGTTTAACTTAGTTTAAATTAGTTTAATTTTAAATCATTTCTTTAACCGTTTGGATAATAGGAGATTATGCAAATTATGATATTCAATTATTCAACCCGTCCCTGTGGAAACGATATCCGATCTTAAACGATCCACTATATTAAAACTAGACCTCATGCACTTGCGAGTAGTCAATACGCGAGCGATTAAATCCTCATCGTACAAGTTTTTTGCACCATTGCTGGGGACGGTGTTGAATTGGTTGATATTACAACTAAGTAGTTGAATATTAGTCCAGAAAATTCTTTTGTTTTTATTTTCTTTTTAATTATTTTGTTACTTTATTGTGATCAAGCAATGCGTGCAACGTAGAAAAAGTTTAGACTTCTTGTCTCTTGATCCCGAGATCGAGCATATGTTGAAAATGATAAGGAGAGAGAGAGAAGAAGCAAACTTCAAATCCATGAATCGTGATCTAACAGAGCATTCTAACCCTAATTCCTTGTCTATGAGGAATTTTGGTAAAAAAATGCTCAACCATGCAGAAAAGTGTTATAAACTATGCCAAATCTATGTAAGTTGAACTTAATGCCATACCTAAAGCCGGCACACCATTTGCGGATGATCCAGACCGTTTCAGATCAAGCAAATTTCCCTTCAGTTCCATCGAATTGGATGGTGAAAAGAAAGGGTCAAGTGCTTTATTGAAAATGAAAAACGAATTGTAGAGAGTATCTCCCTCGTTGTTTAATGATCATGCAATTTGCTACGTCCTGCTAGGGACGGTAAATCAAGCGCACTTTTTTTATTTAAAACGCATTCTTTTTTATATGAAAACGAGGGCATGATTCCGCCCGATTTTTGCTATTATTTAATTCTTTTTGGAGGCCGAAATGGTCTTGGAGCGTGTTTGGAGGTAAATCTAGGACTTTGGATAGTTAGGTTGTGTTTTATACTTAAAATCGTTGAAATAGCAAAGTGAAAACGAGTGGTGAGGAATTTTGTTGAGGAAAATGAAGAAAAAATCAACAAAATCCCACCGCTGAGGTGGTGAAACTTCAGGATGGGTTCCTTTTCAGCAAAAAGCTTCACCGCCGCAGCGCGAAATCCATTGCCACGGCGATGGAACGTCAATAGCTCATTTAAGAAAAAAAACGCTGCCAACGCCGCGACAAGAAATCTACCGTAGCAACAACAAAGAGTCAGTGTCTCATGTTTACAAAAATTGTGATTTATACCACGAGTTCATCTCTAAACATCCAATTTTTCCCCTCCCCATTTTCGAAAAACATTAGGGTTTATGGTCGACGATGCAATTTTCTTCAAATTTCAATCGATTGGACCACCATTTCTCAACAAGTAAGTGTTGATGCTTCTACATTTTATATATTTGTTGAAAAACTTTGATTGCTTTGCAAGATTATATGAAAAATCATTGGATTTGGAATATGCCCTACCCCTAAAACCCCCATTTTTGGCGATTTTCATTTTCTAAAGGATTTTAGTTTGATTTTTGGTGATAACCTTAGTTGATATGGATTATTTAATTGTGTGAAACAAAAATACATGCTACATTGTTAATATTTTGTTAAAATTGTTGCAAATGGTGAATTTGTATTGAGATAAAGCCTTGTTCTTGATAGTGTTGATATAGAGACTATTTTTCATTGTGCGTATATGATTGGGTTTGTCTTATTTGTGAATGTGATTGCTAGGAACCATGCCTAAAAGAGTTGCTTCGAAGAGGGAAAGGGGTGAAGGATCGGGGTCGGCTCCTGACTTCAATTCCACTCGATTCATTTCAAAGAAAGCCAAGGAGCATTTCCTTAAGCATTAGTTCACCAGACCGTGCATAAAGCAGCGAGGATTTGGGTCCCTGGAAGATCTCCTGGTAGAATTTCAAAGCATTATTCTAAGCCGAGGTTGGGAATATTTTTGCAAATCGCCTCCCCTCGGTGAAGTTTCGTAGTCTAGGAGTTCTACGCAAATGCCATTGAAGCTCAACAGAACCGGATAAAGGTTCGAGGAAAGATTATCTTCAGTCCTGAAAAATTGAATGAGGTATTGGGAGTGGGACCACCACAGCCTTTTCAAGAGCCATATGAGGGGTAAATGCCAAGTATGGAGGACATAATCTAGGCCCTTACTACGGGTAATGTCCAATGGACCATCAAAGGGACGGATCAAGCAAATTTTCCCGCCGGATTTCTAAAGCCGATGTCGAAGATATGGCACCACTTCATATGTAGCAGCCTGATCCCAACCTCTCACTTTTCGGACGTGTCAAAGGAGCGGGCTATTGCATTACATTTCATACAGCGAGAAAAATCGCTCGACGTCGGATCTCACATATATTCTTCGATTCTACATACCGCAAGACAACCAAATGAGGCCTACCCTTTCCAAACTTACTCACGGAGTTGTGTCAGCGAGCCGGGGTGGTGATCCATGGGGATAGCCCATTTTTTCCAATCAATGCCGTTGATGCGGCCATTATTGCAAGGATGTCGAAGGGGAGCGCTCAAGGCCAGACTTCGGGAGGAGCAAAAGAGGATGAAGAGAAAGCAAGAGACGAGGCAGGGCCTTCTAGGGCCCCAACTCCCGAGGCACTCGAACGAGCAGGATTCGACGGGGAGTGAGTTTACCAAGAACTCTGAGATCTTCGACAAGGGCAATACGAGCTATGGACTTACCAAGACCAATATGAACGCGATCAAGATCAAGTCAACTGGCTTATGTGCAAGCACTTCGGCATCGATATGCATTCTTTTCCGACTATGCCGCCGATGCCCCCACACCTTTTGCAACCACCACAGTTTTCTTTCCTACATGAAAGTGGTAGCGGTGACGTTCCCCCAGGTGGACAGTAGGAGGTAAGACTCCTATGTCTTATCTCCTAGGTATGTGTCCAAACCCAGTTTTTCATTTTTACATACTATATTCAGTTATTGGGTTCGCTACTAGACAGTGTGGACACTACCATGTTTAAGTTTGGGGGTGTTCATCCATTTTTGTGTTTTTGTAGAAGAAGGATGAACCATTATTTTTTGAACAAAATGCAATTTTTTTTTATGTACAAAATTATGTTTATGTATGCATTTTATTGTTTTAATTCATGTTTTAGTTTTTAATTTCCAGTTTAGTTTAATCATTGTTTTTGCATGTGTAGTTTTTAGATTAGAATGTATGTTAGTATTAGATTTAGTTTAGAATTGTGTATGTATGAAGTTGTATTTGCATATTTAGTTGTTGAGTTCATTTGGGCCAAGTCCCGATGATGAGAATTATCCCCTAATTGCATATTGAGGTCGGGGGTAATGTCTTCCATATGTGTTTTGTGTGCTTAACATGTCGATTGGGTAAAAATTATCTCGATCCTAAAATCGCACGACATTCAGACTCAATGTATAATAATCTGAGCAATTAGATGCCAGTTATTCAATATGAAGTTCATGACAAAAATGAGGAATCTAGAACTTGATTTGGGAGAAACTTGAGGCGAAATCCTAGGTAAGGTAATTATGGAGACGTGATTTAGGTCGTCATTTTTTCGCTTGAACTGTTATAGTTAACCTGAAAAATTTCATCCCTTATTTCCCCTGTTAAAGCCAATAGCATAATCAATTTTGAAAATGTTCAAATACTTTTTTCATTTAAATTTTTTCTAAACCAATGTCGCTAAGCCTAATTTTTAAATTGAGTAAAATCAAGTGAGCGATGGGGTTTCGGTTGAATTTTTATTGACTCGGTACTAGTATATTCACTTGTCACTTTCGTATTTCTTTTCACACGCTCCTAAAATAAGTTTGGGAGTGTGTTTCTACCATTTCTTTTTGCATATTCCTAAAATTTTATAAATTCGAATAAGTTTGGGGGTGTGTTTCTCTAACTTTTTTTGCACACTCCTAAAACGGTTATTATTCGAATTAATTTAGGAATGTGTTAAAAAAAAGTATGTGAATAGTGTTTTTATTTTCTTTTCTTTTGACAAGTGAATACACACGATCTTTGTTTCTTATTCAGAGTTGTACTGTAAAAGTGTTGGGTTTTGAAAAAGGATAGTGACAAGCGATTTTACCTAGGGTATCGATCAATTAAGTCGATTATCTATTTTCAATTCCAGTGATACTCGTGGTCGTTCTCCAAAGCCAAACCAAGCCCTATTGTTCTTTGTGAATATCCGAGCCTACATTAGTGGATAGTGGACCCCAATCAAGCATATGGTTTTCCTAAATCCTTAAACGGTATACGTTATGAACTCAACAATTGAATAATCCAATCCAGTATGTGCGTGATTATGCATTTGAGTTCTTACACATACACATTCAATGGATCTAGAATGGTTTTAATTGATATTGAATGTTGAAATTCTAGAACACCACTTGGTGTGGGTTATTTCCCGAACTTGATCAGATTTAGGGATGTTGAGGGAGGAATAAATTGGTCATTTCGATTAAACTTGATACTTACATGCATTTTACTTCTTCTGTGTGTTAAATTTTTCATTCTTAGTTAGTTTGTTTAGTTTAGTGTTAGTGTTTTGCTCGAGGATTAGCAAAATTCCAAGTTTGGGGGTATTTGATAGGTGTAAAATACCTATCTACTTCTAAACCAAATTTGCTAGTTTTCGAGTATTTTATTTATATTTAATTGCGTTTTAGTTTGTTTTTAGTTAATTCAGATGTAGGGACGCAAACAAGCGATAAACGAGCGAAAACGGTAGGAAAACAGTGATGAAACGTTGAAGAAATAAGGTTTCAAGATCACAGAAGCCACCGCTATGGTGAGGAATCCACCGCCGCAGCGGTGAGAATGCAGAGAAGTGCTGAAAATACACAAAGTCCCACCACCGCTGTGAGAAGGCCATGGTCGCAGCAGTAAAAGATCAAAGAGTTGGGAGCCAGTCCCACGGCCGTGGCCGTGAAAAATCAGAAAGTAACCAACTTATCCCACCACCACGACCGTGATCCCATCGCCATGGCCATAACCTCTGCACCTCAAATAGATATTGTTTTAGATATTTTAAAACCTTGTGCCTATTAATACCTATTATCCCACTTCCCTTAAGACCTCTTGGAGCATAGAACGTCCCTAACCTTAGGAGCTTGATTCTTGGCCATTCTTGAAGAGGATATTCATCATCCGGAGAAGAGGAAACATTAGCGGATCGGTCTTTGGCGACAGTGGATCACTCCACTTTAAGATTTGATCTTTCTCTCTTTGTTTCTCTCTTTGTAACTTAATGTTTTATTGTAAATGATGATGAATACATCTTGGTTTAATGTTCTAATGTCCAAGATCATGATAGATTAGATAAATATTAACTAGGGATCGATGTAGTTGTGTAAATACTAGTTATACATTTTCTTAACAGTTGTTTGTGTTTAAATCTGATTGTGTTCATCATTTTATGACGATCTTAATATACTTGTTAAGGTATTAGGATTGGATTTGAGAATACGGGGTTTGACACTCGGGAGAGATAACCCTGAATTCAGACTAGGGTAAACACATCGTTACGATCTAACAACCTAGGAGGGCGTTAGTTAGTGAGCAATCGATGACGTCGGGAAAAGACTCATGCGACCTAGGGTCATTAAGACATTGAGGGTGACCACTTCATTAACACAAAGTCGCGTATTCTCCCGTTTTACACTCGGAAGAGGTGGCAGAGGAGTTTTAGAACCGAGATTGTCGGATACCTAAAACACTGTTATTGTTAACTAAATGAAATCAATAATGTATTAAGTGAACAAAATCAATCCCTAGGTAATCAACTTAGTTAGGATTAACCCACTAATTGTAGTTTAACTTAGTTTAAATTAGTTTAATTTTAAATTATTTCTTTAACTGTCTGGATAATAGGAGATTATGCAAATTACGATATTCAATTATTCAACCCGTCCTTGTGGAAACGATATCCGATCTTAAACAATCCACTATATTAAAACTAGATCTCGTGCACTTTCGAGTAGTCAATACACGAGCAATTAAATCCTCGTCGTACACCAGGTGACCGAGAAACTTCCTAGCCCCCGCTCCAAAGATGTACTTGCTAGGATTTAGCTTCATCTTATGCTTTTTGAGAGTATCAAAGCAGCCTTGTAGATCAACCAGAT
This sequence comes from Eucommia ulmoides, assembly GCA_016647705.1. Lineage (NCBI taxonomy): Eukaryota > Viridiplantae > Streptophyta > Magnoliopsida > Garryales > Eucommiaceae > Eucommia > Eucommia ulmoides. The sequence continues at coordinate 54,015,279 of CM028339.1, forward strand.
GATTGTTGGCCACCTTAATTTTGACCAATATGTCGTCAATATAGACCTCCATCATTATCACAAGTAGATCATTGAACATCTTATTTACTAATCTCTATTACATCATGCTGGCATTTTTCAACCCAAAGTGAAAGCTATTTTTTCTTTGTTATAATGGGGTACACATTTATTTGATTATACCCCGGAAGGGTAACCAATAAACTAAGCCGCTCGTACCTAATCATAGCATCTATGATCAAGTCGATATTTAGGAGTGGAAAGCACTCCTTCTAGGAAGCTTTGTTGAGATCAGTGAAGTCTACGCACATGCACCACTTTTCGGTCTTTTTTATTACCGGGACAACATTGTTTAGATAGAGAGGGAAGTTGATTTCCTTAATGGTTTCAGCTTCAAGCAGTTTCCTTATTTCTTCTTCAATTATCTCTTATCTTTCTGGCCTGTACTTTCTTCGCTTCTGTAAGACCAATGGGTAAGCAAGATCAGTATATAACCGATTTTTGGAGATGGTTGATGTTGATCCTAAGATTTTAATGAACAATTAAATGTTGATTTTTTTGTGGAACTAATAATTTTATTGAGTGTTTCAGTTTATTAGTTCCAGTGATGAAAATGATCATGAAGATATTGTGACAATGCTAAAGATGATGACAAAGATGATGGAAGATTAAAAGTTTGGAGAAATTGAAGAACCTAGGAAAAATAACTCAGGTTAAATTCTAACTCTTAATGTATCCCAATTAAGATCACACACGACACAAAAAGTTTTTCAAAATTATGTGTGTTTTTATAGGATCCAAATTAGTTAAATTATTTGCTCATATGTGTAATTGAAAAAAAAAATAAAGATAATTGATTAAAATTGAATTTAAGATTCTAATGGAGCTAACCGAGAAAAGAAATTGGTTAAAGGGGCGAAAAAGACGAAGAAATTGAATAAAAATAAATTAAGGAGAGGTGTTCCTGAATCGGTTGGTCGACAGGTAAGTCGACCTGTGTTTATGAGGCAAACTCCCTGAATTGTTTGGTCGACAGGTAAGTCGACTTATGCTTTAAAAATGAACTCTCTGAATCTGTCAATTGACTGGTAGGTCGACCTATGGCCAAAAGAGAAACTCTTTGGATCTCTATGTCGACAGATAGGTCAACTTATAAAACATCCTAAATAGTTCAGTCGACAGATGAAGTATGGGCAATCGACCGATTGGCAAAGTATTTTTGGCTTGACTACATCCTGAATTGGGCGGTCGACTGATGGGCCTTAGTCGGTCGACAAATGAAGTTGTTTCAGGATTTATGAAATTTCTGGTTTTATTCAAAAAGTAACTGTTACTAGCCATTTTATGGTTAAGATATGTGAGATATCTTAGGCCCTGTTTGGTAACCGTTTCCGTTCCAGAAATTTCCATCCCATTCCCAGATTTTTGGGAATTCTGTTTGGGAATAGCGTTTGGTAATTTTTATTTCCGTTTCCATTTCATTCCCATTTAAGAATTGTGCCCACTTTTTTCTTAAGAAATGAGAAACAAAAAAAGTTGTTTCTCATTATTCCCATTCCATTCCCAAAACACATGGTTACTGTTCACCCGTTGGCCGACTATCGTCTGCCGCCGCTGGCCATCTCCGGTCACCGTCCGACCGAAACTTTTCTGGCCACTATCACCTACCCACCACCATTGTCCGACCATCACCGGCACCAATTCCATTGCCTTCCTGCCGGAGCCACTGCCTTCCAGCCGTCGCCGGCGGGCGCTATTGCCTTCCGGTGACGGCGCCACCACCGTCAGGTCAAAACACAAAAAAAAAAAAAAAAAAAAAAAAAAAAAACGATTTTAGGATAAAATTGTTACCAAACACAATTCCCATCCCAAAACAAAAAAAAAATTATCGTTACTAAACGCGATTCTACTCCCAAGAAGAATTGAAGTTCCCCTCCCCATTTTTTTTTTTTTTTTTTTTTTTTTTTTTTTGAGATAACAAAGGGGGAGAATTAGTTTATGTTTTAATGAATGTCTCAAGAGGAAGTTTGAATTATCTTGTTGAATATCTTAAGGGGGAGTTTATTATATACTGAAATTTGTTCATTGATGAAAATCTTATGATTATCTTCATTACTTTGCTTTAACGAGTTAAAGAACCCGTCCTCGGATTTAGGGAGAGTGTGGTTACATTTTTGTTTTGAAGAAAATATCAAAGTTAATTGTCATCATAAAAAATGGAGAGATTGTCGATCCTAAGATTTTGATGAACAATTAAATGTTAATGTTTTTTGTGGAACTAAAGATTTTATTGAGTGTTTCAATTTATTAGTTGCAGTGATTAAAATGATCATGAAGATATTGTGACAATGCTAAAGATAATGGAAGATTAAGAGTTTGAAGAAATTGAAGAACCTAGGAAAAACAACTCAAATTAAATTCTAACTCTTAATGTATCCCGGTTAAGATCACACACGACACAAAAAGTTTTTCAAAATTATGTGTGTTTTTATAAGATCCTAATTAGTTAAATTATTTGCTCCTATGTGTAATTGAAAAAGAAATAAAGATAATTGATTAAAAATGAATTTAAGATCCTAATGGATCTAACGGAGAAAAGAAATCGGTTAAAGGGGGCGAGAACGTCGAAGAAATTGAAAAAAAAAATTAAGGAGAAGTGCTCCTGAATCGGTCAATCGACAAGTAAGTCGACCTGTGTTTATGAGGTAAACTCCTTGAATTGTTCGGTCGACAGGTAAGTTAACTTATGCTTTTAAAAGAAACTCTCTAAATGGGTCAGTCGACAGGTAGGTCGACCTATGGCAAAAAGAGGAACTCTCTAGATCTCTAAGTCGACAGATAGGTCGACTTATGAAACATCCTGACTCGTTCGGTCGACAGATGAAGTATGGGAGGTCGACCGATGGGCGAAGGATTTTTTGCTTGGCTACATCCTGAATTGGGCGGTTAACTGATGGGTCAATCGACAGATGAAGCTATTTCAAGATTTATGAAATTTCGGATTTTATTCAAAGAGTAGCCATTACTAGCCGTTTTATGGTTAAGATATATGAGATATCTTAGGGATCTGATATGTTTTGAGCTATTTAATTAATACTTAATTATCCCTATAGATATAGTTCAAGTAGTTTTGATATTTCTCAATTTGGTACAAGTAATTCTTTTAATCTTATTTAATTGAGATTGAGCAAAAGTTTGAGGGATTTAATTGAATATTTTAAGAGATATTTTAAGTGAATTAGACCAGGAATGAATCATTATGATATGGAGGGTCTATTGGTGTAATTAAATGTCATGATTTATGGGAATTAGCTGTTATAGGGCTTATTTCTTGTGCCTTTAAATAGACCTGCGGATTTCACATGTTAAGTATTATTAATCAAGAGAATCCAAATTATTTTGAGTTATTCAGCTCTCATGCTTTCTAAGAGTAATCATATTGAGTGTATTTTGAGATTTTTCTTGAGATTTGTTCTTGAGAAATATTTGTTGTGGATTATTGCTACTACCGATATAAAGTGTCATTGCTATTCTAATAATTATTCTTTCGGTAGAATCCTGGTGAGGTCATTCTAAATTACTTACTATTAATTGTTGTTTGATTCTATTATTTATATTTGGAATTTGATTTTTGAAATTGTTTTCTGGATTTTTATTGAAAATTATTTAAAGCTCCAAGTGGGAAAATCATTTGTCAATTGTTTTTAATTGGTGAGTTGAGTGTCGAATTAGATACCACTGGGAATGTCTAATCAAGGGTAGTTAATTTTAATCTCTTCCGGTAATGAGATTGAGATTTTGATCTTTGCCTAGAGTATAAAAATATTAGGTGTTAATTCTTCCTTGATTGAATTTGTGAGTGAATTGTAACGGTTCAATCATTACCGGGTAAAATGATATTTGGAGCGTATTTGTGTGAGATTTAATTCTTGAGCCTAAGGTATAGAAAAGATTAGGTTGTGATTTTTCATATAATAGAATTAGGTTAATCTTTCGCCTGGTAAAAAGATAGAGGTTATTCCTTATCCTGTAAAAAGAAATTGTAAAAGTTTATTCTGAGCCTACAAAAGGAATCTTTGTGAGGGTTTGGTTCCTACCTTTAAAGGAATCTTGAGATTAGTGGGTGCGACTCTCCGCGGAGCTCAAGGGACTATATTGGCCAAGAGTAGCTTGGTGAACCAGTATAAATTTCTGTGTGCTATATTATTTATATTGTTTATATTTTGTTATTTGGGTGTGCACCTAGTTGATAACACATATCCGCTGTTATAAAAGATAATAATTAATTTTAGGATAAAATTAATTGTTTGATTTTTGAAGTGATATATTCTGATAATTTTTTAATACTACCCAATTCACCTCCCTTCTTGGGTAGCTCACTGGGCCAACAGTTGAGTCTAACCCAAGAAAATCTCCATAAGACCATGCGAACACATCATGGTTGTCTTGAAGGGGTTCTATCAATCTTTCCTTCAGATCATCTAAGAGAGCTAAACTAATTGAATTGCCTAATTTGGCCCAGTCTAATGTACTTAGATAGTGTTTAGCTCCTTGGGGCAAGAATTTAGTTGATATGGTTGCACGATCCGAGAGGTAGATAATCGTTCCCTTGCTGGGCTACTCCACCATCTCTTATGGTAAAGAGTCTTCATCGATTTCCCTATCCTTTCATTGCTCTTTTAGGATATCCATCTTAGGCACAAAAGAATTCTTGGACTTTTTTTTTTTGTCTACCCTGAACTTCTCCAACTCTATTCTTATTCGAAAATTTTAACAGTAGGTGGTACATTTAAGTTAGAGCATCTCAAACGGGAGAACCAAATGGCGTGCCATCCCAAATACAACACTTTTAAAGCTAAAAAAAATGCTCCAACAGTTATGCCATCTGGTGTGCCATTTTAGCGGACCAGGTATACTTGTGCCATATTTGGCACCAGCAGAGGGAAAAAAAATAATAAAACCCTTACCAGATCTCGTCGTCACCTTCTCCAAGTAAGCTCATAGCCTTTGCCAAATCATTCGAAGCCCCGTTGCCATCGTCTTCTCCATCTCAATCGCAACCTCGTCATCGTCGCTTTCTCCATCCCAAAGACTTCTTATCTCTCTCTCTCTCTCTTTCTCTCTCTCTCTCTCTCTCTTACTATGTATTGTGATTTAGGGTAAGTGAGATTTGGGCAAATTTAGGCTAATTAGGGTAGGCAAGTGGGTTGGGCTGGTGTGTTAATTAGGGGAAGGGTGTGAGTTTGGGCTAATTTTCTGATTAAGGGGATGGTTGACTGATTTTGGGCTAATTTATTGATTAGGGTTGGTATGTTTGGTCTGATTAATTTTTGCGTTTTACTTTGAAATAAAACATTATACCCTTTGGTGGTTCAGTTAAAATTTAAAATTTTAATTTTTACTTACTTTAAAACTAAAACTTAATTTTTATTTGTTAAATTAAAATTCCAAAGTCAATTAGATTAGTTTGTTAACTTCATTTTTCAATAAAAAAAAAATGGCACACCAAATGGAGTGCTTCTTTTTTTTGTTGTGCCAGAAGAATTTTGGTATGCTACTTGGGAAAATGGCATACCATAATATAACATCTGCTTTGGAGATGCTCTTATAGCTTTCAACGCATTCAAGTAGGGCCTCCCGATTATGGTGTTGTATGCCAATGGGCAATTTATAACCTAAAACGCACATCAACAATTGAATGCTTTGGCTCTACCCTACTGTAAGCTATGGTGTGATTCAGCCAAGCGATTTCACCATCTTTTCACCAAAACCGACCAAGAGTGTCAACATAAGTTTCAGTTGGTTATAGTTAATCCACATCTTATTGGATAAAATGGAGTAGATGATTTCTACTAAACTCCCGCTAATAACCAACATACGCCCAACATTGTAATTAGCAATCTGCAAGGTAACCACCAAGGTATGGTCGATTTTATCGTACAGGGTGAGGAGGTCTTCCTCATGTTTCTCCTACTGTAACCTTCATCTTTCATCCGTGATGGGTTGTGCCTTGTTGTAAGATGGGACATACCCCTTCAGAATTGTAGGTGGTGGAGGCAGTTGGCTTTAGCCTGCCAACCATGGTACATTCTAAGAAATATCACATATATATCACTCATCAGCTCCATAAGAAGTGAAGATGATTTTTCAGACAGACTAGCACCAAGTTCAACCATGCAGAATGGCTATCCTTTACCCTCTTGATCAATCATCATTATTCTCAATCTTAAAGTAACCATAAACTTCCTTAAATAATAGTGGGAAAGAAAATTAGTCGTTTCGCATAAACGACGCCAATCTAACGAAGCCAAAATTTATTTCGTCAAATGTAGAACTTTGGCCTGCCGGTATGGCATCATCGGTGTAAAAATTGGTTGAGTCTTTTAAAAATAATTTGGCAGAGTGTTGTCTAGGAAAAATATGCGTACCTGGATAGACCCCCTTTCCTTTGATATTCATAAGAGATGGAAGACTTGTTTGGCATGTCTTACCTTAAAACCCAACCTATTACCATTAATGTGGTAGCTTTGGTGGGATATGGAGTAATGGATGTTATTTTAGGAACACTAACGACTCTTTTCTTAACAAGAGTGAGCCATTACAATTACCCCCAAATAGGGATGACGATGCTTGCACGTCTCAAGGTTGTTTACCCTTATCGGGGTAAAGTGCTGAGGCCAAGGGCCTACTTTCCCTCGTCGGGGCGATGTTGGGAGCAAAAAACTACTCGGGCGTGGTTATGCTCAAAATAGTAGTCTACTCGGGGGGTAGTACCTTTGTTTGGTGTAGTATGTTTTGCAATTTCCTATGCGTGGCACGTGCTTGGTGGACACATGGCGATGATTTGGACCTAGAACTAGCCCTCCAATAGCTAGTTTTCAAATGTTTTGTCAATAAATGACACATATGGACGCCATATATCATATAGATTTATAACGGCTATATTTGACCAACAATATAACTTTTAAACTCTCAATTTAATCCAAAAAATAATTTGATCTTAGCCAATGAAAGTTGATGAGTGATTTATTCACCAACAAATCAAGAACTTTTAGATTCAAATATTTCTGAGTTTTCAAGTATTTTTATTAGTTTGATGTATTTTTGTATTGTTTTCCTAGGAATTACAAATAATTGGGTGAAAATGTGGTAAAATGAGGTGGTTTCGATTGGAATGGTTCGTCAGTTGTGCAGGTGCAGTAACTTCAAGACCGATTTTGGCCATGATTAAATATGATTCTGGATAAATACAAAAAATAAAATCTGTATATATCTTTCTTATATTTCCAAATCATTTTGAATCACCTCAATCGGAGTTCAAACGAGAAAGTTATGGATAAAATACGAACATATGTTAGGTCAGCCAAAAGCGCGCTCCAGCGCACTAGAACCCCGCTCCAGCGTATTTTTGGCAGTGTTCCACGTCCCAAAAGAACATTTCATCATGAGAAACCTTGCTCCAGCACTCCTCTGTAACTTGAAAACCCAAAAAAACCCTACTTTGAGCGCTATTTATACTACCTCATGCCTCAAACCCAAGGGGGTGACAAATTTGGGAGAGAAAATGCCATTGATGAGATGATTTTGAGAGATTTTTGGACAATAGAGCACCATTAGAAGCACATAAAATCTAGAGAGAGAGTTTGAATTGAAGTCTATTGAAGATTATTAAAGATTTGAAGCCCATCTCCACAAAAAAAAAAAAAAAAAAAAAAAAAAAAAAAAAATATCTTTCTTTCTCTCACCCTAGTCTTTATTGAATTTTGTATTTGTGATATTGTGTTGAACATATTTGCATTTATGAATTTCTTGAAAATATTAGAATGGATCCATGAGTTAAAGTTTCTATCTTGGGGGCTTTGAATAGCTTTGTATGAACTATGCCTTGAGACTTTAAGATTCTGTTAATAGGATTTCATGTTACGATCATTTGTATTTCTTTATGCGTATTTGCTAATTTATTTTAAAGGTAAATTGGATATCATAGCTTTGTAAGATTAGGCATTCGAGAGGTGACAATCTTGTATATTAAGACCGGAGAAATACAACCCTTTACTATATTGAGTGGAAGAGACTAATATAATTTGGGTAGCCATTTGATAGGTGAAACTTAAGTATTGGATAATTTGTTGAGTTGAATAGAGATATTAATTCGAATAATTATATAAATTATCTTACTTGGCATTCAAGAAGTGGAAGTGAGGTTAATTTAGACACCCATAGTTAATGATTGGGCTTGAATGTAATTAATAAGATTGAATTGGATTAGATATCATAGGTGTGTAAGATTATGCATTCAAGAGGTGATAATCTTGCATATTGAGACCGGAGAAATATACCCATGGTTAATGATTGGGCTTGAATGTAATTAATAAGCTTGAATTGGATTAGCATCGTTTAACAAAGTGATGTCAAACCCCTCTAGAACAATTATGCATAAGAAGTCCATATTTTATTTTGCTTTTGATTTTGTATTTATTTTAGTTTTATTTTTATAAACCTTAAATTTGGACGCCTAAATGAAGTTAGATTACGATAATCGCAGTACTTAGCGATGATTTATACCAATCCCTATGGATACTCTACTCTACTCACTCTATACTATTAAACCTTGACCTGTACACTTGCGGTGTAGCCAAATAATCGCTGCCAAAAGTATAGAAAGAATTATATTTAAGTATATAGACTAAATCGTAAGGTCAAATAAAATTTCATAAATATCTCCTATATATTTGACCCCAAATATTCTCCACCAAAATAGCAATATTTAAACTCAAAATTTGTAGGTTTAAATATAAGAATTTCAAAGATATCTTATAATGGCTACTTTTCAAATGCTATGTCATTAAATGACACCCCAAAACGCCATATATCATATATGTTCAAAATATATATTTTTCGTTTAAAAAATATTCTTGGAAAATCTTATTTTGATCCTTAAAACATTTTTAAATCACTTTAATTAAGAAAATATCAAAATACAAGGACCATATCAAAAGGGATCATATAATAAGTTATATATTTTTTAATATCACACAAATCCCCTAAATCCTTCTCTTGGAATCATAAAAAATGGATAATTTTTTACCAAGAGGTCAAATCAGTCAAAATATTGACTGAACCAGTCGATCGACTGGACCCTGCCCTCGGTCGACCGCCCAGTACCAAGGCTCAATGTAGTCGTTGACTTTAAGTCTTGACGATTGATCAACTATTGTTGTCAGTTGACCGATCCGATCAGTAGCCATCCAAGTCTCTCTATTTCATCTATTAAAACATTCGATTAATTTAACCTCTTCAATCGATTGACCGATTGGATCAGTGTGTTGCTTTTTTACCCATTTTAGCTATTGTTTCAAACGGTTGACCGATTACTTTTCTGGTTGACCGATTGGACCAGTAGAAATTAATTTTAACTCCCAAAACTCACTATTTTAAGTAGTCAACCGATTGCTTTTCTCAGTTAACCGAATTAATCCACAACTTTTTATGCTTTAAAACATATTTTCAATTAGGCCAATTATCAAAATCATTTCACATAAGAAGCACATACAATATCTCATTTTAGAATCTTAAACTTATCACTTTTTATCATGACACACATAGAATTAACTCATTTTAAATGTCGTGCATGATTGTAATTCGGGTTGCATTAAGAGTATAAATGTAAAGAGTTCTTTTCACTTATTTTTCTTCAGCGTCTTCAAAACTCTTCATATTTTTGTATGTCCATCTTGTACCTTTTATGTCTTCTTCATCAAGTCTTCTTCTTACTCAAATGCATAGAACTATAAATATGAAACACTCGATAAAATAATTAGTTCCACAAAAAATATCAATACTTAATTGCTCATCAAAACCTTGGATTCAACAAACTCCATATCCCACCAAATCTGCAAGATTAATAGGAATGGCTCGAGATTAAGGGGAAACTTTACAAATAAGTCTTCTATCTCCTATAAATACTACACCATGGAAGGTCTAGTTAGGTACACATACTTGTTCCTAGCCAACATTTTATCAAATTTCTTTGAGAAAGCACAACTATTTCTTAAACTAGAGGTGCAATGCCGGCATGCCCACCCCGGGTGCTTTGTTTTGTAGGAACCAAATGTAGGAAGATTAATCCAATCCTAATCCCAATTCTAAAGTTTCATTTCTAACAAACCATATTTTTACTTTATTAATCAGTATTTTACAAATAAAAATAGAGATTTATAATTTTAAACAAAATGACAAAAGAGGTAAATGAGAAATAAGTAGCACTAGATGGGTAGATAGTGGTTATGGGTTCATGTAAACCTTACCCAACTCAAGTCGGGTCATGGACCAAACATATCGGCCACAGACATTTACATAATCAAGGAGTTCTTTACATTTATAATATATAAAATTGGAAAATTACCTAACTAATGCCTATTTTAACTTATTTACTAAAGTAGTGGAAATCGGTCTGTTGTGGGCTAGTTTCTTAGATACTGGCCACATCCTGGCCAGTTTCAATTTGGATTCATTTTTTTAATCCCTACAAAAATTGACCCGAAGTAGGCTGGTTTAAAGGGGATAGAGCACTGGCCTATTTGGGCCGGTGCTCAGTAGGCTACCTCGCACGCAACCTACTTTGTAGGGCAAGGGCTTGCAAAAGCAGGCCCTCATCCTATCCAACTTAAGGGGCTAGTTTTGCAACCCCCCAAACTCCCCTCCATACCACCCTCCCCCTCCTCTCAAAATATTTTTTAAAAAAAATATTAAATAATTTTAAAATCTAATTTTGTAAAATAATTTAATTTTTACAGATTAAATTATTTATAAAAAAAATATTAATTTTTTAAAAATAATTTAGTTATCTTTTTTTTTTTTTTTTTGTCAACCAGTAAATAATAAATTTTATAATATTTTTTTCAACCTTTTTTTTTTTACACAATTGTTAAATAATTTTAAATCTAATTTTGTAAAATAATTTAAGCAAAATTTATTGTATAGTCCATAAGCAATATATAAATGAGAAAATGGATCTCCTATTACCATAGTAAAATTTTGGGAAAAGTACATTTTAAACCCTCTAAATATTGACATGTTTCTAAGTAGTTGAAGTTTGTGTGTTTCATTTTAAACTCTTTATCTATCAACAAGTTTTTAAATGGTCATTTGATCAAAAATTCCATCCAGAGTAACATAATAAAAGGGAAAAATAGTAATTTTATATTTTTTTTTCATTTTTTAATCATTTTCTCTTTTTCTTTTTCTTTTTCACTTATCTCTCTCTCTCTCTCTCTCTCCCCCACTAAACTCTCTTTCATAACAGTTAATTCTAGGTGAAGATGCCTAGTTTTACTTTGAATTCTCGCTCCATTGCGTCAAGAACGACTATGGTGTCGTTATAGAGGCTGAATTTGGCATAATTCTCGATCAAAAAGAAGAACATGGACTCCTGTGGTTGACACCGGTAAAGCTTTATGTCGTCCATGATTTGTCTCGTAGAGTCGAAATCTCCGGCAGTAGCGAGTTTCTGGAGGATTTCTTCATAAGTTGGCACAGTGGATTTAAAATTGGGTTGTTTTAAGACCCATTGGTAGAGGCAGAGGGTGAAGGTTTCATCGTTCTGGCGGTGGAGGTAGTGGAAGAGGTCTTTAGGAGTGAGATACAGGTCATGGGTAGTGGTGGAGGAGTAGAGAGAAATGGCGGAGTGAGAAGATGAATTGGAGATTTGTTTATGGTGGTTGGTTGAAGTGAGAAAGATAAATTTGGTGGTTGGTTTTAGAGAGGGAGAATAAAAAAGAGAAAATTGATGGTTTAGAGTCCATGGAAGTAAGAATTTCAAGCAAGAAGAAGAAGAAGAAGCCATTGAGGCAATTCAACAAACATCTAACATGCTTGAAATTGAAAAAATAAGAAAACCCAAATAGAAATCTAGGGTTGAAGATTGAACTTGAACTAGAACTAGAACTAGATTGGATTCAAATTTCTTTACAGATTCAATTTTACTTCGTATGAACAAATCCAGTCGATAATGGTACAAAACCACACATAAAAATAAAAATAAATAATTAAATAAATAAAAATTGCTTGTAAGAGGTGAAGAAGAAATCTATATAACGGGGAACTTACGGATCATCAAAATGAGAGATTTTCATATGAACCGGTGAGCAGGGATGACAAACTCACGGCTGCCGTCAGCGGAGAAGAAGATTGATTTCATTGGTTTAATGGAGAGAAAAATCAAAACCAGTAGATAATAGCTTGTTCTTTGTCTTCTTCTTCACTCTTGTTGTAGCCCACTCAATATGTAGATAGAGAGAGAGAGAGGGAGGAAGAGAGGAAGAGAAAGAGAGTTGAACGGGAGATAGAGAAGTGAAAAAAAAATGAAAAAAAAAGTATAAAATTATTATTTTATCCCTTCAATTAGTTACTTTGGACAAAAATTTTGACAGAATAACCATTTAAAAATGTGTTGATGCGTAAAGGGTTTAAAATAAAACGCCCAAATTTAGGAAGACTACTTAGAAATATGTCAATAGTTAGAGGGTTTAAAATGTATTTTTTCCTAAAAAATTTAGTTCTCGAAGATTTTTAGAAAGTAATAATCTATTCTTTGACCATTTGTTTTCATTATTTACATAAAATGTCATTCCTAAAAAATAGCAAGACGTGAATATTCACATTTTTATTTTATTATTTTTAAACATTTTAATACATTTCAACACTAATTATGTTGTCGTAAATGTTCGTTTTTATTTATGGGAACAAAATTGTGCTTTTATTATATTCTTGGTATGAACATTCATGGAAAATCAAACCGAATCAAAAAAATTTAATAAAAAAATTAAGATCAACGAAAAACAAACACAAAACTATATGAAAATTCACCCCAAACCCCTAAAGAACAATAAATCAAGACATTGAAAACCCCCTAAGATCAACAAAACAAAGCCGGTATGAACATTCATCAATCACAGAATGACACATTCACAATAAACAAATCAAGAACATGAAACCTAAGATCAACAAAAAGAACATTCATGTTAATAACACAAAAATCCACAAAAATCAACAAAATCAAAATAGATTTAAGCCGGTGTTAACATTCACAAAAACCAAATCAAGAACATTAAAAAATTCATTTGAAAAAATCCCTAAAACCCCTAAAGATCAACGAAAAACGAATCACACAAAACAAATCAGTGTGAATATTCACCAAATCACAGATAAACATCCACCAAAACCACACATTAAAAAATGAACATTCAAATATGGAAATGAAAAATGAACATTCAATCTGGGATTTTCAAAATCTAAACCAAATCTAGGAAAGACGAAGAGATGGGAAGAGAGAGAGCTACGAACCACCACTACCTTCCTGTCGCCGCAACGACGAACCATTCATAGTTGTTCACAAAAGAGAGACGGTGGTGCAGTAGAAGAGAGGTGACAATGTGGCTGTCACTGGATGCATTGTCGTGGAGGTAGTGGGATATTGTCGATGGAATGAATCTCGTCAATACCTCCAAATCTAATGTCATTATGAACAATCTCTAGAGAAAGAGAATTATGAGTGATAAAGGATTAGGGTCAGGGTATGAACCACTACTACCCTCTCGTTGTCGCCTCGGTAAACTGTCTCCCGCAGCCCAATGGCGAACCGTTTGCAGTCGTTCAATGTCGCCATACCTATTTTCGTTCTGAATAATTGCTAGGGAGAGAGAGAGGGCTGTGAGAGATAAGGTGGAGATGGTCATAGTAGCCGTTCTCAAATGAGAGAGAAGGTTGTTGGATCTGAAGATAGAGAGAGAGAGTCAAGAGGTGGTGGCATGGTCGTCATTGGAGGCATGACCGTTGCGTCGATTAAATATCGTCCAACACTCGATGGATTGCCTGAATTCCCAAATTTGAACAATGGTTGGAGATAAAATGCAAATGGAGATGAAGTGGAAGATGGAACTGGACGGTTATTGGAGAGAATAGGGCTGCAATATTGAACTAATAAAGAGAGGCTAGGAGAAAGAAAGATTAGGGTTAGGGTTTTCCATATTTATATAGGAATATATATGTCTATTCACTTAATTTTTAACTATAAAAGGATTAAATACTAAGACAGGAACAAAAAAATAACATTTTTGTCTAAAACAATTATTGAGGAGAAAGAGTGTAAAATTTGGTCTAAAAAATTAAAAAAAAAAATCCATAATTTAATTTATCAAAATTAAATTATTTCTAAAAAGAATTTGACCTTTAGAGAGTAATTTATTTGTATTTTTTAATCATTAAATATTAAATTTCATAATATTTTTTTTAAATCAAACTATTTTTAAAAATTAAACAACAAAAAAAAGACTTGGCCCCTTGGGCCAGTGCCTTATTATATCAGGAAGCTGCCAGCCATAAGGGGCTAGTGCTCTCTTAACTTCCTGTAGAAAGCAATCCAACCATAATATATTCCATCCATTTATTTGATGGATATTAGCCATTTTCAAAATTCAAACGACAAAATTTCTTCTCTTTATTTCATCATTCTTTCTTCCTTCTTCTTCACCATTTAGCCTTCTTTATTCTTCATTTCTTCTTCTTTTTCTTCTTCTTCTTCTTCTTCTTCACTATTTCCTTCTTTCATTTTCACCATTTCATATTTTCTTCTTCTTTCTTGTTCATTGAAGATCTTGGACTCTGATTATTTTCAACCATTTCACAAAGGTTTATAATAATACATTTATTTTAGTTAATTTTTTTATGCGAATCTATATTTTTAGGTTAGATTTTGTATAATTATGTTTTTATATTAATATATATTGCTTGTATAATTTTGTTTTTATGTTCATATATATAGTTAGTGTTAGGTTGACATTAAAATATGTTAATATATATATATATATATATATATATATATATATATATATATATATATATATATATATATATATATATATATATATATATATATATATATGTTTATGTTTACACTAAAACATCTTGTTTATATGTTAGGTTAACACAAAAATACTATCACATGTATAGAACTCAAAAAATAATTTTATCTTTTAAAAATGGGGGCACACCTCTTGCCAAAGATTTAGCCTAGTAAATCATCATTTGTTTGATATATCTGTGATATTATTTTTGCTTTTATTATTATTTTTTATTTTTTATAAAATAAAAAATAAAATATAAACGAAGGGAAAAGTTTTATTCTTTATTTTTTTTAGAATAAATATTTGTAACCAAAAAATCAAAATAAAGGTCTAAAATAAAAAATAAAAATCAAACACAAAAAAAAGCGAAAAATGAAAAGTAGATTAGAGACAAAGAGAAAGAAATAAAAAAAGGGTCACTTTTAGCATCGACCCTATTTGGGCCGGTGCTGAGCGCTAGCCGAGGCCAACACCAGCACGAAGAGGGCCGATGCTAAAAATACAGACCCCCTTTAGGCCAGCGCTCCTCGCCCCATTTTTAAAAATTTTATTTAATTTTTATAAAGTTTTATATAATATAATATAGCTTTTTATCGAGAAAAATTAAATATAATAACTAGAAATAAAAAATAAATAAAGTTATACATAAAAGAAAATACAAATTATTTTTGCTTTTATTAATGTTTTTTGTTTTTTATAAAATAAAAAGTAAAATAAAAATAAAACACAAAAAAAATTACAAATGAGGGAAAAGTTTGGTTTTTTTTTTTGGTTTTTTTTTTAACAAATATATGTACCAAAAAATTAAAATAAAGGTCTAAAATAAAAAATCAAAATCAAAAACAAAAAAAGTGAAAAATAAAAAGTAGAGAAAGATAGAGCAAGAAAAAAAAGGGGTTGAGGAGCACCGACCTAAGCTAGTCTGGTGCTCTTCACCACAAACCCTATTTGGGTCGGTACTAAGCCCTAGCCAACACTGGCCCGGTAGAAGGCTGGTGCTAAAAGTGTGGGGCTAGTGCTTCTCCACATTTATATTTTTTAAAATTTATTTAATTTTTATATAGTTTTTTTATAATTTTTTGTAAAAAAAAAAAATATAATAAGTAGAAATAAAAATAATAATAAAGTGATAAAAACATCAAATTGAAAAATTGAAAATAAAAAAATAATAAACTCAGTTAAAGAATAAAAAAAATTACTTATAAGGAAAAAAAACACAAAATGAAAAAAAATATATAAAAAGTAGAAGTGAAAATATATATATATATATATATATATATATAAATGAGAAACAAAAATCTTCATACAAGAAATAAAAAGTAATTTATCAAATTATAAAATTTAGATTGTACAATATTACATTAATTTTTAAAATTGAAATTATCAAATTATGAAATTTATAGTTATGTGCAGTTGTTCCCAGATTGACACAATTAATTTTCTTAATTTTCCGTTAAAATTCTCAACTAAATTAATATAAAATTGGGCATATAATGATAATTCAATCTTACACATATATTATTAAGTTGTAATTAATGATGAAAATTATTAATTTTTTTATAAGCATAACAATGACGAACGTGGTGTTATATTGGGGTGGTAGTCTTATGCAACAAACAAATGAAATTGTATCATATAATATGCATCCTAAGGAAATAAGGCCATTTAATATTGGCACAACGTCTAATGAGTTTCTAGATTTGATTAGGCCGAATGTAGTTTTAGACAGTGAAAATGCAAGGTTGAAGGTTCAATGTCGATACCCATTGTATCAATGACAGTGGCTTTGGATGCAAACATTGTTTCCTATTGAGGATGATAATGAACTAACAAGTTCCTTAAGTGTACATTAGTGCAAAACTCTCATTCATTTCACATTCGTTTCTCTTCTCCATTCTTAGTAGTATTAAACAAATCAATTTAAATGGAAAACAGGTCAGGAAACAATAAGGGTAAGGGAAAGGG
The DNA here is from genome assembly GCA_016647705.1 of Eucommia ulmoides. Taxonomy (NCBI): domain Eukaryota; kingdom Viridiplantae; phylum Streptophyta; class Magnoliopsida; order Garryales; family Eucommiaceae; genus Eucommia; species Eucommia ulmoides. The sequence goes on from CM028339.1 coordinate 54,032,144, forward strand.
CAAGAACTAATGAAGATTTATTACACTAGGGAAGGTTTAGGACAAAAGACCATGTCAAGTACCAAGATAAGATAGATACATAGTATGGAATTCAGATACATCGGTTAAAGGTCGTCTATTGGAGCGAAGACAAACCGTGGTGCCCACTAGTATGGTATGACGCTCGAGATAAGATGTGTTATCCTAATTTATTGCGCGATCCGTGGGGTGTTGTTACCTCGGAATAAGGTGTTCAACGACAACTCGATTTATCTGGCGCATGGGTGAATCCCATCACACCGAAATGAATTTTCTTAATACACGGTGATCCTTTCAAACACATTATTTGTTGGGTCAATTGTCGTTATCACGAGAGCTATAACTACATCAAAAGTGATATGAATAGTGAAGAGGCAAAGAATTTACAATGGTCAATGCTAAAACCTATATGAGGCAAGATCTCACATGTACCATCTCAAGATTTTCAAATTATGCTATCTTGAAATATTGAAATATGGACCAGAAAACATCGGCAACATTTTTTGCTCATTGAAACGAGAAATAAAATAAATGGAGAAATAGATCCATATCAAACAATAACTTCACAAGATTTATAAGAGCAATGATCCAGATGCCAACGAGCAGATGTCAAAGTTCTTTACCGATCCACGATACACGGATGATCCAAAATTGTCCGATTACGAAGATAGAGTTTTTCATTACGAATGTTTGATAAAACTATTTAGTTATCTAGCTATAAAAGTTCAATGTTGGGTTATGTATTTTCTAATTTATCTAATGTTTTTTCTTTTCTTTTTGTGATTACTTGTTATGCGTTTAATTTCAATATTTTTTTTATGATTACTTTTAGCTGTTTCGTTTTAAGATTATGTCGAATACTCTTTTATATAATTTTTAAATTAAATATTAATTAATATATTATATAAATATTTATAAAAAAAATGATAAATTTTAGGGTTTTTTATTATTTAACCCTAATTTTGCTTTCTCTTTCCTCAATGAACCTTTTAAATAAAAAGGTTATTATATGATCCCTCTTAGCATTTAGTCCTTTTGCAGTTAAAAGAAAGAGTAACAGGACAGTTTAACCCCTATATAAATATAAGAAACCTAACCATAATTTCCCCTTCATTTGTTTAACCTCTCCTCTCCCCATTATTCTAAGCCTCTCTCTCTCTCTCTCTCTCTTTCTCTCTCTCTCTAGCACTAGTTAGAGTTTTCTTCCTCTTGATTCTTTACATCCATGGGGGCAAACTACTTCTCCTCAATCGCCAAACCGTTGACAATCACCACCACTATCGACCTTTGTTGCCGTTGTTCGTCCAAATAGACGAAATCCCACAATCGTCAATCACCTGATCGAAACACCGTCATCTCTTTCTCTCTATCATTTGTCTTCTCCAGATTTGATTTAGATCAAGAAAATTCTTCATCTACCACTGCGCCTCCATGCCCATTATATTCACTTGCGACCACCATAAATCCCTTGTTCGAGATCTATGGTTCCAGACTGTTCGAGATCTGGAATTTTTAGATCTCGTAAATCTCAGATCTTGAGAAATGACATGACAGTTTCAGATCGACAACAAACCTCTAAAGAATTGATCACCACCACCATTTGTCCAACCTTCAGATCTTTTTTTTGAACCGTCGCTGATAGGTGTAATTTGTCTATATATTCCCAAGCCGATTTTGGTAGTTTTCGAGTATTTTTATAGTTTTTTAATATGTTTTAATACATTTTTATTTGTTTTGTTATAAATCAGGTGTTTGGGATGAAAATGGATGAAAACAGTTTATAAACGAACAAGTCGATTGAAGAACGGTGGAGAAAATAGCAAAAATATCAAAGTTCAGAACTTGCAACCCACTGCTGCAGCGGTTAAAGTATAGAGAGTTGCTGCATTTTCACCGCTACAGCAGTGAAACCACCGCTACAGAGGTCAAAATGCAGAGAGCTCCACCGCTGCAGCGATCATCCGACAGAAGGTTGTTGACCTCCCCACCGCTACAGTGATCCGACAGTAGATCTTTTAGGATATTTTGGGATATTTTGAGATATTTTGGATCTTATAAATATCCTCTCTCCTCCCCCGCCCCCCCCCCCCCCCCCCCCCCCCCAAACACAAGAAAACATTTTTGGGAGTGTCTTAAGAGCTCCAAGGCTTATCAACCAAGAGAAGATCACAAATCCAAGAAGATGAAGCGTTCTCGGAGCGGTTTTAACGTCGGTTCTTTAGATAACGGCTAGTCTCCTCGTTTCTCTCTTTTATTCTTAGTTTGGTTAATAGTTTTGTATATGTTTAGTTTGTATTTTGTTGCATATGTGGTTATGACCATGAAAAACTAAACATATATTGTCTAGGGAGCGTTTCGTTTATAAAAACGTTGTTTAGTTGAATCATTATTTCGTTATCGATTGTTTATCTTTATCCGATTGTATTTACCATTTTATTACAATCTTGATATGTTTGTTATGGTATTAGGGTTGATTTTTAGAATATTGGGTTTGATACTCGAGAGAGGTAACCCCAGATTCGGACTAGGGTTTAAACACAACGTGACGATCTAATGACCTAGGAGGGCGTTAGAAAGTATGCAATCTATGAGATTGGGGCAAGACTCATGTGACCAAGTATCGTATAGACGCTCGAGGGGGACTTCAGCGTTGACGCGAAATCACATATTCATTCACTTTACACTCGAGAGAGGTAGTGAATGAGATTTCGATACCTAGATTATTGAATAATGTGAATGTCGTTAATGTAAACTAGATTGAATCGAACGCCTTTATATGAACGAAGTTAATTCCTAGACAATTTACTCCCTTAAACATCTCATACTAGTATATTAGTATAATTAGTTTAGTTTATAATTATTATAAAAACCTAAATTTAAGTCGCCTAGATAAAGTCCAGTTATGACAATCGCGGTAATCAACGACCATCTAATCCAATCCCTGTGGATACGACAATGCCTACTTTTCCCAATCTATACTAAAACTTGACCTATACACTTGCAGTGAAAGTAGTGATGTAACTTCTCTCTAGCTGTCACCATCTCTCTCTTTCTCTTTCTCATTTGTCTTCCTCATATTTGGTTTAGATCTGTGAAATTCTAAATTGAATGTTCATGTTCACTTTCCAAATCTTAATGTTCATTTCTATTGTGTGTTTGGTGAATGCTCATTTACAATTTGGGTGAATGTTCATTACAGATTGGTAAACATTCATACTGATTTTTTAGTTTTTGGGGTGAATGTGTCATTTGTGGTTGGTGAGTATTTATATCGATTTTGTTTTTGTTGATCTAAGAGGGTTTTCAATGTCTTGATTTGTTGTTCTTGGGTGTTTTGGGTAAATGTTCATATGGTTTGATGACATGTTCACACCGATTCGTTTATCGTTAATCTTAGGGTTTTTTTTCTTTTTCTTTTTTTTTTTTTATTTGGTTTGGTTTTCGGTGAATGTTCATACCAAAATTGTATTTTGTTGAACTTAGGTTTTATTTTTAATTTTTCTTATTTGTTGTTCATGTTTTTTTTTTTGGTTGGTTTTGGTGAATGTTCACACCAATATAATAAAAACATAAATTTGTTTACGTAAAGAACAATAAATTTTCACAACAGTAGAATTAAAGTTAAAATGTACTAAAATATTTAAAAATAACAGAATATGAATATAAATGTTCATGTCTTGATTTTTTACAGAATGACATTGTACGTAAATAATGAAAAAAGATAGTCGAATAATAGAGAACTATTTTCTAAAAATCTTTGAGGACTAAAAACTGTTGGCCCAGTAATCTACCAAAAAGGGGGTGAATTGGGTAGTTATAAAAAAAAAATCAAAATTTAATCTTTTCAACACTTAAGTAATCAAATAATTGATTTATTCCAAATCAATTATTATCTTTATAATGCAACGAATAAATGTTATTAAATCTAGGTGCACTCTCAAAATAACAAAAAATAGATAAAGTAAAAATTCAGCATACAAGGATATATTCTGATTCACCAAGCTACTCTTGGCTAATCCAGTTCCTCGAACTCCACGAAGATTCGCACCCACTATTCCTTTAACAGGTAGGAACCAAACTTTTACACAATGATTCTTTTACAGGCTCAGAATCAACCTTTACAATTCCCTTTTCACAGGCTAAGAAAGAACTTTATCTTCTTCTTTTTTTTCAGTCTAAAAATTAACTTAATTCTTTTACCAGGCTAAGAATCAAAACTCACAAAACACTCCAAGTATCATTTTCACCGATAAAGATGGAACCATTACAAAGCACTCAAATTTAATTCTAATCAGGATGAATCAAGTCTAACTCTTTTCAAGGAAAAAAAAAATAACCTAACCTTTTTATGCAATAGGTAAAGATTAAATCTCAATCTCTTTACTGGAAGAGATCGAAACCCAAACTACTCCTGACTAGATACTCTCAATAATATCTAATCCGCACAAACTCACTAATTACAAGAATTAATGAATTTCTTCTCACTCGGAGCTTTTAGCACCTCAAATAAATTTAACTTGATTAATATCCCAAATTTACTAGTGATAGAATTTTATGTGAGAAATTCAAAATCTGATTATAGTATATATGGATAGCACAAAAATAAGCACGTAATCAGATTATCACAAAAATCGTCTTAAAATAATTTTTATACTCTTTAAAGTTAAAAAACAATTTCACAAAGATCTTATATCCAAGCAAGCAATAATAATATAAAATCACATTAAGAACAAAAGTTTGGAACGATCTTACCAAGATAACCACCGAAAGATTGAATATGAATCGCAAGACAGCTTAGATCGGTGACGCCAAAACACTTAGCGCTATTTCTCAAGAATTTTTCTCACAAAATGATCTCACAATGATCTCTTAAGAAAATATCAGAATAACGACTCTTAGAAAGCTCATGAACAATTAGTTCTTGATGGAAGTGATGTATTGATATAAAAAAAAAAAAAAAAACGCAGGTCTATTTAAACTAATTTGAAATAGGCCCTCTAACGGCAAGTTCCCACAATATATGACAATTAAGTGCACATATAGATCCCATATATCAATACCATTTAATCTTGATCCAATTCATTTAAATATAGCTTTTAAAATATAATTTAAGTCCCCAAATTAATTCTCATTCTCAAAACAAATAGATATGAAGTGTTAAATGAAATAAATTGAGAAACACCAATATTTTATGTACTATATCTATACGGATATCCAAATAGGAGTAACATATTATCAATATATTCAAATTCCTAAGATACCTCCAAAAGATCTGCCAAAAAAAAAAAGGGCTAGTTTTGATCAAATTCCAAAAATTCTCGAAATCTAAAACAGCCCAGTCGATTAACCGACCTCTACCCATCGGTCAACCGATGGATACAGGATGTATCCCAACCTTCGCTCAAACAATGGTCGGTTGACTAATCTCCAGTGGATCGGTTGACTGATCGATACAAGATACTATCTCAAACCTAGTTTTGGCCCTGGTCTGTTAACTGATCGATATAGGAAGTTTAGCTTTCGACCATCGGTTGACGGATCTCCATTAGTCGTTTAACCGATCGATTCAGAAAATCTCTATTTTCCAACCCTTGTCCATTGGTTGACCAAACCCTGTGGTCGGTTGACCAATTATTGCTGGAACAATATCCTTCCCAATATATTTCAACTCCAAACTTCGACATTTTCAACCCTTCTACCGATTTCTTTTCTCAGTTAACTAAATTGACACTAATAATCAATTTTAAACACTAATCTTATTTAAGTCAAAAAAAATTTCAATTTCACATTGGAGAAAATATTTGAACAATTATTAGGACCTTAATTTAAACACACATAAATATAAATCATTTTTGTGTCGTGTGTGATCCTAATCGGGATACATTAAGAGTAAAAAAGATTTGAGTTGTTTTCACCTAAATTCTTCAGAATCTTCAATCTCTTAATATCCGTCTCTACATCATTCATAATTATTTCATGATGTTATTTTGATTAGAATTCTTTGAACTGAAACACACAATAAAAATATTAATTCCACAAAAAACATTAACACTTAATTGTCCATCAAAATCTTAAAATCAACAAAAACTTTATTATGTTAGTTTGGGCTCCATTTTCCAAGTTATATATCTCTTAAGGTCTATATAATAAAATTTCCTTAATTTTATTGATAGTAAATACATTAAACATTAAAAGTAAGATTAATTAAAAAGTATTCAGTATTTTTATAAATTAAATAATAATTATAATTTAAAAAGTCAAAAACAAATTTTAAAGAAACCAAAGAGAACCTAAAAGTCTAATATGCAAAAAATTGGATAAAATAAGAGGATGGTTACCGTCAAATCAATCTCAAATTCTTTTTCTTCGATTTTCTCTCATCTTTATTGCTCAGAGCAATGGAGTAGAATCATTTCTCTGCTACAGTCTTCATCAACAGAAGTAAAAGAGAGTAAAAACAAACATGATGATCAATAACAGTTAAAGTCAGAGGTAACTACCTCCAACTCTTAAAAAAAATATGATGCAAACTATAACGGGCATTCATAATCCCCTTTTTTTTAAACGTTCTTTTTAATTAAATTAAAAAATAAATATTTGAATTTGGGGAAAAATCAAAATAAATAGGAGAGGGAGACGGTGCATTGGATTTTTTGTTGTTAGGTTTTAAAAATCAAAATCTTTAAATATTATTATAAAGAAAAGTAAATGATTATATTGATTAATATTAAAAAAGTAGATAAATATATTTATTTTTTTGTTTTATCTATTAAAAAATAAAATATAAAAATAAATTGGGGGGGATGTTGGAAGGGGCCTTTAGGGGCCTTTGGGGGTGGGGGCTGGGCTACAAAGCAAGCCCTTGGCCTACACAGTAAACACCAGCTCAGACGGGGCCGATGTTCCATCCCCTCAAAACTGGTTCATTTTGGGCAGGTTTCTGTGGGGACTAAAAGAAAATTGAAACCAAGTAAATAACTTAAAATGGACATTAGTGAGGTAAATTCCCAAATTTTTTACATTATAAAGGTAAAGAAATCCACGATCAAGTAGTTAGGTAGGCTTCGCGGTGGCGGCGATTGGGCTAAAGGGCAACGGTCATCGTCACCGTACCGAAACTGCGGGCCAGGCGCGGCCATTTCAATATATTCCCTGTTCTTATCTTAAGCGTGAAGCAAAGTGCGTTTCCACATGGAAAGACCAAAAAGCGAAGCAAAGTGCGTTTCCACGTAGAAAGACCAAAAAGAGACGAGAAAAGCTCCCGAGTCTCCCAAAGTCTTGCATTCTGTCATTTCTTTATCATATCTCTCCACATTCGTGAAAGTATAAAGCGAAAAAAAAGTAAAATCCAGCGAAAGATTTTCCAATAATTCTTTGCTCTCAGCCTCCCACTGATTTTCACTACCCATTTCCCAAAACACCTTCCAAAAAGTTCAAATCCTCGCATTCTTTACTTGCTCATTGAGTTAACCAAAAGCCCCCTGCTACCCCACTTGAGCAATCAAAGAATCTATCTCATACAAACAATACACATATTTATACAATTATATACACACGGAGATGGACATTTACGTTTCTTATACTCTGTGCGGGGATTCCATAGGGAGAAACAGACTGATCACTTCCTATTGGTGGTTTGGAGTTGCCGGAGATGGCGAGGTCGAGTGGGAGATCGCTGTCGAGGAGGATAACACCGGTGCCCACAATGGACGCCGGCGCCGACGATAACTCCGCCGTTGACAGCGAGTTAGTGCCGTCGTCGCTGGCGTCAATCTCCCCAACTCTACGTCTGGCAAATGAGGTCGAAAATGAGAACCCTAGGGTTGCTTATCTCTGTAAGGAAGATTGCTCGCTGGGTTTATTTGCTCTTAATGTTAGATAACATGCTATTCCGTTCTTAAACACTAGCGTTCTAGCTTGATGAGGTTAACCAACAATTATAATGTTGATATAGTATGATGTAAGACATAAATTGTCCAAAATGCTTTATGTTGGTTTATTATTTTCTGATGCATAGATTATCAACTTTGATGTGTTTCTGTATTTATATATGATAAAGAGATAATATGATTATCAACTTTCATGTGTTTCTTTATTCATGTTCACTTATATGGAATAATGGCTTCATTGTGGTCGCTGTGGTTGCTCAACCGTGGTAATTTTTGCAATATTATATGCGCTTACTTAACTAGCAAGTGCGTGTGTCAAAGGCACTACCATTGTAAACTTTCAAAAAAAAAAAAAAAAAACACAACCTACAAATGAATTTGATATTATTAATAAATAAAAAATTAATACTTTTATCAATTTAAGAAATAATTTTGTTGTTGTATACTGCAAGAAAAATAATCATCTGAACGATTAATTTTGAACTAATAGAATGATCTAAGCATTTTTTTTTTTTGTTTGACTTCCACTATAAAGTAATGGTTTTTGTTTTGTTTGAATTTGAATTTAAACTGGATGTGATAGTGACTGGCCAGAAGGTTCATCTTTGGAGTTTGGTTCGTTAGATGCCATTGGATAAAGGGTGTACAAATCTCAACAATTCTAGTAAAAGACATTTGGTGCCCTTTGATCACGTTTGCATAAATCTTAGCCACTATATCGAAGTTCTAGTTTTTGAAGGGATAGACTTCTATCATTTGTCCTATAGGTGATCTAGCCTCTCTTTGTTGATATTTAATGGAAAGTCACTGGTTTGGTCTTTTAGCCAGTTTTCTTTTTTTTTTTTTTTTTTTTTTTTTTTTACTCGTTTTTGGAACGCTCATATTTTTTTTTGTTACCTCTCTTGAGTTTTCACTTCTGTTGTCTGTCGATTTAGGGTTAGGGTTAGGGTAAATTAATTCAATGGTCCTTAAAGTTTTTGGGATACTGTCAAATATGTCCCTGAAATTTTATTTTTCTTAAATAAGCCCCTAAACTTTAGACATTCAAATATATCAATTTTTTCTGTTTTTCCTGATTTATTGTTTTAATTTTACCCGACAACTTACACACTCTCCATCCTTTACACGTCTCAGCTACTGTCAGCATTACTGAAGTTCCCATTTTTCATATTAATTCTCCCCTCCCAACGACTACTTTCCTTAGTTTCCTTCCAACATAACCCTCCATACTTCCCTAATCTTACCCTTGAATTATAATCTTGTACACAGTTTAAGACATAAAAGAGAAGCTGGTGCTAGATGATTAGTGCTTTTGTGGAAGGGGGAATGGATGGGGTGGGAGTGGACAAAGAAAGAGATAAAATATATTGAAAGGTAATTTGGAGCAAAGGGCCGATTTGATAACAAATTTCAAATTTTAATACTTAATTGAGAAAATTGAAATTTAGAGGACCAATTTGAAACTACCACCAAACATAACCATTGATGAAATTCTCCTGTCAATTTATTTTCACTTTCTTGTGACTTAAAATCCAATAATTTTGGTGGCAGTTCCTATTGAAGCATGTAAGTTTTTTATAATTACTATGACAATTGATAGGCATGGCTTTGTAAGGTTTGGGTTGATATCAGATTGATCCTCCAATGTTTCCATAATATCTAGATGAGCCTTTCAGAATTACTTCTTAGCAAAAAGTCACGGAGACATCAAAGACATTTTTTTCCCTAATTTATATTTCATTAACTAGAGGCCTAGACTCTTTCCCCTTCCCATTAGTCGTCTTGTCGATAAGGACATAAGTAACATATTATTTGTTAATTATGATACAAAAAAAAAAAAAAAAAAACTAAGTTTTTATTTTTTACTTTTGTTGTTCCATTTATTGTTTTGTTCCTATTTTTTTCTTTTATGTTCTCCCATCTTGTTCTTTTAAATTTTTGGAAGTTTTCATTTTTATATTTAGTTTAATTTTAATGAGTTAGTCGAATTGAAGTGCAATTTGATATTTTTGTAATACTGGCAAAGTCATTCCATTATTAATATTGTTTATTATTGGAAATGAAATTTCAATTAAGGGGTTTTAATGTTATTTTTTATAATGAATAGGGTTCAATTATATTTATTGTCTTCTTTGATTTCTCAATTGGGGGCTATATGTGGAAGTTTACATCAAAAAATTATTGGCGTCATCGAATTTGTGACGGACATAAAGGCATGGGTTAACTTGTTATACATAATCTAACCAGAGGGGAATGCTAAATGATTTTGAAAAAAGCACGGTGTCTATGAGTTAGAATTTAGAAATAACAGTAATGTAGCAATTCTAGTTGTTCATATCCTCCACCCACCCCCCACCCCCTTTATTTTTTTGATAAGCAATAGTTCATGTATTGGTGGTGGGTTTGACACCTTGAGAAATTTTAAAAACCATCTTTTTAGTATACTAATTTAAATGGTAACTATTTCCTTCAGCAACAATTAGACTATCAGTTAGATGAAGCCCACACTTCTGAGTGGTTCCATCCTTCCCCAACCCTAATGAATTTAGTATGAAGGGGTCAGTCAAGTGGTTCAGGTTTTTGGTCGATTTTTGTTCACCTGCCCCCAAGGCTTTCTGTTATTCATATTCGCATTTTGTTTGATTCTCTTTTGAAACAATGATAGAAGCCAAATGAACACCAAACATTGAATTACTATCCTCTTGTTTTCATAAAGTAAATTTTTCGAAATCCAAAGATTTGGTAATCTCCTAAAACTTCTCCATGATTTTAAATATTGTCATTTATTTTAGAATGATCCATTCCAATAATTAATCGTAGGGGATATTCAATTGTCTATGGACATCCCTGTAGGTTCTTCACTGATCTCTTTTCAATTTGTTGTGATACTTCGTATTTTCAACCAAGAAGGAAGATGTTGACTAATTTTACCAATTGATAATAGTTTGCTTAGCATAATATCCTCCATGCTTGTATTTTGTTTTCACAACAATTGGTGTGTTATACATTTGATTAAATATTGGTATTTGTCAATCATCGAAGGTGTTTTATGCAAGCAATTAACTAGTAATTTTCTTCCTTCGACATTCGTTTTTTTATTTTTTGTTCTTTACTTTGACTAGGCCGCTTCCATGCATTTGCGAAGGCTCATACGATGGATCCAAACTCGAGTGGACGGGGTGTTAGGCAATTCAAGACCTACCTGCTACATAGACTTGAAAGGGTGATGATAATCCTTGAACTTTCCACTTGTCAATTAATATATACGTTTACACTTCATTTTCTGTTATTTAGTATGTTTATATGTCATGGTTCTTATTAAGCTGAAGTTACAACTCATAATTTAGAGATGGAATATTGACTTGGATGATTTAAAGCATTGCCAGTGATAGTGCTGGTAAGAAGAAGTAATGTGGTTACTATGGGTATTTGTGCTTGAGAGGAAATATAGAAGACGGAATATGATTATCAAACGTAATATAATAGCACCATGAACGATGATAAGTTGTCATTTAGTTGAAGAAATGACCTCATGTGGAGTAGAATTGTGAAAAAAGATAAGTGGTCACATGTCTGGTTAAGATTTTGTTGAGTTCAATCAATTCGCAATGAACACTGCACATGTAATGATTGAATCTAATCGATTGTAGGCGCAAACTATATTATTGAAACTCTATAATATGAAGTAATAGTGAAACTCAAGTAGTTAAAAACAAGTACATTGTACATGAATCCAGATTGAATATCAACTGATGATCTAACCTACTGCGGGAGACTGATGTTGGGCATATTATTCAACTGTCATTAAAGAATATGGTTGTTTACTTGGAAACTAATGACACAGTTATATTTCAAGCTTTGACTACATGTGCCAAATTAAGAGGTAAGGATTTAATGAAAGGAATGCTCTCTTAATAATTTACATGGGTGCTTTCCTAGGACATCAGATTTTCCATAGATGGTCTCTACATTAAAAAGGCCACTGTTTGCTATTTTTTATTTGATTGTTCATCAGTTGGATAGCACCTGTATGCTTACTTGTGCGGGACAACTGTTGGGGCATGTAAAGAGCGAAAAATTACATGCAAGAAATAGCTACCAGAAGGCTTGTGCGTTTGAGTTGATAAACTCACTTGGTCAGCACTCTGTTAGGCCCTTTGCATTGATGAGCCAGGACTCTTTTGGGGCCTAAGTGAGCCTCTTAAGAGATTCATGGAGACTATATGTTGTAGACTATCAATTAATTACACTTTCTCGGTGAATAATATATGTAAATTTTTTATGATGGGGCTGACCTTTACACACTCACTCGCACAATCACACACATATGTAATGATGCAAGATCCCATATATCATGTATGGCTCTTGAGCGCTCAAATTTTAATGTTACACTGAAGGAGTTTGCTGTTAGAGCCCCAAGTCTTTAATCTTCTCTTGTTCTTTTTTTTTTCTCAGATAGTTTTAGTGTTTCTTTGGTAATTGGTACTTGAATTTTTTTTTATCCCACTTCTTTGTATGTAAAAAACACTTATCTTGGTTGTGAAGGCGGATTTGAGAAGTTTGTCCTTCTCATTTTTTTGCCTTTTTCGGTTTCTTGGCATCATGATTTTTAATCTTTTGAATTTTGTTTAGAATTATAATGGCAACTAATGATGCATAATAAGATATGGTGGGTATTGAAAATGATATCATTAGTGTTCCTGTTGTCAAACTAGGATCAGAAGATGTTTTTACAATTTTTATAAGTATACAAAAAGCCAACTTAGAACATCACAAAATTTCTTTGTTGCAGGAAGAATCAGAGACAGCACCTCAGCTCGCAAAAAATGATCCCAGAGAAATACAAAGATATTACCAGAACTTTTATGAGAAAAATATCAAAGAGGGACAATATACGAAAAAACCGTAAGACATAGTTGAAAACTGTTGTCTGCATCAATTATGTGCAAGATGTTGTCCTTTGTCATTAATTATTTGTTCATTATTTACGTTTTTTGTCTCTTCAAGGGAAGAAATGGCTAAAATATATCAGATTGCAACAGTATTGTATGATGTTCTGAAGACAGTGGTGCCTTCTGCAAAACTTGATGATGAGGTCTGATTTGTATGATTTCACCATCTTTGTTTGGAATTTTAGAAATTAAGTTGGATATGGTTGTTAAATTCCTCAATGTTAAAGATAAATTGCTATGGAACTGCAGACACAAAGATATGCCAAAGATGTCGAGGAGAAGAAAGAACAATATGAACATTATAACATTCTTCCCTTGTATGTTGTTGGGGTTAAAACCAGCAATTATGGATTTTCCTAAGGTTGCACATGAGACGCATTCAGAGTCTTCATTTTATTTGTTTCCTTTGATAATTTATATTACCATATAGTTATTCTCTCTCTTCTTTTTTTCCTCTTAAAATTTTAGATCAAAGAGGCACTTCAGGCGATATGAAATGTGGATAATTTACCTATGCTTTGAGTGCCTGAGGACAGGGAAAAATCCATCAATGACATACTTGAATGGCTTTCATTTGTTTTTGGGTTTCAGTTAACTTCTACTATATATCTATCTCTTCTCGGATTCAGTCCCTTCCTCTTCTTGTCCCCCTTCTCTTTTCCCATCTATTATATCCACGTTATTACATACTCTTGTGGTTTTTAAAGGATTGGGAGACTTTGTTCTTTGATGGATATTCTTCTCTTGCATTATATTTTCTGACAAATGTAATGGGAGATACGATTTTAGACTTTTAGTATAAGACTAGATATCATTTCTTTTTGTTAATAGGAACATGACTGTGTCGAGCATGCTTTGATCACTTGGCTATCAATTAGGCAAAGAAATCATTGCCATGTAACGTGTTTTCTTCATAGGAGCAGGTCTTCGCCAACATCACTTCCTAACCTTTCCTAAAGCTAATAATGTTGTTATGCCGCATATAATTGGAAGTACTCTATGCCCTTGAATTTGAGTAGCATGGTGGGCTCATTGAGAATTCTTGGTTTATTTCTCCACCTAATTTCGAGGGTGGGGGAGGACCCTAGACCTCCCAATGATGATCTTTTATCTCTAAAAGGCTTCCACAGTCATAACATTGGGACATTATACTTTGCTCCAGCTAGATTTGTCAGTTGTCACTAGGTTTATCTGAGATGTTGACAGTTATTTTCTCTTTATTTTTCCCTAGTTTTGGCTAGAGTTACTACTGGAGTACTAGATTGTTGATAATTAGACTATATTTCAGCAAATCTATAAAGGGATAAAAAAAGAAAAAATCTCCATTAGAAGAAACCCTGACGTATTAAGGAAATAAAACCCTATTGTACATTGAATTTTTTGAACTTCTTGTCTGAAATCGAATTTACCATCCTCATAGATGTGTGAACTTGGCTTAGTTGATTTCTTTTTTTTTTTTTTACCTGGTTTTTAGGACTGGAAATAGTACGATGTTTGATTATTGTTTTTCTTTCTTGTTATTGTAGAAGGATTTTGCAAAAATTTTGGGAACAAGTTGTTCTCATGTGTAACACTGCTCATCCCCCTAGCCTGACTTTATCTTCTTAGGTAATTGTGATAATCAAGTCCTACATCGGTTCAATGGGGCTACCAAAACTAGCAAATTAGTCGAAGGATTTATTCCACTTGTTGTAAAATGATTTTAGGCCCTAACAACATTTATACTAATATCTAAGTTGTATATCTCTATTGATTATACATTGTTGTCAAAGGCTTAAGGCACACCAAAGTGGCAAGGCCTTTTGAAGCCCAAGTGCAAGGCGCAAGGTGAGCTCGTGCCTGACAGTAGTAGAGTGCATATAAGAAACAAGTAAAATATAAATTTTCATATTATTTATTTGCAATATTGATATTGTTATACCTAATTTAGTTATAGTATTATTTATTAGCAATAAAGATATTGTTATACTTAATTTAATTATATATCATTTATTATTATAGGTAAAGTAATATGAGAATAGAAAAGAATGAGAACGCTGGATTATTGTGTCAACTTCTCTCACTGTTGTCACAGGTGTGCCTGGGTGTGCAGCTAGGCGCTAGGCACAACGAGACAGTTGAGATGAGATATGATTGCATCATGAGGCTGTGCACCGTTTGCTCCTCGCGTAGGGTTAGGTGCATTGGCATAGGCTTGTGCCTGTTGTACAAGGCGCGCCTTGCGCCTGGGGCTCACCTTGTGCGAGAGCTTAACCTAGCCCTCTTTAATTGAAAAACCCAAATCAAATCTGCCTCCCTCCCATCGCATCAACCTTCTGTCGATGGAGTAGGTAAGGTCAGGTAAAGCCATTTTGGCTTTACCTTACCTTTTGTCAAAAGGAGAAGATTTTGGTGGAAGAAAATCTTCCATCGGTGCAGCCTTTGTGGAAACAAAGGTTGCACTCTCCCAATATAAATAGGGGGAGATCCAACCGATAAAGGTTGCACTCTCCCAATATAAATAGGGGGAGATCCAACCGATGAAAGGCATCCTAAAAAATCATTTCGGGAAGAAAGATAAATATTTTATTATGATGTAATAATTATAAACAATAAGGTTTTACACTCCCTATTATATAGTCATAATGGTGGGTTAAATTAGAAAGAAAATAGCCTTAACTAATGGAAGAAAATAAGTTATCAAATTGGTCAATATGATCTCAATAGAAAATAATAAATAATGAATTAATGAAAATATTAAATATTTAGTTTTCTAGGCACCAGATACCAATATTCAAAAAAAAAATGTTCATCTTTTGGTTGTTGAGTTCCTTGTATATTATCTCAAACTGACCTTGTTTGGAAGAGCCCAAGTAGAAGCTTTATGGTGGTGTATTGGACATGTTACTTGGTGCAGCAAAATGCTGATGAATCGGCAGAATGTTGGAAGCAATTTTATCAATGCCCATCCTCACTGACATAACTCGTGGTTGAGCAACAAAATTATTTTCTTTTTCTCCATGAACCACCTCAGCCACCTATGGTAGGCTTAATTTTTCTTTCTCTTAACTTTTTTGGACGCTAAACAAAAAGACAAGAAAGGCTGATAGATGGGTAAATGGCACATATGCTAATATGAGAAACAAAAAGTTTGTCCGTAAAAAGCAATGCAGTGAGCAAGAGAGCTCACCCACAAATTATATTGATTTCATCAGTTCATTCACCAGAATCATAATTATATCATGTGTTAAAGGGATAAGGAAGAAGGTTCACCGATACATTTTCTCGGTTATACACAAATTTTACAATTCTTTGCCCTAAAAGTTGCATCTGTCATTTCACGGTTTTCCATAGGATCATCGGACGAGCATCTGTCATTTCACGGTTTTCCATAGGATCATCGGGCGATAACTGTGAAGGTTGAATTAAACACAACAAAGTATGCAGTAATGAATTAAAAGTGCAAATACAAGAATTATGATACATCTAAAATGACACGTAAGACCATCAAATTTAATACTAACGCATTTGCATAATCATCTCTAACAATGTCTGATTTTACGAATTCGGACTACAAATTCATTTGTGCATTCTCCTTCAAACACAACTTTTTCTTTTCGCTTGCTAAATCTAAACGAGACAACTTTAAGCCTTTTTCAGTTTCCTTTCTACATCAATCAACTCTTAACTAAGGAAATGTCAAAAAGACAACAAATGTCAGGAAAGAATTGAATATCCTTTATATGGGAAGGATCCAAACAAAGAATAAAAGTTTCTCTTTGGAGTAAACACATAAGGTCTAAGCCTCTAGATTGATGATTGATGGTCTAATGATTGCCATCAAGACAAGAAGGTTCTCTAGGAATCTAAAAGCACATGAAGATAGCAAAGGCCATTGGCAGAAGCACTTTTTGCACTAATAATCAACAGAAGGAGGCTCTTATTCTCCATAGCTAGTAACCTTGGCACACACTGCATATGCAGTCTATAAGATAAAGTAGTATATACATCGTGCCTGAAGGCATCGATGGGAAAAAAATGAATTTAAAAATATGTTTAAAATTTTTTTTGACATCATTCAAAATTTCGTTAATTGTTCCCCAATAATCCTTATACAAACATTCAAGAAAGCAAAAAGTCACACCAACAAAGGAATGGTGCATCAAAATAAAGAAATACAAAATTATTAAAATTAAAAGCTAAACATGAACTGGAAAATCCATAAATTCGGAAGAAAATAGTTCTAATTTTAACAAATCAAATTGTGTGTCGTGGCGCGTGATGAATTGGTTGTCAGGTTTGAGAGAGGGATGACTAGTTAGGGATTTAGAGAGAAAGGGAAAGTAAATTTCAATAGAGGAGATTTGCATAGTTAGGAATAGAGAGAGGAAACTTTTAAGGACAACAAAAATGAGAGAGAGAAAGAGATTGTGGAATGATGTCTTCTTTCATTTAATATTACCTGAAAAAATGGGTACAAAATATGTTTGAAAAATGTATATTGAGTTGCTTTATTATGCATATTACAGAAATATTTGTTCACATGTTATTGAACCAAAAAATAACTACCTAACTTTGCCCTCCTATAAATGGTATAGATATAACATGTTATACAAATAGTATACATAAACACATGTGTTTTTACCAATATAAACTGAACTCATTAGCTCACTGGCGGTAGATCATCGCTCCATGGAAGGTTTAAGTCAAGCAGTTCATCACAGGGAAGTTCACATTCAAAAGGTAAACTGTGAGGTTGAGTTGAAGATCGCTCAATAGATGGTGCATCCTCCAAGGCAGCCTTTATGTCCAAGTGCCTCAATTTTGCTTGCTTGTTAGGTAGATCCTTATCTCCTGATGCCCTTGATCTATTTTTTCTCCTTTTGTTTGGACGCTGATTTTTTGGTTTGGTAGATTCACTACTTGCAAGTTGTCAAAACCGAAATGACATTAGCAAATTTGCATATCAATCAAAAAAATTAATGAACTGAGAATAACCAAAATGGTCAATGAAAATAAGAAATGTATTAATACAAGTTTTTCAATTAATTTTTAACTTAAACAACATAAAAATATATGGACATGAAAAAATAAAACACATGCAATAACTAAAAAAATTTAAAATATAAAAACAAACAATAATTAAAAATAATAAAACATCCAATTAATGAATATTATCACTAAAAAAACAAAGCATAACCATTAAAGTATAACTGAAATTACAAAAACAAATACAGAATAAATATGTAAAAATAGAAAAATTAGAAACTTTTGTTTTTTATGGATTTCTAATTAATAATTATTATTGTGTTTTAAACAAATCCTGTGCTATGCACAGTTCCTTGCTAGTTAAATACTAACATAATGTTCTAAGTGCTACTTAGTAGATAAGTGAGTTTCAAAAGGAGACAAATTCAAGAGAAAATTAAGAGAATAGTCCATCATTGAGATAATACAACATGATACAAAACGTGTATCCTTTAATTTATTTATCATTTATATTTTGATTATTTTAATTTTGAGGATTTATATTTAATTAGATGTTTATTGTGTTTTCCTTAGTTTCTAATTTTATAAGGGTTTTATTATGTATTGCTGATTAATAAGAATAAGTCATATCCAAGTTGAAGCTTGGCTCTACGAACGTACGCCACCGTTGATCAATTATGAAGGTGAATCGATCTCATTCTTCATTCCTCTCTTGAAATAAGAGAACACAAATTTATCTATACAAAATACGAGAAACTAAGAAATGACTATAAATGAGAAATTGTTCAGGAAAGATGATTATTTCTCTGAACTATGATGCCTTTCATCGGTTGGATCTCCCCTTATTTATAGTGGGAGAGTGCAATCTTTGTTTCCACAAAGACTGCACTGGTGGAAGATTTTCTTCAGCAAAAAATCTTTCACCAAAATCTTCTCCTTTTGACAAAAGGTAAGCTAAAGCCAAAATGGATTTACATAACCTTACCTACTCCATTGACATTCTCCCACTTAAAGCCATTTTGGTTATCCTTTGATCCGTTCCGATCTTTCCAGATTCATGTCTCTCACGTTCCCAATAGGCTATAGAAATATCTGCACCATATAAACTTGTCAACGTTGGTTGACTTTGTCATAACATCTGCTAGGTTGTCTTTGGTGTGAATCTTCTGCATATCCACACTTCCTTCTTCCACTACTTCTCGAACAAAGTGATATTGAATGCCTATGTGCTTTGTTCTGGAATGAAAGGCTAGATTCCTTGCAATACGCAAGGCACTCTAACTGTCACAAAGCAAGGGACTTTCTCTTACTTGTGTCCGAGTTCTTCCATTAACCTTTGTACCCATATTGCTTCCTTGTAAGCTTGTGTAGCTGCCATGTATTTAGATTCTGTTGTAGATAGAACCACAACAGTCTGTAACTTGGATACCCAGCTCACTGTTGCTCCTGCAAGTGTGAACACATAGCCTATACTGGATTTTCTTTTATCAAGATCTTTTATGAAATCTGAATTGACATAGTCTCTGACAATGAATTCTGATCCTCCATAACATAATGCAGCATCAAAGGTTCTTTTGATGTATCTTAGGATCCTCTTAACAACATTTCAATGCTCTCTATCAAGATTCGTCATATACCGACTGACCGTGCCAACTGCTTGAGCAATATATGGTCTAGTACATATCATAGAGAACACAAGGTTTCCCACCACTGATGCATATAGTACTCAAGACATTTTCATCCTCTCCGCTTCACTGCTAGGACACATACTTGAGGATAATTTGTAATTGGCAGGAAAATTGGTAGAAATTAGCTTACAATCTTTCATGTTGAAACGGTGCAAGATTTTCTTGAAGTAATTCTTTTAAGAAAGCCAAATCTTCTTGTCTTTTCTGTCTCGGTGAATTTGCATCCCTAAAATCTTGTTTGTTGGTCCCAAATCCTTCATGTCGAACTCCCTAGCTAACTGTGTCTTCAATTCTTGGACACGATCTTTGTTAGGGCCTACGACCAACATGTCGTTCACGTACAACAGCAAAATGATGAAGTCATATTCTCTAAACCTCTTGTAATATGTACAATGGTCTGAACTCAATCTGTTGTAACAGAGGCTAATTATGAATGAATCAAATATCTTGTACCAACATCTTGGCACCTGCTTTAGACCGTACAGATATTTGGTTAACCTGCAAACCAAGTTTTCTTTTTCTTTTTCTTCAAATCCTTTTGGTTGGAGCATATAAATCTCTTCTTCAAGTTCTCCATGAAGAAAAGTCATCTTCATAGCTAGTTGTTCTAGATGCAAATCGAATGCAGCACTCATAGCCAAGGCTACTTTGATAGTTGTAAGTCTAACAAGTGGAGAAAATATCTCGTTGAAATCAATCACTTCTTTCTGAGCAAATCTTTTCACCACCAGTCTTGCACGATACTGCTCCACTTGGTCATTGCCATCTCATTTGATCTTATATACTCAGTTGTTACCAATGGCTTTCCAACCTTGTAGAAGAGGAAAAAGATCCCATGTCTTATTTCTATGTAAGACTTCCTTTTCTTCTTGCATTGCTGTCATCCACAGAGAAACATCAGCGCTACTTATAGCCTCATGGAAAGTTTATGGCTCTCCATCTTCCGTTAGAAGACAGTATGTGGCATTGCTTGTTATAACATAATCTAAGTGCCATAACGGTTTTCTTTCCTGACGCGTTGATCATCAGACTTCTTGTGTCATTGGCCTCATTTGGTTCCTGTACATCGTGCTCCAGTGTTGCTTCAGAAAAATCTTCTTGTTCAGACCCTCCTTCTATCTGAACCATCGTAGTCTCCTTTGTCGTGTTGTCAATTCTTTCACTTTGCAGTTCTCCTTCTACAAATATCACATCTCTGTTGATGATAACCTTGCGGGCAGTAAGATCCGACAGACGATTCCCCTTAACTCTATCAGCATATCCCAAGAATATGCATTTTCTGGATTTTGGATCTAACTTTGTTCTTTCTTGGGAACCATACATTACATATGCAGGACATTCAAATACGTGGAGTGATGAATAATTTGTTGGCTTGCCGATCCACATCTCCATTAGTGACTTCAAATCAATTGCAGTTGATGGTCACCGGTTGATCACATAAAAGGCAGTTTTGATTGTTTCTGCCCAGAATGACTTAGTTAGGCTTGAAGTTCTAAGCACAGCTCTCGTTCTCTCAAGGAGAGCTCTATTCATCCGTTCTGTTACACCATTTTGCTGAGGTGTACCTACAACAGTATAAGAAAATTGATTGCAAAATATAAGAAAATCGCCATCAGTATATTCTCATCTATTATCTGTCCTCAATCACTTGATTTTCCTTACGGATTCAAGTTCCACCTGCGTTTTGAAGGCTTTGAATATTGAAAACACACCCGACACCCGTACCCTCCAGGAGTGATCATCAATGAATGATACGAAATAATTCGCTCCTCCTTGAGATGGGATTGGTAATTCCCACACATCCGAATGGATCAAGTCTAGAATGTGTTTGCTCATTCCAGTAGATCTACCAAACTTTAATTTATTTTGCTTACTTGTAACACATTGCTCACAAAACGGTAAAGATACCGATTTGAGCCCAGTAA
Organism: Eucommia ulmoides; assembly: GCA_016647705.1. Classification (NCBI taxonomy): domain Eukaryota; kingdom Viridiplantae; phylum Streptophyta; class Magnoliopsida; order Garryales; family Eucommiaceae; genus Eucommia; species Eucommia ulmoides. The sequence continues at coordinate 54,053,584 of CM028339.1, forward strand.
GAAGATACGCTCCGAGATCTTCAAACCACGTTCCGACATGTAGTCTAGTTTTTTATGTCACAGTATCGTTGATTCTTCTTGGTTGGCTGATGCAACTGATGCATCTGTCATCTATAATGTATCTCCCAAAAGCATGTATAGATTTGCAACGATCTTTTCTACCTTCATCACTACAAGCGCGCCTTTGATGATCTTCATAATCCCATTTTCTATGTGGGTTTTGCAATCAAGATCATCCAATTGTCCAAGGGACAATAGATTTTTCTTCAAGCCCTTCACATATCGTACCCCTTGAGTAGTATGGATTGTACCATCATCCATCTCTAGCTTGATGGAACCACTACCAGCGATCTCTAAAACATGATCATTACGCATGAACATAGATCCCTCATAGACAGGTTCATAGGTGTGAAACCAGTCTCGTCAAGAGGTCATATGTTAGGTTGTTCCTGAATCCAGTATCCAAGCATCAGAGAGTTGTTTTCTGCCTTTAGAAACAGTTGTTGCTTCGTTGTATAGAATTTCTCCTTCATTAGAGGTACTTGCAACACATCCCTGAGAATTTGATGCCTTAGGGTTTTCGCCGCACTCTTCTTTTTATGTCAATAATCTTTTACGACGTGCCCTTTTTTACCACAGTTGAGCATTTGACATTTTTCTTGCTCCTCGACTTCGATCTACCATGATTGTGAATACTTCTCAAGCCACGCTCTATTGATCTCCCTCTCGCCACCGATAACACCTTTGCTTGTTGCGAATTTTTCAATCTCTTTTCCTTGTTTTTGCACCTAGTTTCCTCTTCCAGAACAGTGTCTGCAACATCATCGAAGACTAGATAGTCGAAAAGAATATTATTGGTGTAATTGATGATTAGTTGATCATAAGAATCAGGTAGACTTTGAAGCAGAAGCTCCGCACGTTCAGCTTCCGCTATTTTATGGTCCAACGCTGTAATTTGGGAAAATAGCGTATTAAGAATGTTGATGTGAGCCATCGCCGATGTGGATTTACTCATTTGAAAAGTGTAGAGTCTCCTCTTTAAGAAGATCTTGTTGTGAAGTGACTTAACGTCGTACAATCTTGTCAACGCATCCCAAATTTCTTTTGCTGACTTCTTCTCTACAACACTTGATAGCACTGAATCTACCAATGCTAGGTGCAAATTGGCGATAGCGCTGCCATCAATCTCTCACTACTTTTCATCAGTCATCTCTGTTGGTTTGTCTCCAATTGCCGCTAGGCAATTATCCTTTCTCAAGATTGCCTTCATCTTCAATTACCACAGGAAGAAATTACTCTCGTTGAACTTCTCAATCTCAAATTTTGCTGTCATGGTGTTGCAACGATCTATTTCTCAATTAAACCGGCTCCCACTTTTCACTGTGAACAGTACTGTATATGTAAACAATTTTGTATGAATAGTATCGTATAAGTGAATAGTGACGTATCAGTACCGTATACGTGAATAGTGTTGTATCTGTACCATATATGTGAATAGTGACGTATACGTGAATAGTCCCATCGAATTATATAATACACATGTGAATAGTATCCGTGAACAGCAACCCTCAACCCATAGCTCTGATACCACTGTTAGGGAATCAAGGTTGAAACAATATCACGCAATTAAGAATTGAAATTGAGAAAAATATATAGGAATTGACACAAAATATTTACATGCTAAAACTAAATAATAAACAAAAAAATTAAAGTCTAAAAATAAAAAATCGAAAGTAAAAAATAAATCAAAAGAAAACATAGAAAGTTAAAAATGAAAAAAAAAACAAATGAAAAATAGATATAAAAATTGAAAAATAAAAACAAAAACAAAAAAAAAAGGATAAAACATTAAAAAAAAAAAAAACAATTTGCAAAACTGAAATAATAAATGAAATATTGAAAACAAAAAAATCCCATAAAGAAAAAAAGAAGAAGAAGAAGAAAATAATGGAAAAAAGAAAATATAAAAAATAAAAATGATGGAAGTGAGAGAATGAATATATATTGTGCACCCTAATATTTGTACCGTTTTATACGTTGTATTTACATTTTTAATTATAATATTTGAAGATACTTTCGGCAATTTACATTAAAAAAAAAAAAAAAATGATCTTATCATCAAATTTATAACATTAACTAACATGGGATATGTATTAGAAAGAATCATAGTCAAAGAAAGATTACGTAATTTAAAGAACGTAAAGAGTTTAGGGGCATTTATCACCGAACTCCTATTTGTTGGGTAGGACCAACTCATGGGAGTGGACCTAACGAAAGTTCAATTGGACTTAATTAAAATAAGAAAAAAAATGGTGGTCTAATTGAATTTTCTTAATAAAAGAAAAAAAAAATTAGGAAAGCTCATTAGCACTTTGTCATCCAAACAATGCAGCATAGCATGGTTGATAAAAATAGATCACATTAAGTATTTTTGTGGCAGTGCACAATAAAAGAAATCCTAGCAGCTTTGGACAAAAAAGAAAGTTCACACACAACAATGTGTTTAGAGAGAGAAAAGGAAGAGAGAGATAACATGCTTTGGCTAGACGATCAGACGGTGATTCGGACTTTGATTAGGTTGAAATTTCAAGGATTGTTTCTCGGCATCAAATACTTCATTTCCATCGATCTTAATCTTTGGTAACCCTATTCTAATTGGTGATTCGGTAGTCCTCTCTAAACCCATTATTTGTGTTTCTTGTTGTATCAACTATTTTCAGTGATGTTTATATGATGATCCAAGACTTTTTCTCCTGAAGGTGTGGACAATTGTAATCCCATTATTTTTGTGAAAGTGGAAATTGAGATCGAACTTCAGTCCCGTGGTTTTTTCTCTACCTTGGGGTTTTTCACGTAACAATCATGCCTCCTACTTTATTTATTATTTGCTTTTATCTCGGTTAATATATGTGAGTATTTAAATCGGTAATCTTATTTTAAACACTTAAAGAGAGAAAATAAAATTGAAGTAATTGGTGAATTTTTCCAACAAAGTATTTATCAAGAGATTCAGGTAATTGAGGAAATATTTATTTGTGTGATTTAGAATGGAAGATAGTGATAGAGCCATGGTAAAATTGATATCGGCTAATTATGCTATTTAGAAATCTAAAATGGTGGATATCCTTTATTGTAATTATTTGTATTTGCCTTTAAAAGGTGATATGAGTAAACCAAGTGATAAAAGTAATGAACAATAGGAGATAATGCATAGAAAAACAGTTCATTAAATTCGTCAATAGATTGATCATAGTGTATTCCAACATGTTATTATTGAAATCATGGCTAACGAATTGTGAAAAAAATTAGTCTTTATACAAGCGAAAAACTAGATTGAATAAGGTCAATTTGATTATGACAATTGTTCACTAGACCTATAAGGATAAGCAAAATATAGTTGACCACGTGAATAATTTTCAAGGCCTTATTAATCAGTTGATTACTATGAAACTTGATTTGGAAGATGAAGTATAGGTATTACTACTCAACACATTACCTGAAAGTTGGAAAACGCTCAGAATATCACTCAACAATTCGGCGCCAGATGGAAAGTTGATGATGGATATGGTCAAAGACATCAAAGCTTGAAAAGAGAAAAATAATGGAAGGCATAGGGGTAGAAAACCCTAGCTCCTCCCCCGCGCCCCACCATTTTCTATCTACCACCTTCCTATGACGCCTCACCACCTTCCGGCCACAGCGTCGTACTACCTTCCGGCCGCCACCTTCCCACAGTGCGAACTACCTTCCAGCAACTGCTGTTGCAACACCTCTGTCTCGCCGTTGTGCACCCTTAGTCTTCCTAGCGTTCTAGTTGTCGCCTTTGATCACCCAATGTTCTAATTGTCGCCATATGTCGCCCAACGTTCCAACTATATTTATTGGTCACCTAATGTTCCAGTTATTGTAATATGTCGCTAGGTGTTCCAGTTGTCATCGTTGTTCCCTTGGCCTTCCAGTTGTCGTCTTTGTTTGCCCGATTTTCCAGTTGTTGTCATTGGTCGTCCGGCATTCTAGTTGTCACCGTTGGTCTTACGACACTTATCTTCATCCTATCTCTGCCGTTGTTTTCAACAACAACCGTCCTTACTTGTTTACTTTTGTCTAGTTGGAACTCTGAAACATTATCATTCCAGCTTGAGAGGGAGTGTTGAAATATTTATTATTTTCATCAATGCATTATTTATTATTTAATATCTCCTATTAAGGTCATATTGATTGATTTGGTAGCTTTTTTTATTTTATTAATTAGCCCATTTATTAAGGCAATATTCTTCCTCATTTAGCACACCGTTATGGCTATATATGAGTGTAAAATCTTATTGTATTAAATTATAACATCATAAAATAATGGGTTTTTCCTTCAAAGGTCCTTCTTTAAAAATGAAAAACTTTTTAGGTCCTATGTAATTAAAAATAATTTTTTTAGTCTTCTTTTAAAAAAAAAAATATGCACAGACCCCTACTAAAAAAACTATATGACAAAAATAGCCTTGGTCATTTTAAACCCTAATTTTGTCTTACCTCTGCTCTCTCATCCTTTCCCTCTCTCTCTCTCAGTTGCCCTCGCCTCAAAGCTCTCCTATGCAGAGAAATTTTGTTCGACGGTGGCCACATTTGGACGACGATGGCGGCGGCGAGTCGAGGCGTGACGAAGATTGACAGTGGTTTGGATGGTGGCGTTGGCGTCGCCATCTTCGCGCTCGGTGGCAAATCAGACGTCGTCGTGCTCTTGGAGTCGCCAAATCGAGGGAGAGAGAGAGAGAGGGAACTCCGATTTGGCCAGATATGGCCAATTCGAGGGAGATCTGGCCGGATATGGTGACAATGGCAGTGGCGACAGTGGAGGAGTGGTTGGCGGTGGGAAATGGGGCGAAGGAGATCGATTCGATAATGATGGTGTTTCGATTCAAAGTGATAAAGATGAGAAACAAATACCACCACCAACGACCTGAGAGCAAGGAATTTTTTTGCTTTTTTTTTCAGGTATTTTTTTGCTTTTTTCAGGTGTTTTTTGCTTTTTTTTTTGTTCTTCGTGTATGTGGTTCTTCTGTTTTGTTGAATGGGTTGAACAAGGAAAGTTAATTTCTTTCATTTTCGTGTTGTTATTCATCAAAAGTAAGTGGATATCCACTTATTTTTTCTAGTAGATATTTACTGTTTGATTTAAGTGGATATCTACTAACAAATGTTCTTCAATAAAGATTAATTTTCTGTTCTTGATTCTTTTCTTTTCTTTTTCTATTTTTGAAAATACATTTGGCTTATGGGATTTAGAATTCCAAATTGGTCGCAGTGATTTTCATTTTGCTTATTTTCAGTAGATATCCACTCAAATTACTTTCGGTGGATATCCACTTAGATTATCGAACGATTTAAAGTATTCTAGTGTCGGTCTTGCTGGAGAATTGAACAATTTCAGTTTTTTGCTTTGAATTTTGATAATACATAGGTTTTCACCCGATGGGTGAATTGGAAAATTTGTTAATATTTGCTCACTTTGTTATTCTAATTTTCTCGAGTTGTAGAATATTTTTGTTCAATAAGCCAATTTAATTGTCTTTTGCATTTCTTACTTCGCTCATTTGCTTTCAACTTCTATTTCACAGCTTCACTGGTAATCCAGGTATCTGTGGCTATTGGCTCAATTCTCCTTGTCATGCCTTTCATCCACCTGAACGAGGTAGCATGCTATTAACCTATAGGAGGAATTTGTCTCTAATTGTATTTGGTTGAATATTTTCGGTATTAAGTAATGGTTGATCAACTTAGTTCTTGGCACTATGGTTGAATATAACTTGTTATATTGCTCTTTTCTTGAATCTACATTCATATATTGAAAGTTGATCTCTTCCACCAACAAGGTAGAGCTCAAGTGGTAAGGCACACTTAAGCTAATGCAATTGAGGGGCCTTGAGGGATTTTCGAGCTTGCGGAAAAATACTTATTCGGAGGGACAATCACGCACCCCGAACGAGCTAGTCTTTCACCCTGTATGGATAAGGGGACACTCGTAGATATACCAAAATAAATAAATAATTCTCTTCCTCCCCCAAAATCTTATTTAGGGTTTAGGGAAGTGCAGTGTAAATGACATCACATTTCTCATTGTGCGGGTACTCATCCTCAGTCCTCCAGGGAACCTGTTTATCCCAAGCCGAGTGCAAATAGGTTGTAAATATGCACCAGATTAGAAAAGATAGTGATCATTAAGTTCAGTAGGCATGCATGACTTTACTATTTTTTGGAGTGAGCACCAATGTTTTATTTTCATCTTCAAATATTTGATATTCATATCCTATCACATGGGAGAATGCAATCTCGATAGATAATTTGATGTTCAAGTATTTTTTGTTTCCCCGTTTTCCTTAAGAGGCAAGCTGGTGCAAGTAAATGCAAGCAAAAGTCATTTTCCGTTTTGATCTAATTTTATTTTATCCCGTTTACTTAAAAACAATCTACATTTATCCCTCTTTACTTATAATATACTGGAAAATGATTTTTGTAACTTCACAAAAATGTTAAAAAATTAGTAAAATTAATTTTCCATCTAAATTTTATATGAAGTAGACAAAGTAACCTTTTATTTTAAATTTTTGTTTTATTGTCTTTATTAAAAGAAGAATATAATTAGAGAAGGAAAAGGGAGCTAGAGAACGAAAATGTTATTTTTTTTATTACATTTGAATATAACTTTTAGTTAAAAAATAAAGGAAAATTAAGTTCTTTTATATGTTTTTGGGAATAAAATGTGAGTTTTCCTTTTAATGAAAGAGTAGAAGGGAGTGAAGTTCGAAATTTTACGAAGTCATACATGACCATGAACCAACTACTTGTATAGTATAAAGCGTACATCTGGGAGTAGGTCAAAAAAAATTTGAGAAGTAACAAAATAGACACGGATGCTGACTTTCCGGACCACTTGTAGTTCACTCATTAACATTTTCTTTCTCAAACTTGGTAGCAACTACTTAGTATTATCCGCATCAATAGCGGATTTTATGCTTCCTATTGTCAAGCTACTGTAGGTTAACTCATAGTCATCTCTTTAGATCCCCTCAAAGAAGCTAACTCAGGTCCAACCTTCACTTAGGAACCTTAGCGCATAGCCTTTGGCTAACCCTTCTCGCAACTTCTCTTCATGAACCTTTTTCTATTACTTAAAAAGTTCCTAAGTTAAAATAAAACAAAAACAATATATAAAGTGTTAACCCTAAGTATTATTTGATGTTTTGATGAAATAATTAACTTGAATGTTTTGCTCGACTAATAGAGATGTAATTACAGAGATTAGTTCAAATTGATTAGTGAGCAAATCCAGAGAAATCAACGTGAAAATAATATTAATGGAAGAAGATGTTGAAGAATGTATATTGAAGAGTCTTTTTTTCTTTCTTTCTTTTTTTTTTTTTTTTTTTTGTATTTCTAGGTAAAACAGTTCAAATTCTTTATAAACTCTTCATACAACCCGACTATGATTGCGCACTATACATAAAAATGTTTTAACAGACTTATGTGTGATTAATTACATGGTGAGAAGTGATTAATTGTGTTTTAAAAAAGATTTTTAAGAAAAATAGAATTAGAATCAGTTAATTGATTTGAGAAATCGTCAACTGATTGTAATTTAAATTAACCACATTAAAAGTGATATTCCTTTGAAAAATCACTTCCAATTTATTAATTTGGCCCAAAAATAGCGTTTATAAATTTTAATTTTGACCTCGAAATTTTTAAAATTTGTCAGAATCAATAGGGTTTTTCAATTTTGCTTTTGTTTTTTCTTTAGTTAAAATATTATGAAGAATTTTTAAAATGAAATCTGAAGTTTCTCAAAATTTCATTTTGCACCCGAAAACTTTTTATAATGCGAAATCAAGCGGGTCAAAAAACGGTATTTACAGTTGTCCCCTCTTCATCATGGGAGTTTACTCGTAATGATAAAGACAAGAAACACACCATTTTGTTTCGCTGCTGGAATAAAGGCTCAAAAGGAAGAATTTTTTTTGGAATAGACTTGTATTTTTAAGATCATCGAGCAAAGATATGACCGAACCCTTTCTAGTTGCCTACGTAACACCAAAGATTGGGTCAAATGTAGTTCAGAAAATACCATTTTCAAGACTAGAAACAGGTTCTCATAATAAATAATGTTCATTTAGAGACATCGCAATAGCAAAATAAGGACTTGTGACGAACAGAAGCCGTTTAAAGGAATCTCTTGGTGAAAAAAGCGATGGATATTAATGATAAGAATTACAATACCTCCTTGTGGGAGAAATGGAAGGGAAACATCACTACCCCTAATAGGAGGATCGAAAGGGCTCAACACTACCTCCTAACGGAAGGATTGAAAGGGCTCAACACTTCATCCAATTCGAGTAGAAGCTCAAGTCTCAAAACGCATATCTTGAACAACATCTTCATCTCCTACTATGGCCACTGGTTTCTACTAGAATTCCCCTCTCTCTCTCTCTCTCTCTCTCTCTCTCTCTCTCTCTCTCTCACTTTATCTTATTCCTATAGAGCTTTTGTGTGATCGGTAAAGGACATAAATTTCTTGTTAAACTCTCCCATGATTCGATTGCAAAAATCCTAAAAGTGGGTTGCTAGAGACCTAGATAACGAAGGGTGATCATCAATGGAGTGGTGGCAAGCCTTGTAGGGCCAAATAGGTGAGTTTTTTCCGATTCTTGCAAATGGGTTTTTGATATGAAGTTTTGGTTTTGCAGCAAAGGCAGAGCGAAAGCTAGTGTGTAGTATGCTTGGAAGCTGGTAAATAAGAGGTGGGTATTGATTCCGGTTGCAAAGAAAAAGAAAGAAGAAAAAGAAAACGAAAAAAAATTTAAAAAATAAAAATAAAGGAAAACTAAAAATAAATAATATAATTTACAAATTTATTTCATATTCGGTCAAATTTAATAATTAAATTAGACTAAAGATTAATTAAAACTATAAACAAAGATACAAATTCTAAAGTGAAACGTATAAAAATTAGTCAATAGTTAAAGGATAAAAATATATTGGCTAGCTCGTGAATTCAAAGCAACTACTCCATTGAAGAAATATCTCAACCCAAAAGGTGTTAGTCTAGTTGGTACGAGGTGTCTACTCCTCTATTAACGAGGGTTTAATTCTCTTGGAAATATTTGGGGAATAAAATCTTAAATGCATCACGCTGAGATAGCCAATATATGTAGGAGAGTAGATCCTTAAAATCGATCAGAAAGACAATTAGTCAAGATACGCATACATGATCTTACCCTAACAAAAAACCCAAAAAAATAAAAAAACTGAACCTAGTTTTTCCGTCTACTTGGTTTGCAGCCGTGCACCGTCTTCCTGTTTCTCTCCGTCTCCCTCCTTCCGACCACAGTAGGCTACAAGGCGAGCAGCTATTATCGGCACCACGTAATCGCTACCGCCACTTTGTACTATAACTTACACATCCGAGATCTGGATTCTCTCTCTCTCCCCGGTGACGATTGAATTTGAGTGTTTAAGTTTAGATGGAGCATAACTAGATTGGGAAACAGTATACAGAGCACAAACGGATCAAGATTGTCCAGTTCTAAACCTCAGGAACACTATTCATTCAGTTCTCGTCATCTTTTGAACACGTGCATGACTGGTTTGAGAAGATTGGGACTCCCACATAGCAAAAAAGACCTTGTATGTTTTGCTTTCAATTACAGGATTGGTAGTTTCTTAATCCTTTTCTTTTGTGAATACTGAATTTTCTGCTCAAATTTAGTAGGTTCCTTCAGTTGAATTCTACTTGCGTGGATAACCACTTAATGAGTAAATTTCACTGAATCTAGATTTGCGTGTGTGTTTTTCATTTTGCTTTTGTTGCTTTAATGGTGTTTGTGTGTTTTCTCCTTTGTTTTTTGATTCATATGCCTTGCGGAGGATTTAATGAAGTTGGTCGCCTTGGAAGTTATATTGCCAAGGATAATGGCATTTTGTTGTTATGTGATATGCTGTGTTTACTTCATTGTCCTACTCATGCTCCAATTATATGCTTATTCTTGTCTGTTGATGATTTCTATCCTAGGTCTTTGTTGGATATTATTTAGTTCATATTGCTCAATTTTCCGTCATCATAGGTTCTGTCCCTCCCAATTAAATGAAAGGTTAAAATATTAGTTGTCATACTTTTACATTTTCTCTTTCAAACATACCTTCAAAGAATTAAGCATTAGTAGAATATTTCGTGTTCAGGAATTCTTCACTTCTAACCAGCTCACTTATCTATAGTAGGTGTATATCTGCTTGGTGCTGCATATTATTGTCTTATTCTTTATCTTTCTCGTTTCAATTATTATACAGTCGCCTTGTTGAGTTCCCTTTTCTTTTCTTTCCTTTTTCTTTTTCTTTTTTCATTTTGTATATTGTTAGTGTAATTTATGCACTGTATTTGGACTTCTTCTAACTGGCACAGGCCCTATCCATAAACAAGCAGAGTTTCACCACAGCATTAAAATGCGAGTCACTCTTACATCATTATGCCACCTCCAAGTGTCCTGCAATAAACAAGCAACTCCATGCCCAAGGCATCACCTCTGGCCTGCTCTCCTCCCGCAAATCCTTCAATCTTCTTCCTCTACTTGTGTCTGCCTATGCACTGTGTGGCTATGTATCATATGCTCGTACATTGTTCAACGGACTGCCTCGGCGAAACTTACTGTCTTACAACACCATGATAAGAATGTATGGCATTTTGTTGTTATGTGATATGCTGTGTTTACTTCATTGTCCTACTCATGCTCCAATTATATGCTTATTCTTGTCTGTTGATGATTTCTATCCTAGGTCTTTGTTGGATATTATTTAGTTCATATTGCTCAATTTTCCGTCATCATAGGTTCTGTCCCTCCCAATTAAATGAAAGGTTAAAATATTAGTTGTCATACTTTTACATTTTCTCTTTCAAACATACCTTCAAAGAATTAAGCATTAGTAGAATATTTCGTGTTCAGGAATTCTTCACTTCTAACCAGCTCACTTATCTATAGTAGGTGTATATCTGCTTGGTGCTGCATATTATTGTCTTATTCTTTATCTTTCTCGTTTCAATTATTATACAGTCGCCTTGTTGAGTTCCCTTTTCTTTTCTTTCCTTTTTCTTTTTCTTTTTTCATTTTGTATATTGTTAGTGTAATTTATGCACTGTATTTGGACTTCTTCTAACTGGCACAGGCCCTATCCATAAACAAGCAGAGTTTCACCACAGCATTAAAATGCGAGTCACTCTTACATCATTATGCCACCTCCAAGTGTCCTGCAATAAACAAGCAACTCCATGCCCAAGGCATCACCTCTGGCCTGCTCTCCTCCCGCAAATCCTTCAATCTTCTTCCTCTACTTGTGTCTGCCTATGCACTGTGTGGCTATGTATCATATGCTCGTACATTGTTCAACGGACTGCCTCGGCGAAACTTACTGTCTTACAACACCATGATAAGAATGTATACAGAAAATGATTTGCCATACAATGCGCTTGGACTTTTTGTTGATATGCTTGCATGTGGTCATGCCAGACCCAACAAATACACTTATCCATATGTGATAAGGGCGTGTGGCAACTTACTGTTGCTCAATTTGGGTGTTATAGTTCACGGTTTGACAGTGACAAGCGGGTTAGTTTCTGACACGTTTCTGGGAAATTCGTTGTTGGCATTGTACATGAACTGTGGTGATACAAAGGGCGCTAGGAGGGTTTTTGATACGATGCACGAGCGAACCATGGCATCTTGGAACACCATGATAAGTGGGTACTATCGAAATGATAAGGCTAATGAAGCTACGATGGTTTTCATGAAAATGGTGGATGGTGGAGAGGAGTCTGATTGTGCCACAATGCTCTCAGTGTTGCCGGCTTGTGGGCACTTGAAGGCCTTGGGGCTAGGAAAACGGGTTGATTCATTGGTGGAAGAGAAGGGTTTGGGGAACAAAATCTCTGTTAGGAATGCATTGATGGATATGTATGCGAAGTGTGGTAGAATGGATGAGGCCAAAAATGTTTTTAGTAAGATGGGTGAGAAAGATGTGGTGACTTGGACAACCATGATCAATGGTTACATATTGAATGGTGATGCTGGAAAGGCATTTGAGCTTTGTCAAATGATGCAGTTTGAAGGTATTAAGCCTAATGCAATAACCTTGGCTTCTCTTCTTTCGGCATGTTCCAATTTGCATTCTCTGAAATATGGTAAATGCCTGCATGGGTGGGCCATGAGGCAAAAATATGAGTTTGATGTAAATGTAGAAACTGCACTTATTGACATGTATGCAAAATGCAATTCTTTTTCACGCAGTCTAAAGGTTTTCAGAAGAACATCAGGAAAAAGAACAGTGCCCTGGAATGCCGTACTTTCCGGTTGCATTCATAATGGGTTGGCTAGGGAAGCAATATCACTGTTCAAAGAAATGCTTACGGAGGCGGTAAATCCTGATGTTGTGACCATGAACAGCCTTCTCCCTGCGTACGCTTCTCAAGCAGATCTGCTGCAAACAATGAATATACACAGTTATGCCACAAGATTAGGGTTCCTTTCAAAAGTTGAAGTCGTCACTGCTTTGATTAATATATACTCCAAGTGTGGAAGTTTAAAATATGCTCACAAGCTCTTCAACGAAACTCCTGTGGAGAACAAGGACATCATTTTGTGGAGTGCAATAATAGCTGGTTATGGAATGAACGGGCATGGGGAGATTGCTCTCTCACTTTTCTTTCAGATGGTTGAATACGGTGTACAACCAAATGAAGTCACTTTTACTTCTGTTTTGCATGCTTGTAGTCATGCAGGTTTGGTGGATGAAGGTTTGAGTTTATTCAGATTGATGCTGGAGAATCCCCATTTGAGTCCCTCTGCAGATCACTACACTTGCATGGTTGATCTTCTTGGTCGTGCCGGCAGGCTCAAGGAAGCTTATCGGCTAGTTATAGGGATGCCTTTTCAACCCAATCATGCTGTTTGGGGTGCAATGCTCGGTGCCTGTGTAATCCATGAGAATGTTGAACTGGGAGAGGTGGCTGCAATGCGGCTGTTTGAGCTGGAGCCTGATAACACAGGAAATTATGTATTGATGTCGAAAATTTATGCTGCATCGGGAAGGTGGAAAGAGGCTGAGAGCATGAGAGATATGATGAATGAAATAGGATTAAGAAAAACACCAGCTCACAGTTCTATTGATGTTAGAAATATGTGAAGAACAAGAGTATTTGTGGCTGACTGCTCAAAGCAAAACAAAAATAAGGGTCATATAATGGAAGTAGTTTTGAAGGAAAAGAGCACTTGTGGATTCAATAACGTTTAACCATAGTGAGAACGGAGTAGACGGTGAAATTTGATCGAGCAGGTCTCGTAACGGTGATTCTACTTGCGCTGGGAAGACCATGTAGATTCGGCAACAAATGGTACACGTTTTTAAGTACTTCTTAAAATAAAGACACGATTCAAGTTTTTTTTATTTTATTTTTTCTAGGAGTTTAGGATCTCTTCTGAACTTTGGATGAAGTGATCTCATAAACCAATAAATAAAATCAGGGTGAAATGGAATAGTAGAAGAAATGAAATGAGAGAAATAATTTACTGATGAAATCACTATTCAATTATCTTGTTTAGTTTAAAGGAATAAAATGAAATAATATTCTTTTAAATATCAATTTTATGATCAAAATCATTCATTATATTTATTTTAAAAAATGGCTACCAAAATGTGAGTAATAATATCCGATATGAAAAATATTCAAAATTTACCAGCTAAAATTTTTTTGTTCTTAAATTTTTGTTCTCATTTTGAGAGCACAAAATAATTTTTTCTTTTTCAAATATTTATTTTTTAGAAATAGAAACATATTTTTTATTCTCAGACTTTCACTTTTATTTCCTATATAGATTTAATCTGGTTCTCAAATCTCTATTTCTGGTTCTAGAAAATAAATAGATATTTTGTTCTCAAATTTTTGTTTCTGTTTCGGGAATAGTAACATACTTTTTGTTCTAAAATTTATACTTTTATTTCGAGAACATAAACTTATATTTTTACTAATATGTGAATAAAAAAATATTTTTTCAGAAAACATAAATAGAAATTTAGAAACAAAAAATATATTTCCATTTAAAAAAAATATTGAGAAAAAAAAAATTTATTTATGTTGCCAAAATAAAAACAAAATATTAAAATAAAAATAAATAAATATTTTTTTTCAAAATAAAAATATAAAATTGAGAACAAAATATCTTGTTTCCATCGTTAAATTATTATTATTTTTAGCTTTTATTTATTCATTTTTTATTTTAATTAATATAGGACTAAGTTAATAAAATTATTTTACAAGAAATTTCGAAATCATTATCAAAATGAAAATTATAGTTCGAAATGAGATGAGATATTTTATGTTTTAACACAAAAAAAGTCCGATCATGAATTATGGAATCCAATGCTAACTCATGAAATATAGAATCTAATTTCATCCATTTTAATTCCATATTAGATAACCAAACAAACGAATAAAAATCGAAAGAACTCTCCACTCAAACTGTACCACTTAAGCAAACAACCCTTGCTTAAGTTGATAATAGTCTTTCTTTCTGAATATTGTAAAATGCACAACTACCATTGAAGCTTCTATAACAACTTCCAAGATTAAAATCAATTGACTCACTAGTATTACAAACGTAATGCAAAAATCACTATTGAAAGATGAATGAAAAATAAAAATTGTAGAATGTTTATGAGAAAATGACTTTGTTGGTCCTTCAAGTGTAGGGTAGGTGTTTAAGTGGTCTATGATGTCCAACATTTGACTCATTTGGTCCTTAAACTATTAAATTATTTTCAATGTGGTCTAAATTCCATATTTTACCCTCAAAATTAATTATATATATTTCTTATAAACTTTTTATTTTACATTTTTCTCCCCGTCTTCTCTGGCAAAAACCACAACAGACACGGCCATCAATGACGTCTTTCTCTCTCTGTCTCCGACAAAAAAGAAAAAATATACATTCAAACTAAATGAAATTACACTAACCCCCACTCTCAACCCCCTCACTGTGCAACTTTTGGCATCAACCCACCTCCTCTGCCCGCACTGCAACCGCCATTCCCCATTGTCCTTCCCTGTCCCGTCCTCCTCCTCCTCCTCATCTTCTCACACCCATTTCATTCTCTCTATGTACACACACACACAAATGTATGTATGTATATGATAGGTGTGAATTACCTATATATTTCTAATCCGAATTTGTTAGTTTTCGAGTACGTTTATAGTTATTTTTATATGTTTTAATATATTTTTATTATTTTTGTATTAAAACAAGTGTGTGGGTTGAAAAGGTATGAAATCGGAGTATAAACGATCAATTCGTATCGAGAACCGTCAGAGAATGGTGGAAAAATGAGTAAGGAGGCAAGATTCTGAAAGAAGCCATCCGTCTAAGAGTCCAGACCTCCGCCTAGGCGAAGAAGATGCATAGAAAACACATTTTGTTACTGACGGACCACCGCCTAGGCGAAAAAAACGCAGAATGTTAGAAGCAGTCCCTCCGCCTAGGCTGAAATTCCACCGCCTAGGCGGAAATCCAGCAAAATGTGTTCCTCATCCACCGCTGACTCCACCACCTAGGCGAAACCCTTAACCGACATACCTCCACCTAGGCGGAAACCTTTGCACAGTGGGAGATATTTTTGAGATAATTTTTGGCCTATTTATACCCTTCTCTCCTTCTCTCTTCCGATTTCTTCTGCCCCTAAGGCCTTAGGCCATATTTTAGGGTTAGGTTTAGGGATTTTTTAGGAAGGGCTCTCAACCCGAGGTGGAGGATGAAGAAGAAAACGATCGTTCGACGATTCTAGCGGCTATTCTTCGGATGTTGGCTAAGTCGTTCGTTTCTTCTTTTTATTTTCTACATTTTGGTAGTTGTTGAGCATGTTTACGCTATTTTATATTGTATACATGGTTCTGGCCATTGGCTAAACATAGGATGTATAGGTATTATTAATATAATTTATGAAAACGTTGTTTAGTTGAGTTTGTGTTTTGTTTGCGATTGTTCTTCGTTATGTTGATTGTGTGTGCCGTATTGTTTGTTTATCATGTTATGAGAATGATTGTTGTGAGAATACGGAGTTTGACAAATCCTAGATTCGGACTAGAATAAACGAACGCCACAATCCAATAACCCGGGAGGGAGTTGAATTGTGTACAATCTATGACGTTAGGACAAGACTCACATGACCTAGAATCGTTAAGACGTTGAGGGGGATTTCAGCGTTGACGCGAAGTCACATATTCTCTCGTTTTACACTCGGGAGAGGTGGCGATGGAGTTTTAGAACGGAGATTGTTGATAGGGTAAACACAACGCACGAAATCTATGACGTTGGGGCGAGACTCACGTAACCTAGAGTCGTTAAGACGTTGAGGAGGACTTCTTCGTTGACACGAAGTCACATTATATCTCTCATCTTACACTCCGGAAAGGTGGCGAGGGAATTTACGAACTGAGATTTTATGTGCGATCAATGAGGTTGGGGCAAGACTCATGCAATCTAGAGTCGTTAAGACATTGAGGGGGACTTCTTCATTGACACGAAGTTGCGTTACATCCCCCGTCTTACACTCGGGAGAGGTGGCGGATGAGTTTTAGATACCGAAATTATCAAATAGGTCGAACACCATTATTGTAAACTAAACAATATCAAACATGTTTAAGTTAATAAAATTAATCCCTAGATAATCCATCCCATAACTATCTCATATAGTATAGTTAAATTAGTATTTTAGTATTAGTATTAATTTTATATTCCATTTTTGTCGCCTAGATAAAGTCAGGTTATGACAATCGCAGTACTCGATAGTAACAACACCAATCTTTGTAGATACGATACCCGACCGAAAAGTCTATTATACTAAAACTCGATCCGTACGCTTGCGGTGAAAGTGGCAGCGCTTATTTAGCGGCCACCAATATACATGCCTAGATCTGTAGATCCGAGCTCAGACTCGAATGTGTACCATGACTCATATATTTAGATCCATATATGTGTGTGTATGTATGTATATTATATATTTATATATATATATATATATATATAGAGAGAGAGAGAGAGAGAGTAATGGGTGTGAGAAAAAGAAGAAGAGGACGAGAGGGGACGGCGGGACAAAGATGGCCAACGGTTGCAGCAGGGACAAAGGAGATGGGTGGTGGTTGGAAGTTGAACGGTGGCGGGGTTTAGGGTAGGGGTTGTTAGTGTAATTTATTTTATTTTTGAATGTATTATGTTTGTTTAGAGAGAGATATATGGAAAGAGAGATTCACCAGAACTGACACTAATAGTCTCATTGGTGGTGATTTTCACCAGAGAAGAAAGAGGAGAGAAGGGAGAGGAAAATATAAACTAAAAAGTTCGTAGGAAAATATGTGTAATTAATTTTAAGGATAAAATAAGGAATTTGAACCATATTAAAACCAATCTAATAGTTCAGGGACCAAATGTATCGAGTGTTAAACATCATGAGCGATTTAAATACTCATCCCAAACATAAAGGACCAAAAATTTCATTTTCCCAATGCTTACCTCAATCAAATAAAGAGAAGAGCAGATGGAGAACTCTCCACTCAAACTGTACCACTTAGGAAAACAACCCTTGCTTAAGTTGATGATGTTGCCAAAATTCGTCCGGTGTGTGAACCAAAGCCACACGTGCCGGAAATCTCAACAACACATACTACCCACTTAGATTACAATTCTCTAAGGAGTGTACAAGATACAATAATTATAGAAGAAGCTCTCAAACAAGAAAAGAACAATTGCATGCCCCCAAAGTCCTTTCTTTTCCCTCCCACCATATATATAGATAGCTCTTCGAGTCAGTCATTTCCGCCATGATGTTCTCTATGTTCCATAATCGCCCGCCGTAATCATAGCTCGTGCTCTCAGTATGGGAAGTGTCGTTAATCATGTTCGTGCATAGGTGGCAGGGTTGGTGAGGTAACGATCATCATTAACTTGCTTGTTTTGGATCCGACACTAGGGCCTCCATCAAACACTTTATCCTTCATTGGGTTGGTCCTTCTGTGCAGTGGGCCTCATTAGCAGGCCTGACACTTTCTTTCTTTGGTTCATCCAATTCGATGGCCCACGGCTAGTCGTTGATCTGTAGCTTTGCACAATCGGGTCGGGTCCCATTCGTCGGCCCAACCGGCTGTCCTAGGTCTGGCTCTATTATTCGCACGTGGGAATTTTTTTCACATCATTTTTCCTCCTGAATTTTTGTGCCAACGGATTATATCAAGACGGGATGTCATTTTCTTTAGTTCCTTGGTACGTGCTTCTTCAGGGTTTGCCCTTGATGCGAACCTCACCAAAGATTAGTGAGACCCGAAACCAACTTAGGATTTCTTCACGAAGATCGAACTAAATCAGATTTATAAACGAACAAATAAGAACACGAAAATATAAAATTTAGGCTATATTACCTTGACCCAACGTTTATGAACGAAACGCGAATTAACGGAAAAATGAACGATATTGACCCGATGATTATAATGAATCACGAACCAAAGATATAGGATTTTAACGCCACAAGAAATTCTTGATAAGTTTGAAAAAAATCTTTGAAGAACTTAAGAGAAAACTCTCACAAT
This sequence comes from Eucommia ulmoides, assembly GCA_016647705.1. Classification (NCBI taxonomy): domain Eukaryota; kingdom Viridiplantae; phylum Streptophyta; class Magnoliopsida; order Garryales; family Eucommiaceae; genus Eucommia; species Eucommia ulmoides. Next base: position 54,072,245 of record CM028339.1, read on the forward strand.
TGTATTAATCAAAATAATGTATCATTCTAATGGGATACAAGTCTCTTAAATAGGTGACCAACAATAAAAGAAAACCCTAGGCTAATAAATAGTGCACGTGAATAGTGCCAGTGAACAGTACCATGAACAGTGGCGGCCACACTAGAAATAAAAAAATATCCTAGAGGAACAAATAATCCTAGAAAAATAAGGAAACACTAATCTTAATCTAAAAAGGAAAAAGGTTAATTTGGCATTCATGCCTTACAAATCAACAATAAAAATTAAAATATATAAAAAAAAAAAAATAAAGCCTAAAAATAAAAAAATGATATGAATTTCGCGGTCCGCATGCCTAAGCCCATTCAAGTTCACGCCTAAGCCCATTTGCTTGCCTTGATGAGATGGACTAGGCCTTGATCGTCATTTGGGCCTAATTTGAGCTTCATTATTTTAGACTCAGCCCAAAGCTCTTGAATTAGTCCATTAAGCGCTTCTTTGATCTTCTTGGATCTTGCCCTAGTAATAGGCTCAACGGGAACATGCAACAGGTCCTTTGATGGTGCTTGTTGGTTATCATCAACCCTTTTTTCTTGAATTTCTGGATAGAGTGTAATTTGGGAAAGCTGAGCTGAACAGTGTAGTCGATGCGCCTTGGGCCAAGTAGGGTCACTCCTCTAAATTGTTAGCAGCTGTGTGTTAGGCCTTTGGTCCTTCCAGTTGGGCCCAATATTTCTTCAGTTAGGATTGGCTCTCTCTTGGTTGGATTAGGCCTTGTATTTGAATAAGATTAGTCTAAATCCGACCAAGCTCTTACCTGTGCCCAACGATACAGATCAGCCTTCATTTTCGCCCACGTCTCAATAGGCCTCTCATGGTTTCTTCTTCTGTTCATTATAAGTTGATCCCACCATATTATAGAATAATCAACAAATTCAATTACAGCAAGTTTTACCTTTTTATACTCGGAGTAGTTATGGCACTCAAAGATCAATTACACCTTCTTCTCCCACTCTAAGTACGCTTCAGGGTCGTTCTTCCCTTGGAATGATGGAATCTTCACACCTATCTCCTCTATTCCCATATTCATGCCCGAATCTACCCAAACTCGCATTAGAGGCGCGATCTTCTTCCTCTACATCATCCCAATCATCATCTTCATATTCATACCGAGGCAGATTCATCTCTCATCGCTATACATTAGGAGCTTTAGGTGGTTGTCCCCTTTGCGAACTAGACTCAACTTTGTCTAGTTGTTAACGCATTTCATCAAATCGCAAGTTCAATCGTTCAAACTTTTGCTCCAAGACTTTGTAGAAAACTTTGACGTCCATAACGTCTATCCTTTCCGGTGCTTCATTAGACGAGCCATTGTTTGTTTCTTAAGACATTCTTAATAACCTGCAAAACAGAGTTAGCAAACCTTACAAACACTCCCTCACGTGTTTCCCTTAAAATTAATGGCACTCAAGTTCGTGTTTCACTCAAATTCGACTTTTATCTTCTTATGTGGTCACACTCTCTTGTATTTTTTCACTCTTTAGTTCACTCTTCTAGTTCTTTATTGAACTTAACCAACCTCAATCAGAAATTTTCTTGTAGCAATTCAAACTCAACAAATCGATTCACTATGAATGAGATTTTAGGAACAAAAACAATGCGAACAAAAAGAAATAAAGGAAAGTTTGTGGACTAGAATAAGAAGAAATAATTCTCAAATTTTTTTTTTGGGGGGGGAGAGGCTGCTGAAATTTCGTTTTTTTTTTTTTTTTTTTTTGGTTTCTGTTTCTATTTTTTTTTCTTTTCTTTTCGTTTCTGTTTCTTTTGTTTTTAAAGAATGAAATTCAGCAACCTTTAAAAAAAAGAGATTTGACAAGAACAAAGGTGCACTGCGTTTTTCATGAAGATCTAACCAATTTGAATAGAACGGGAAAAAAAAAATGCACAGTACTTTAAAGAAAGTCGAACCAGATTTGACGATATAATTTGATCAAGAAAAAAAAATAGGAATGAACAGATATTAATGAGCGAAAAAAAAAAAAGAATAGATGAAACCTGATTTAGACCTTACTCTGATTACCAAATGATGCGAACCTCACCAAGGATTAGTGAGACCCGAAACCAACTTAGAGTTTCTCTGTGAGGATCGAACTAAATCAAATTTATAAACGAACAGATAAGAACGCGAAAATACAAAATTTAGGATAGATTATCTTGACCCAACGTTTATGAACGAAACGCGAACCAATGGTATAAGGAACGATCTTGACCCGATGATTATAATGAATCACTAACCAAAGATATAGGGTTTGAACGCCTCAAGAAATTCTTGATGAGTTTGGGAAAGTTCTTTGAAGAACTTAAGAGAAAACTCTCACAATTGTATTAATTAATGTAATGTATCTTTCCAATGGGATACAAGTCTCTTCAATAGATGACCAACAATTAAAGAAAACCCTAGGTTAATGAATAGTGCACGTGAGCAGTGTCGGTGAACAGTACCATGAACAGTGGCGACCACACTAGAAATAAAAGAAAACCCTAGAGGAACAAGGAATCCTACAGAAATAAGGAAACCCTACTCCTAATCTAAAAAGGAAATGACTATTCCTAATCTAAAAAGGAAAAAAGGCTAATTTGGCATTCATGCCTTACAAATCAACAATAAAAACTAAAATATGTAAAAAAAAAAAAATAATAAAGCCTAAAAATAAATAAATGATCTGAATTTCGCGGTCCGCACGCCTAAGCCCATTTGTTTGCCTTGATGAGATGGACTAGGCCTTGGTCGTCATTTGGGCCTAATTTGGGTTTCATTATTTTAGACTCATCCCAAAGCTCTTGAATTAACCCATTAAGCGCTTCTTTGATCTTCTTGGATCTTACCCTAGTAATAGGCCCAACGAGAACATGCAACAGTTCCTTTGATGGTGCTTGTTGGTTCTCATCATCCCCCTCTCTTCAAAAGGATTCGACCTCGAATCTTCACCTACATCAAATGGAGAAAGATCAGAAACATTAAATATGGCACTAACGTTATACTCACCTAGAAGATCCAACTTGTATACGTTGTCATTGATCCTCTGAAGGACTTGAAATGGACCATCCCCTCTAGGATGTAGCTTGGTCCGCTTATAGGCTGGAAATCTTTCTTTTCTCATATGCACCCAAACCCAATCATTTGGTTCAAAGATGACTAGTCTACGGCCCTTGTGGGCTTTGTTTGCATATTGCTCATTTTTCTTCTCTATGTGTTGTCGTACACTTTCATGAAGTTTCTTCACCATCTCAGCCTTCTTTTGTCCATCCAAACTAGCCCTCTCATTGACTGATAAAAGCAACAAATCCAAATGAGTTAGTGGATTAAAACCATAAACAATCTCAAATGGTGAAAAATTTGTAGTAGAATGAACACTCCGATTATAAGCAAATTCAATAAACGGCAAGCAATCATTCCAATTTTTCAAGTTCTTTTGAATTATAGTACGCAATAAAGTTGATAAAATTCGATTCACTACCTCGGTTTGTCCATCTGTTTGGGGGTTACAAGTAGTTGAGAACAATAATTTAGTTCTCAGTTTTCCCCACAAGACTTTCCAAAACTAAGGAACTTAACATCACGATCAGACAAAATACTCCTAAGAACACCATGGAGACGTATTATCTCTCTAAAGAACAAATCAACGACGTGGATCGCATCATCAGTTTTATTACAAGATATGAAATGTGTCATCTTAGAAAACCTATCAACAACCACAAAAATCAAATCCCTACATTTCCTTGACCTATGCAAGCCTAAAATAAAGTCCATGGAAATATCCATCCAAGGTACACTAGGTATGGGCAAGAGAGTGTATAATCCATTTGGTAAGACTTTAGATTTGGCTTGCCTACACGAAACACATCTAGCACAAACTCTCTCCACATCACGTTTCATCTTTGGCCAAAAAAAGTTTTCATGTAACACGTCTAGAGTCTTCCTTACACCAAAATGACCAATCAAGCCACCCTCATGTGCTTCAAAATATGAAACTTGTTTGTTTTTTATAAAAATAATTAATTCCTTTTAAGTAAATTCTAATTTACCAAAATTTGATTAGTGTAAAACCAAATCTAAGTTACTGAAACATGAATTTTTCATAATGTGATTTTTTATAGAAATGAGTCATAAATCTTGTTTAAAGGGCCCTAAATGGAAAAACTCAAGGCACAAATTTTAATCGTTATTATGAGAAATGCACTTTTTATTTTTGGAAAAATTCTATATACCAGCATATGATTTCGAATAAAATCCTAAGCAAAACAAATTCAATTAGGGACCAAAAACTAATTAAAAATTTGTGACATGAAAGACACCCTAATTTCATTAGTTTTGCCCAACAAATTGGATAAAATCTAATTTTATTTTCAAAACACCCTTTTTATCCATTTTTTAAATTTAAAAACTATAGAATTTTCCAAGAAACACCATATGCCCATGTCCTTAATTGAAAATGACAGATGAATATTCCTTCTGGATGACCAATCAATTTAGGACCATCTATGTTGGGATGCAACAATAATTGCAGCTCCTTATTAAGACCTTATCAATTGATGCAACCCAAGGTACTTTTTGCTATAAACAACCATTATATTTACAGGCTAAAAAAAAAAAGGCAACAAAAATTAGAAGAGAGAAAATACTAAGTGAGGAAGAGATTCGGGGGTCCAAGGAAGGATTGAGATCTCTACCTCGCCTACAACCAACCACTATCGAACCTCCATCCTGAGGAAGAACATTCTAAAAAATTTGGGATAGGTATATCAACATCCTTAACTTTATTTCTATTATTTTTAAGTTCTTCTCCATCATTAAGCATTTATTTATAATCTAATTCCATTTCTCACTAAAAATATTATGTGTACAAATATGTGATGGGAGTAGTGTACTTATTTCTTCAACCATGTCGGTGACGTAGATAACTAAGGACTCAGAATATTCTGATAAGTATTTTTACACTATAAGATTTCTTTATTTTACCGTTATTTATATTTCTTGTATTTTACATATGACATACGTTTCATACACTTCCGTTACTCTACCGAAATTCGGACTAAAAGTAATAAAATAAAGTCATTAATGTGCTAAAATTTGTACAAGGAAAAATGACCAAAATGAGTGGATATTCCACCAAAAGTTTAACTGAAAATATAAAGGGAAAAAGTTAAATCATTTTTGTTGATCCCAAGATTTTGATAGACAATTAAGTGTTGATATTTTTTGTGGAACTAACAAGTTTATTGAGTGTTTAATGTAAAAGTTTCATTGTTGATGTTATCATAAAGTAATTGCTAAGGATGCTAAGAATGCAAAGAGACAGACAAAGAAACAGACTTTAGGAGATTGAAGATTTTAAAGAATCTAGGTGAAAACAACTCAAGTCATTTTTTATTCTTAATGTATCCCGATTAGGATCACACACAACACAAAAATTATTTATATTTATGTGTGTTTTTATTAGTGTCTTAATTAGTTTACATATTTACTCCAATGTGAAATTGAAAAAACAATTACCTAAGAAAGATTAGTGTATAAAATTGATTATTAGTGTCAATTATGTTAACAGAGAAAAAAAATCAGTTAAAGGGTCAAAAACGTTGAAGATTAGAGTTGAAATGTGATTGAGAATGAGTGATCCAGCACTGATCGGTCAACCGATCACAAGAGAATTGGTCAACCGACGTGCAATGGTTGGGAATTGGAAAAGTCTCTGAATTGATCAGTCAACCAACCAAGAGAGATCGGTCAACCGATGGCTGAAAAGTGAACTCTCTGAATCGATCAATCAACCAACCATCGATGATCAGTCAACTGACCAGGGCCAAAAAATGGCCTGGGGAGCATTTTGAATCAATCGATCAACTGAACCATTGGGGATCGATCAACCGACCAACGCATGAAAATGGCTTGGGATACAACCTGAAATGATCAGTCAACCGATGGTTCATTAGTGGGTCAACCGACTGAGCAGTTTCAATGTTTGAGGGTTTTCAGGATCTGATCCAAAACTAGCCATTTTTTGGCTAATATCTTAGAAATATTCTGAGGATTTGAACATATTATAGATATATCATTCATACTTACATATCCCTATAGATATGGTACACTTATTTTAAGTATTTCTCAATTTAGTCTATTTAATACTTTATATCCTTTTGATTTGAGAATGTGAAATAATTTGATAACTAAATTGAATTATTTAAAAGTTATATTTAAGTAAATTGAACCAGGATTGAGTAATATTGATATATGGGATCTATATGAGCATTTAAATGTTATATCTTGTGGGAATTAGTCGTTAAAGGGTTTGTTTCAAATTTGTTTAAATAGACCTACGTTTTTCACATATCAATACATCACTTTTATCAAGAACAATTAGTTCCTGAGCTTTCTGAGAGCTATTATTCTGATATTATATTGAGATATTATCATGAGATTATTCTGGTTTTGAAGTTCTTGAGTTAAAGCGCTAATTAATTTGGCGTCACCGATCTAAGCTGTCTAGCGATACAATTTGCATTCTTTCGGTGTTTTCCTAGTGAGATTGTTCCAAGTTTTCATTATTTCTTGTGATTATATATTATTCTGCTTGTTTGAATTTTAGATCTTGTGAAATTGTTTTTTAACTTTAAAGTGCATAAAATTTATTTTAAAACAATATTTGTGGTAATCTGATTACGTGCTTGATTATGTGCAACCTGTTTATTTTATAATCAGATTTTAACTTCCTCACTTAATTCTATCACTAGTAAATTCGAGACATTAATTGAGTTTAAATTGATTTGAGATGGTAGAAGCTCCGAGTGGGAAGAAACTTATCGATTTTTGTAATTGGTGAGTTTTGTACGGATTAGATATTATTGGAAATATCTAATCAAGGGTAGCTAGGTTTTAATCTCTTTTGATAAAGAGATTGAGTTTTAATCTTTACCTAAAGTATAAAAATGTTAGGTTACTCTTTGCCCTTGAAAAGAGCTAAGCGTAATTCTTCATGATTAGAATTAATTAAGTGTGATTTGTAACGGTTTCATCCTTACCAGTGAAAATGATATTTTGAGTGATTTTGATGAGGTTTGATTCTTAGCCTAAGTATAAAAAAATTAGGTTAATCTTTAGCCTGTTAAAAAAATATAGGTTCTTCCTTAACCAACGAAAAGAAAATTGTATAGGTTGATTCTGAGCCTGTAAAAGAATCATTGTGTAAGGGTTTGATTTCTACCTGTTTAAAAGAATCTTAGTGGTTTAGTGGGTGCGATTCTCCGTAGGGCTCGGAGTACTAGATTAGCTAAGTATAGTTTGGTGAACCAGTATACATCGTGGTGTACTGTATTATTAATTTTTTTTATTTCTTATTGTTTGGGTGTGCATCTAGTTATCTACTGCTATATAAAGATACTAATTAATTTAAGATTAAATTGATTATTTGAAAATTTTAAGTGTTGAAAGGAAACAATTTGTTTTAATTTTTATAACTACCCAATTCACCATCTCCCTTGGGTAGATCACTGGGCCAACAATTTTTTTAAGTAAAGTAGTTTTCATGGATTTGGTTAAACTCTCCCAAAATACGAGGTCTCGAGAGAAATGCTCTCCATTTATCATTTTGGTTTCCCTACAAGGGTTGAAACCATAAATGGTAAAGTTTGAGAAATATATCCTAGGGATACGTGTTCAGATGTGGTTAAACCAGTGTTTTGAAAACCATTTTTATGAGAAAAATATGCTCCCAAAAATATTAAGAAATTTCATTCTATGAACATGATTCCACATACATCATTTGCATTAAAAATGCTATATGTTGCATGTTAATTTTGACACCGTTTCATAATTAATTTTCATTTTCAGATAAAATTAGAGTTCTAAACCCTAGAATAGAAGACGATTTATGTGTTCAGGGTTTTATAAAATTAAGTCATTAAAACAATATTTTTGGCACATTTTCGATGAATGGCACTTCTGATGGTTCCCAGAAACTTCTCCACTCTTTTTCAGTATCTAAAAAAATTCAAATCAATTTTTATAAAACTTAAAATTCTTTTTTCTTAGAATAATAATTACTTAAAAGCATTATTTCTTAGAATAATAATTAAACTTTGTGTTTTGAGTTTTTCCATTTAAGGTCGTTTAAACTAGGTTTATTGCTCATTTGAGTAAAAACCACATGCTAGGAAAGTTCTACATTTTTTTGAATTTAAAAGATGGATAAAAAGGGTGTTCTAAAAATAAATTTGGATTTTATTCAATTTGTTGGGCAAAACTAATGAAATTAGGGTGCCTTTCATGTCACAAATTTTTAATTTGTTTTTGGTCCCTAATTGCCATTTGTTTGCTTAGGATTTTATTCAAAACATCTGATTCTAAATAAATTCCAATTAAATTTTATTTGATCAAATGACCCATAATATATGATTGGATGGTTGCTTATCAAAAATAATTTTTTTTAAACCTTCTCGGTTTTGCCCAAGTCTTCTTTGGTTTTAAACCTGGATTCAGTTCATAATTTTTTCTAGGGTATTTCATTGATTATTTGAAATCAAATAAAGCTTACCGAACGTATAAATGGAATTTAATATTAATTATTGAAAATATCCTTTTTCAAAATTCGAGTCGAACTATACGTCCTCGAATACACAATTAATGCTTAATCTTTTCAGTTTTAAAAAATGTCATATTTGTATTCAGGTTTTTTTTTTTTTAAAAAAAATTATTTTTGTAAAAAAATTTAAAAGAAAAGGATGATTTTTCCCTTTGGGCCAATGAGAATTTTGAAAACTCAAAAATTCCAATTTTGCTAGGGAAAGTTATTCTAAGTTTTATGGGAATCATAGGAAGGACAAATTTTGTGTCTATAATTATCATTATCACTGCCACTGCTAATAATAAGAATTACTGGTAAGGTTGGAGCAATGAAGTTTAACACAATTACTAACGGATATGCAATTAAGATTATCCTCTGTCTCAAAGACTGTGTGTCTCATTTGATTATTTAGCTCGATATTTAGACCTATATAGCTAAGTGAACTCTGGTACCAATTGTCACCCAAGAGAGGGGTAAATTGGGTAGAATAAAAAATTAATCTAAGAGTTTAGTGAGCTTATCTAATTTTTAGGATGCTTAGATTATCAGATGGAAAGTTTAGATGCACACACAAACAAACAACCACACAAAAAAGATAAAGGATAAAGACAGTGACACACATAACTTTATAGTAGTTCGGCAAACTACTTTTGCCTACGTCTACATCGCGTAGAATTAAATCTACTAAAATTCAGATCCTCTTCCCAGATGAGAATTAAATCCCTTAAACCCTGTTTGAATGAATTACCCTTACACTCAAATTAGAACACTCTCACTTGAACTAATTAAACTTAAGCTCAAGCTACAACTTCTCACAAGTTAAAAATGTATTTCACACAAGTGCCTCTACCAACATTTATAAATATCAATAAATTCTCAACTCGACTAAGTGTGATAGAATTGATTTTAACACGATATAAATGTAATCAAATTCTTAAGCACGTGTTAATTTATCTAGAATATAATTAATGTGAGCACGTAGTCAAACAGTCCAGATAAAATCAAATAAATTATTTAACTCGAATAATTGAGATAATAAATTTTATAGCCTACGAGGTTAGAAACCTATTTAAATATCAAAGTCATCAGAAAAAATGATATCCAACTTTAGTAAGAGTATTGATTAATAATGATTCAAACTCAAACAATATTTTTTCAAGTCAAGTATGAGTTTCTTCAAGCAAAATATTAGATCAAAGATATTCATTGATAATTATAAGAAGATTTTACTCGAATAAATACTCAATTAGAGATTCATATCTAAATGAAAATAATTAAGAACACTCTTACTCAAATATAGAGAATATTTCAAATTCATAAGTAACTCAACCGAAAGAAATAATTCTTTGATCGATATGAACTTTCAGCAAGAATAAGACAAATATCTTTAGAAAAATCATTATTTTTCTCATAAAAATTAAGTTCAAGTATAATCAAGGTAAAGTGTATTTTCATATTATGTTTTCTTCTTTTTCTTGTTACTTTCTATAAAACTTCTTGATATTTTATACGCAATTGTTTAGAAATGCCCAAAATTCATAAAATTATATTTTAATCCCACCAAATTAGCTCATTGTCTTGAATATAAGACTATCTTCATTTAGTTTATTCAAATTTTGATAATTCAATGTAAATGGATGTAAAACAACCTAAGACTTATTTGAATCAAGTTAAAAACATGGTCCTACAAAGGGCAAGTCGTACCGGGAAAAAATAATTACCAAACAAGAAATAACAAATCTGAAAATCCAAAATGCATTATTTAAAATATCAGAAACATTCAATTCAAATAATATTCTTTTCATCAAAAGTTTTATAAAACATTTCAAATGAATAATAGATCATTTAGGAACATTTGGAAATTATTTAAAATATTTTACCTTTAAAAAATATACACGAAATATATCACAGAATAATTAGATTTTTAAACAAAAAAATGCATCGCGGTCGACTGTCCATGAAATCCAGTTGATTGCTTGGTACAAATTCAATTCCAAGGACTTTCTATCCTAGTCAATCAACTACCCTATCAATCCAGTTGGGAAAAAAAATGCCCTGAACATAGTTTTAAAATTTTCTGGTCTACCCGGTCGACTGCCCATTTGCTTTGGTCGACCGATAAAACTATAACTTCACTAATTCAAAAATCATTTAACACCAGTTGATTATTTTCATTTTGGTTGACCGTTTTGGACAGTACATGGCTTTAAGAAGGATATGTTTAAATATAAAGTACCAAAATTCATCTACCATGGCAAAATTATAGGCTACACAAATAAAATCATATAATTTATCGATTAAAGTAACGTGTGTATAATCATAATCGAGTTGTATATTAATCAGACAAATATAAGTGTTGTTTTACCTATGAAATAAATAAATAAAATGATATTTTCAAAATCGACTTGGTTTATCATCATTGTTATACGATATCTGTTATATTTCTCGATAAACATATTAGACCAAAAAATCATCAAGTCATTGTTCTACTCAAAATCTACTTTGCGGGATTAAGCCCTTTAGGGTCAATGGTAGTGAAGTACGGATATCCATATCGAGCTGTGGAGCTCATAAGTCCACATACATCAGTATGTACGAGATCCAATATGTTAGCTTCCCTTTCAATGTCCAACAAAAGGTGACTTGGTCATTTTACCCATGAGACAAGATTCATCACTCCAAGTCAAAAGGGACCAAAATCCCATCTTTAACCATATTATTAATCATCTTCTCACTAATATGGCCTATTCTGAGATGCCACAAGTAGATAAGATTTTCATCTCTCAATATTTTCATTGTTACACTTTCTTTTGCTATGTTGTTAATTTCACAACATGTTTTTAAGTAATAAAGATTATTATAACATATGTCCAAGTTTATCAACTTTGAATTGAAATAAATAATTCATGTATTATTCTCAAAAAACTTAATAACATCCTTTATTAAATAAGGAATAAAAATAATATTTCTAAAAACTCTAGGAATAAACAAACAATTTTTACAATTTAAAGCATGTGTTGATGGCAATCTCACTTGGTCTCCCTCGACTAATACAACAAGTCTTGTTCCATTTTTCACACATAACGAGATGTCTCCTCTACGCAGCTTTCTGTTTTCCTTTAGTCCCTACATAGAATTACACACATAAGAGTAGAGTGTAAAATAGAACAGGTTGTCAATCAACTTATAACAACAAGCAAGTCTGAAATGCCTTCTGAAGGTTTATCCAAAAACTTGGAACTTAGGAACTGGCAAACAATTCTTTTTTCAATACCCTTTGCTAACCCCGAATGTTTTAATGAACAAATTAACATTGATATTTTTATGGAAATAATGGTTCTATTGGGTGATTTTAGAATTAAGTTCCAATTGAGAAAATAAGAAAAAGAATGGATTTCAAGTTGACATTTGATGGAAGTTCAAGATAGTTGCAATAAAGATATTGAAGATTTTTTTAGCAGAATTTTTATTTTTATTTTTTTGTATTTTTTAGGTAAAAACAACACATTACTTTTTATTCTCTTAATGCAACCCTATTAGGATCATACACAACACTTATAAAATAAATTAAATTATGTGAAATATGTTTAAAAGTGATGAATTCAAGTGTCTAAATGTGTTTCCTAAAGTATCGTTCAAGAAAATATTTTAAAAGTGGGAAAAATGTATTTTTCAGCCTGAACGATCGACCGGCAGACAAGACCAACTCATAGATTCAGGATAGGATATTTTTAAGGATTTTGCCCTGAACGGTCAACCGACGGAGTAAACGGTCGACTGGCAGAATCAAGATAGGTGTTTATAGGGTTTTAGGCTTGATCGTCGAGCGAGCAGTTTAACAGTTGACCGCTCAATCAAACGACAGGTTGTCGACGGCAAAAAAAATGAGCCGTTGAGGATACAACCGGTTAACCGATGGCATTGTTGGTCGACCGAGTGAGTGTTTTTTGTGTGTTTAACCAAACCATTTTTTGATATCTTCAACCCTAATCTTAACCCTTTAAACGTTATAAAATCAGATTTTATGGTGTTTTGACTATAATTCATGAATATACTATATATTTGAAGATTTTATTATTTAATCCTTATATTATTTGATTCTATGAGATTTACCGAAAAAACTACTTTCTATTTTTAAGGGGTATAAATCAAAATCTTTGTAAAACTAAATTGAGAGTTGCAAAACAATATTTTGTGGTGAAACATTTTAGATTTAAAAGGATATAATATATGAGGTTTATATAGCCATTGTAGGAAGTATTTGAAATCAATATATATCGATCTATATTTTTCAGGAAAAATAATTAAGAACAAGAATTTTAAATCAACCATTTCTAAAAGCAAGAATCATTTTCTTGAAATTATTATTTGAGAGAGATTTTTGAAGAAATTCTTGATCGAGGCGTTCATTGTTTTTTGTCATTGATTTTTGCATTAATCCTTATTACTACAATTTTCAAAGAATTTCCGGTGAGATCTCTCTGATTACTTTACGTGCTCTATATTTTGTGATCTATGTGATACGCACACACACACTTGTCTGAGCTCATAGTTATTTATTTTAAGAAGATTATCTCGATCAGATTAAAATCATATTTACATTATCTTTTTGCTTTAATTGAGTAAAATCACATTTGTATTCTCACATAGTATATTAAGACATTAGAAGCTCCTGTGGGAAGAAAAATAGTATTTTTTGTTTTTGGTGAGTGTGAGATGATTAGACACATTTTGTTGGTGTCTAATCAGGAATAAATTTGATTCTTAGCCTATAAAATAATTAGGTTTGACTCTTAGCCTGTAAAAAGATTAGATTTGATCTTTGCCTGTAAAAAGATTAGGTTAATATTTATCCTGGTAAAAAATGATAGGTTTGATTCTTAGCCTGCAAAAGAATTAGGTTCTTCCTGAGCCTAATAAAACAAAAATTGTAAAAGTTTGATTCTGAGCCTGTAAAAGAATAACGTTAGTCCTGAATCTGTGAAAAGGATTATAAGGGTTTGGTTCTTACCTTGAAAAGGAATCAAGGTTATTGGATTGTAAAATCCTTGTGAGAGCTCAGGAGACTAGACAGGCAAAAGTAGTTTGCCGAACTAGGATAAATCTGTGTGTTCAATTTCTCTATCCCTACTTGTTTGGTTGTAAATCTGGATAAATACATTTCCATTGTAATGTAAGATAATAACTAGTTAGAAAAATTAGTGCTTTGATTGATTGAGAATTTATTTGTTTGCATTGCTATCAACTAAGTTGCCACTTATATATATATATATATTTGCATTAGTACAAAATAAATAAATTGTATAATTTATTTACAATTTAAAATATTAAATAAGTATTCTATTCAAAATTTCAAACTTTAAAAATTAACATGAGTAAATTCAAAATTGAATACAGATATTTTTATAATAGTAAATAATTACATCACTATTCATTAAAAATCACTACGTAATATTTAGTAAATGTGAGTAACCAATTGCATTTGTACAAAATATATGCATCCCAAGTAGGTTGACACCTATATATTTGACAATTATTTGCATTGCTATCAACTAGGTTGACACCTATATATCTACGCACATACATACATACATACATACATATATATATATACTATTTCAAATTCTTGGGCATTGGATTCAGGCTTCAAGCTCAGACCTCGGGTAGCCCAAATATCAAGCTTCAAGCCAGAATTCTCTAAAATATACAAAGCCCAAGCCTAACTAGAAGCCCTATGGGCTTCGGCCTGCGAGCCTAACTTCGAACTCAATCGAGCTAAGCCTAACGGGTTTCGGGTAGCCAATGGGCCTCGACCTTTTTAGAGAGGGCTACATTTCCTACATAAATCATCCCTAAATTTTTTTTTTCAGATTTTTCATCCAAGCTAGACCTTTCTCCCATTTCCTAAATAAATCATCCTGCCTTTTTTTCAGTTTTTGTGGCCAAGCAAAACCTCTTTCTCTTTATCTATCTATCTCTACCTCTCTCTCACTTTCTCTCTCCCCCACTGGCAACCAATTTTGTCTCCACCTCCACCAACGCAATTTCTTATCTCTCTCTCCCCCCCGTAACCAACTCCACCTCCATCTTCGTTATCGCATCTGTAGTCTTCTCTGCCTCGTCGCTATCTCTACCCCACCATTTCTTTTGCCCTGCCGCTAGCAATGCCTCAGTCTCCGCTACTAGAACCATCACCACCGTAGCCAAAACCATACTGCAATTTCGTAACTCATCACCACATCCACATTTTTCTCTCTCCTCCCCAACTAGCTTTGTCTTCACCTCCACCATTGCAATTATCTCTCTCTCTCCCCTTGCAACTAACTCTACCTCTATCTTCATCATCGTATCCACAGTCATCTCCACCCCGTCATTGTCTTTGCTTTGCCATGCCACTAGCAAGGCCTCAATAGTCGTTGTTGATGCCATCACCACCGCAGCCAAAACCATGTCACAATTTTGCAACACCTCGCCACGTCCACCTCTTTCTTAGTTAGATATATCCATTTGAGGGCTAGATTTGACTCAATGATGTCCAAACCAGATGAGGGTAAAAATGATAAGAAAAACTCATACATTAAGGCCTAGTGGGTCAAAACGGGCTTAAATGGGAATAACGCACATCGTATAAAGTGTGATGAATAAGTAACTATCAATTTAGGCCGAGAAAACAACAGTCGATATTAGTGTAACATTTGAACCAATCAATCAGGTTCAGTTTGATTTGTTCTCCCTCTATCAAGGGGATGGTATTCTCTCCAAATCAAGGGATATTATTCTCCCCAATTCAAGGAGAAGTAGCTATTTATTTCACTCTATAAATGTAGTAATTTATAAGTTACATGTATTATTTAGAATCTTAATCAATTTTTGATTAACTTATTCTCATGCCGGAGGGTATTTGACTAATACCAAACCAGTATCTCAAGTATTTTTTTTAAGTTTTGTAGGTGTTGATCAATGAGATGAGAGTTGGGATTATTGACAAATTTATAGCGTTATCATTTGGTGTCGTCGGTGAGAAGATGAACAAAAGACCAGCTCTCTTTCATTTAACTAATCTCATTGCTTTCAATTTTGGGTTCGATTTTCTCAGTTTTCTTTAAAGCGATTTGCAAATGGGTTCGTTGTTAATGAGATCAGGGACCGGAGACAATGACGCCATCAAGATATCACCGGATTGACGATACATTAGGCCCCGTTTGGTAACCATTTCCATTCCATTCCCAGATTTTTGGGAATTCTGTTTGGGAATAGCGTTTGGTAATTTTTGTTTCCGTTTCCATTTCATTCTCATTTGAGAATTGTGTCCACTTTTTTCTTAAGAAATGAAAAACAAAAAAAAGTTGTTTCTCATTATTCCCATTCCATTCCCAAAACACATGATCACTATTCACCTACCGGCCGACCACCGTCCGCCGCCGGCGCCATCTCCGACGACCGTCGCCGGTCACCGTCCGCCACAGCCGACGCCATCTCCGACGACCGTCGCCGGTCACCGTCCGCCGCCGCCGGCCATCTCCAACGACCGTCGCCGGTCACCGTCTGCTGCCGCCGCCGGCCATCTCAGGCGACCGTCGCCGGTCACCGTCCAGCCGAAAATTTTTCGGCCACTTCCGGCGTCGTCACCAGCGCCACCGCCGTCCGGTCATCGCCGGCGGGGGGCCACCGCCAGCCGGCCAAAACAAAAAGAAGAAAAAAAAAAAAAAAGATTTTAGGATAAAATCGTTACCAAACACAATTCTCTTCCCAAAACAAAAAAAAAATTATCGTTACCAAACGCGATTCTACTCCCAAAAGAAAACAAAATTCTCATTCCATCCCATCCCACTGCTGGAATGGAAACAGAAACGGTTATCATTCCCATTCCCATCCCACTGCTGGAATAGAAAGAGAAACGGTTACCAAACGCCACCTTAGTTACCACGATGTGATCGATCAGTGTTCTTTCAAGTTTGTTTATAACAGTTTTGATTAGGGCGACGGAAGATAGATGTGTTGGTGTCAAATCTGCATCGACGACAATGCTATACAGTCGTCGGAGCATCACCAGAGCTTGTTATCGGAGGCCAATCTGGTGAAATCTCTGTGCACGGGAACCACACCGAGGTCAAAAACTACGATATCGGGCATGCCATTGTCCTTCACTCAAGAACAGAACAGAGCATTATCAGAATGATGGAATTCTTGGCATCGGAGCTCTACAACGATGAGCCTGATGCCTCCATTGGATACGTCGTCGAACAAGCTATGAACTCGTTGGGATTGATCTCGACGAGGAAGACTTAGGAGGCAGTGGAGATCTTGCAGCCGATGTCATTGGCCTACCTGAACTTCAACTATCTTCTTCCGATATGAACTTGAATCGCAATCATTAGTAGCAGCAACACATAATTCTTTAAGTCGTTTACAAAAATTAACTTTCCTTTCCTCATAAACATATTTGATCGGAAAACAATGTCGTTGATTCCAAGCCTCTTCGGCGGTCGATGGAGCAATTTCTTCGATTCATTTACCCTTCAGATCAGTGGCGAGAGAAGCAAGGAGAATGAGCGGAAGAACGACACGTGGCACCGGATGGAGCGAAGTTCCAAAAAGATTATGTGCTAGTTCAGGCTGCCGGAGTATACGAAGATGGAAGAGGTAAAGATAAGCACGAATAATGGAGTGCCCACCGTGACAGTCCCGAAAGAGGAGGTGAAGAAGCCGAAAGTGAAGGCCATTGATATTTCTGGCAAAAGTCTTTTTCAATGTCAATTTTATTAGTCTCATGGTCAATTATGAAGTTACTTCTGGCGGTGAAGTATCGGTTCAAACCAGGTGTTGACCCAAATATCTACCAAATAGAGATGAATTTGCCAGTAATAAAATTTTAAATAACAAATTTAAATCCAAGATATCAATTTTTTTAATTGATTGTTATCTTGTTAAGCAGTAAAAATATATTTATCTAAGTACACACTCAAACAAATAAAAAAATAACAATGCAGTACACAAATATTTATCCTGATTTGACAAATTACTCTTACATACGTCTAGTCCCCCAAGTTTCACAGAAATTTCGCAATCCACTAGCCATTTGATTCATTTCTCAAGTAGAAACTAAACTCCTACAATCCTGATTCGTTTCACAAGTTTAGAATTACCCTTTACAATCCTAATTTTTTTCACATGCTCAGAATCAACCTATCACTCTCTCATATTATTACACTTATCATTTTAACAGATTTAGGAAGAACCTGTACAACACACTAATTCTATTACAGGAAGAATTAAAACAAAATCTTTTAAAAGACTAAAGATTAACCTAATCTTTTTCGTATCTTTTTCGTAGACTGAAGATCAAACTATAATCTTTTTCTCAGGTTAAAGATTAAACTCTAATATTTTTCACACGCTAAAGATTAAAACCTAACTACTTTGATTGCACATTGTCCCAAACATATCTAATCCACTCAAATTTGCAAATACAAAAAATTTACTAGTTTCTTCTCACAATGAGCTTCTACAACCTCAATACAATTATGCTCAATTAATTTTTCGAAATATTATGTGATATATTCTATGTGTGGCACAAATCCGATTTAAACAATTTAACGCACAAATAGCAGATAATCAGATTTCTTAAATAAAAATCGTTTTAAAATATTTTCACAATATTAGATTCAAAAACGATTTTTCTCAAAATAATTTACCCAAGTAATTAAACAAATAATTTAAGAAAGCAAAATAATTAGCTTAGAAAGATCTCACCGAAATTTGTTGACAACGATTAGGATAACTCAATAGCAATGACAAACTGGTGGCCAAAACTTGTAGTTCCTTGATCAAGAACTTTTTCAAAAATCTCTCTTATAAATTTCAGTGAATAAAATCTCTCTTATAATTGCCAAAAACTGAGTGTTCTTGATTACTTTTTATGAATCTAATAGGTTTCTATTAATAAACCTAGAACTATATTTATAACGGTTAGTTTTAAAAAATTATGTCATTAAATAACACCTCAAGACCCCATATATCATATACCTTCAAAATAAGTATGTTTCATTTAAAAAATACTTTAGAAAAGCTCAATTTGGTTCTCAAAACTTTTTCAAATCAAAATCCTTAGGAATCGCAAGTAGTTTTATCAATCCAATTAAGAGAATAATTAAATATGTGGACCAAATATATAGGAAACACACATACATACATATATATAAGTAAACCATTTAATTCCCTTGAAATCTCACTTAAAATCGTCAAAATCGAAGAGAATTGACCCAAAAACCAAATTGGTCAAAACAATTTACTACAGACATCGATTGACCGATCACCATGCAGGTCGACCGCCATCTCCAACGGTCAGTATAATGATCGTTGGCATGACTCTGGCCAGTTGACCGACCACATAGCCAGTTGACCAATCAAACCCATAGGTTCCGTCATTTCTCATTATTTTGGCTATTGGATTCATTAGTCAATTGACCGTACTTGTCAATTAACCGATTCAACCAGTAGGTTACCCACTTCACTTCCTTAAGCTACTGTTTTTATTAGTAGACCGACCCCCTTTCGTTAGTTAACCGAATTGACCAGAAAATCCATCATTTTAAGTGTCAAAACTATTTTTTCAATTAAACCATTAACCAAAAATATTTTCATGTTTTATCACTTTATAAAAACCATTTTAGGATTTTAAACTTATCACTTTTTACTATTTATTCATTTTAAAGTGTCATGCGTGATCTTAATTCGAGTTGCATTAAGAACATAAAGGTAATAAGTTATTTTCACCTAATTGTCTTCAACATCTTCAATACTCTGAAAATCTTCGTTGTCTTCATCTGGCACCCGTCTTGAATTCCATTGATTCTTCAATAATCACCTCATGAATTTTTTAATAATTAATTTTTTTCGATCCATTCTTTTTATCATTTCAACCTATGGAACTTTTAATTTGAAATCATTCAATAAAACTATTAGTTTCATAAAATATCAATGTTAATTGTTCATCAAAACATTAGGTTTAACACCAAGTCCAATTGATGAACCGAACGAACCAAGAACTCATCCTTATGTTTACCAAAAGAAAAGGAGGTGGCTGGAATTAGATAGAGTTGTTGTGACAAAGAAGGTAACTTAGGGTTTAAAGACTCCAAGGCCCCCAAGGTAATAAGTATACAATTTATACCCTTCAAAATTTTAAAGTAATGAGCTTATACATTTTTAATGAAACACTTGATAAATCAAAAATTTAAGAATTATAAAAGAGATCATAAGTACATTTTTAATTCATGAACTATACTGCCAAATATGACATTTAGAAGAAATTTAACATTTGCTTTATAGTTCAATTCATGAACTATAATTTGATAGGAATTCTTCAATCCTAGGGCTTAGTAGAAATTTCCCTTTAGCCCCTGACAAGTTTGGTTGGGATGTCAATTTGGTCCCTCTAGTTTTAATTCAACAAATTACATGTTCTGAAAGCCCTATTGAAACTTCAAAAATATCCAAATACAACCATGAAAAAGTACAAGACTGGATAACTCGGCTGCATTGTGAAATTAGTGTTCGAGTTTTGTGTGATGCACGTGATAGTATAAAAAAAATTCAGTTATATAACAACACCAATGATAAAGAAGTTAACGAACATGGCCTAGAGGCCAAGTATTTTAAAGCCCAATAAGGTAATATTTATTTGCAATTTTCATCTCTAAGATATTATTATTTTCTTAAGATGGATAAACTTATAAATTTTAGGGGCACTGTGCTAGAGGAATAAATTTATATTTAAAACATCAAGACCTCTTGAGTAAATAGATGAATTACAATTTGTACCTCTACTTTTTGTATAAACCTAGAGGTAGGAGGGATAGTTAAAGAGTTACACAAGACCAATTTGAGGCTAACTTTCTGGTTTATCCTTAGTCAGAATTAGAAGATGCTTGGTATGTGACGAATAGTAAAAATCGTCACTAGCATAACTATATGATTTGATGGGTATAAAATTCACCCTTGTCATTATTGATTGGGTAGACGATAAATTCAGACCTTAATGATCTCAGAAAAAATTCTTAAGATAATAAAAAACATCTAGCCTCAGGATGCTTTAGCCAGTAAAACTATTACAACTTATTTTGAAATTTGAATTTGCATGAATAATAACCGAATATTCGATTCAAGAGTGTTTCTCTTCGAAGAAACAATAATTCTGAGGGTGTAAACCCAATTCGGCTCGTGACCTAAATATTCTGTGAAATATTAAATTTGTATTATCTTCAAAAGTGTGTTACTTATTTTGCCTATCATCTTGTCAAATGGAAAATCAAGTATATTTCGCTTGGAATATCATTTATTCACCACACAAGAAATTAAATATTGTCTTATTTGACTAAAATTTTGTAGAAGCTTGAGTTTAAAAATTCGTTTGCCTCGAGAATATAGCATTCAAAAAATAGGAATGGCAATAAAAGGGTTGGCTTCAAACTTCTCATAATTAGAAGTGTTTTAACTTCGCATAGTGTAATAATTCTTAAAGATACTGTCAAACTTCTTAAAAGAATGAATAACGTGATCCTACATAATTTTATGACGTTCAGCTTGAAAATTCGGGTAACTTACGAATTTAAAAATAGAAATTTGTGTCACAACTTGAAAATGAAACTATTTGTTCGTTAATGATTATTAGATGTCATATAAGAAATTGCAACTCTTATAAAATAGATTAAAGAGATATATGTCCAAGTAAAATCCCATGAAAAAAGAAATCACCCAGAAGGATATAAAAAAGAGAGAAGAGTTCAACCTTGACGAATAATTCAATATAATTTGTTATTAGGATTCTACATATATAAAATAAGGGCAATTTTTTATTGTTTTTTATTTTTTATTTTTTTTACACTTAAACAAAAGTGAAAATGGACTAAGCTAACCCTGAGTTCGCAGTCGCTCCCGGGTCGTCGCTCTGCTGCGTCTGTCCCGTCCTCTAGGCACCTTTGGAAGGCAGGGAGTGTGACAACGTACACGCTTCCCTGGACAAAGATAGAAGTTCAGCAAAGAGGGATATAGTAAAAATGAATTATGTATTTTTTTAATAATATAGTTAAAATGAGCTAAAAATAAATTGTAAGAATATTTTATTTTTCAGTACTATAGGAAAAGTTAATACATTTTTGTATAAAAACAAGTGTATTGAAGAACAAACAAAATTACATAATATTACTTTCCACGAGTATTAAAGAACAAACAAACTACATAATATTATTTTTCTTTATAAAATTATAAAGAAAAGTGATTTACTCGCCTGTAGCCTCTGTAAAAGTGGAAAGCTGGATAAGGCAGTTCTCTTATTTATTTATCTGGGTTATGGGGGCAATGA
The DNA here is from genome assembly GCA_016647705.1 of Eucommia ulmoides. Lineage (NCBI taxonomy): Eukaryota > Viridiplantae > Streptophyta > Magnoliopsida > Garryales > Eucommiaceae > Eucommia > Eucommia ulmoides. Next base: position 54,094,205 of record CM028339.1, read on the forward strand.
AAATCGAGGTTGGAAAACACTTGTGAGATTAATAGTGATACCTAGACATCAAATTCCCCAACACCACCCCCCCCCCCCCCCCCCCACCCAACCCCCAACCCAAAACCCCCTTTTTCTTTTTTCAGTTTCTATTTTCATTTAGGGAGGATATTTCTTGGCATCTGATTTTGTTCATAAAACAGCACAAAAAATAATAAATAACCAAAAAAAAAAAAATCAGCAACCAATGCAACACTAGTTCTCTCTCTCTTCTCTATCACAACCAACTTCAATATGTAATCTTGCACTAAAAACAATCGAAGAGGGTCATGCAAACAGGTTTGCGATACCACAAATTTGGGTCGCCAAGTAACTGTGACATATACACCAACAAATTTACAGCTATATTACAAACCAGTAATGCCGCTACTTAACCTAATCAGGATCATTAACTTCCACCTTATCCCTCATCATAATCGCCTGGATTTCTGTTGTGGCGGATATCCATTCATCCCCAATCCCGAGTCTTTCCTCCTCATCTATTTCCAAGTAATTGAATACGCATCAGAAAATGGAACATAAAAAATCACATGTACGAGACTTGGGTAGAAGGATAAAAACCTGTTGCTGTTGCTGCTGCTGCTGCTGATGATGAGCAGACACGCCCCTCTGCATTGGGATGCTGCCCGAACTCATTCCACCACCACCACCACCCATGCCAGCATGAGAAGCAAGATTATAAGCAGACATGCCCTGAGCTTGCATCCTTTGCATGCCAACCATAGGCATCGGTCGAGGAACTGATCTACCCGGCATTACATGCGAACCTACCATGTTCCCAGAAACCGCATTTCCCGCTGAGATCTACAAAACAAATCCAAGTGTATAAGAATCATGCAGTGGGCAACTTCCAACATCGAAAAAAATGAACACATTGCTCTCTACTAAAGGCTTTGTTTCTACTTATGGCGTAGAAAGTCTTCCAGTGTCTTTACGCCAAGTATCAAAATTTAATATGGCAAAGGCATTAACAGAAGGCGTCACAACCCAACCCATTTCCGTTATTGAGTCGAGAGCTAAGCCTCGAATCTTTGCCGTTGCAAGACTTCCAAATCTTTTCTAAGTACAAGCAAGATAATTTTAAAAAAATAAAGGGATATTTTGCGAAACCTAAAATTTGGGGTTGGGGGGGAAAGGGGTGGAGTATGGAATAGCATGATCCAGTAGTAATAAGAAAAAACGGTACTTTATCTACTAAGATGTGCAACAGGAGAACAAATGATTTATCAACCTAACCAGCAATAACGTATTACTAGAAAACCATTATGCAAAAGAGTGAACTTTGAATAAAGAATTGTTAGTTAGATGACTCTCCAAACCATAAAAATGTAAATCAAGCAACATGAACAACCACCTAGCTCAGAAAAGTCACACTATTTCATTATTTATTTTTTGGCCAAGTTAACCTATTTCTTAACTTAATTAAATGGAGGGAAAAACAGCACAAGAAATGTCAAATAAAATCAAATAAACACTGTTTTCTAGAAGGGCATTTAGGTTTTTGTATCATTAACACAACTTTTCTTGTAAAAAAGCCTCTAGTCTACACAGCAACTACCACCTCGTCTACCAAAACTCTTCTTTCCAAGCATGAACAAGAAACAGGGATTTAGATAGAATGTTAAGGAAACTTGGACACAAACAAGGTGAACTCAAGACGCAATGCCTTGTTACCATTTCCCAGTGAATGCCACTAATATTTCCTATGGACGACCTTGAAATAATTGAAAATATTCTGATAATAATACAATTGAAAAAACACCAAAATAAAGCAAATATACTGAACAGATTATATGTTTTGAATGTTTAAGCAAGGATGAAATAACAACAAATAGCAAAAGGTTTATTGCATGCAGCTGAACCATTCTCAAAGTTGAAACAGGAAAAGATTGGCTACATAGTGTACATTTGATGTATGTGAGCTCTACCCACGATTTTCATTTCGCATTCCGGTACTTGGAATGAGGTTCTCTATGTAGCATAAAATGTGGGATGTTCCGTGGTATATTTTCACGTTTTTGTTACATGGAAATATAATGATAAACATCTGTAACATAAGTAGAACTTCTAGCCTGAGAAGTAAATCATTAGTGATACTAATAACAAAACATGATTATTTGACATTAACTACATTTACCAATTAAACTTTAAAAATTACAAGTATCCAGTTCAAATATCCAGACCGCCCGCCAAATTCAATGTTCCAGAACAAGTGCACAATGTTTTGGAACAGAATTAGCTAGTTCCTGGTAACCCAATTGAACCATGAACTGGTTCTTGCATACCACACCATGTTTCTCTAATGAACTGGATCACCAAATTTGACAAACCGAAAAGAAAGACAAGATGGAGTAAAGCACTCCGGTGAACCCCGCATTTATGGATGAATTTTATAATTTCCAATAATTTATAGGTGTGTTTTATGTCGTGGAATTACTTGGTACTTTTTGTCGATATTTTCATTTACACAAGTGTCAAGCGAACTAAAGGCGAACCGCAAACCAAAAAAAAAGAACCACATAAGTCTAACCCCTTTGTACCGCAATCTGAATAAAGTGTTGTACCATAAACCCGAATTCGTACCACAAAACTGACTGTACTATGTTCCATGTAAAATCATTTTCAAACAATCTTACCAGTTCACAGATGGCAAGTGTTTTAGTGAAGTGAGGTAACTCTGGTCTAGATAGCAAAAGGCAGAACATATGGAGGATGATTCCTCTAGCATTGTTTTGAAGCATATCGATAGAATGCAGTAGACGGGTTTTTGAAGATTCTTGTGAATCTATTCCTGCACTGAAAATGTCTTTTTGCATATATTCTATTCTTGGGTTCTGGGCCCTTTGTTTCAGGAGCTCGTCTTTTCTTATTTTTCTGAAGGATTTGGGGCCTTACAGTTTTTAACATTTTGTATATGTCTAATGTGTCTTGGATCTTTCAATGAAATTCCTTGCTTGCTTGGCAAAAATAATCATAAAACTTGTTCACGTAATTGGAACAATTAAGATAGTCAAGGTATTTCAGTTAAATCTTGAAATGTGTATTAAATAATACATAAAGATTAATAAAAAATAGACTTGGGACCGGAGAACATCAATGATTTAAAAACAAATTAAGTAAAAATGATATAATTAAGAGCATTTTTTAAAACACGGGGCCCACTTGCCTCCCCTTTAGTCTGCCTCTGCACCCAAAAACTCCTATCCAACTGCCCTGTAACTAAATTGAACGGGGCTTTGCACATGTCTAACATGACACATTCAAGAATCTTTTATACTCCATCTGTTCTTAAATAAGGGCTCTGCACATGCCTAACATGACATTCAAGAATCTTTTATACTCCATCTGTTCTTAAATAATTGTACTTTTTATCTTTCAACAGAGTTTTAGGTAGTGGTTGAATATTTGTAACTTCACTATATTGCCCTTGTTGGAAAATGTATAAGAAAATTCATTTTTTTGTAAATTTGAATGGGTGGTTGAAAAGAGAGTTATGTTGGGGAAAATGATAAATATATTTGTTAAAAATGGAAAGTGCACAATTATTTTGGAACATCATAAAAAGGAAAGTAGCAGAATTATTTAGGAATGGAGGGAGTATACACAGCTTGAATCCTTGAATGAAATATTAGTATAAATGGTAATCCGGTATTAGCACAAAATTTCATACATAAGGTAATTGAGCTATAAATTTTATAAATAATTTAGTTAGAACTAACCTTATCCGATATCTTTTTTCGCATCTTATGAACTTTGTGTCACTATTGAGCTGTCAGGCTGTTTTCCCTATTTTGTTTGGGCAAGACTTTCCAAGGACTTTCAAAAATTTATATTTTTTCCAATCTTATGATATATACGGATAAGCGAAAAAGATTTAGAGCATATAAAATTACATTTAAGCTAGCCTCGTTAACATAAACGGTTAAATATACCATTGTCCCACACTACAACCTATGCCTTCCATTTCAAGTATCTTTAAGCCCTTAAGACTTTCTAGTCCTTCCTTCAGACAGGTTCAAATTCTGAATGTAAAACATGCCTGACGCATAAGCGAGGATTAAGTTAAGTTTATACAAAGTGGTTAAAGATTCTAAAGAAAATGTACAAATTATGTAAGGAGGGAACATGTTGGAAATACTATAAAGTCGTTAGTTGAATTAATATATTATATTGAATATGTTTTTGAATTTCATCATATAGCTATTTATGTGTGGTAAATTGGCATACAAAATCCTATTGCCCTTGCACATACATCTATCACAATTTGTCTTACCATACTTTCAATATAACTTGCAGAAGGACTTGATTGGGATAAATTCGGAGTTGGAGGGTTTAATTGAGACAATTAAAGTTTGAGAGGTTATTTGAACTTGGGTCGCAGCTCCTTGGAACCTGCTTATTTGACCCCATAAATGACGTAAAATAAATTTCGATTTAAGGGGCTAAAACATCATAACCACATAAGGAATAACTGCACAAATCCTCCAGAAGATCAATATCAATATGGCACTGGTTCCTCATATCCCCAATGTCCCAAAAAATGTACCCAAAACAATGGCAAGGGCAAGGGCAAATGGATTTCACACTATATTGTTTTCAAACCATTATGCTCCCAACAAAGATGATGTTGCATAGGACAGCAATCAGGAAGCAAGAAATCTATCCGTATATATATAATAATTGGGAACTGCTTTTGGCACTCAATAGATATTCACTTGCACTCATAACTACACTGTTCCTATGAGAGAGGTAATTATTGAATTGGAGTGGAAGTGGAACATTTTAGGAGTGTCAATAAGGCTGTCTGCTTCCATAATAACTAGTGCCAGCATCAGAGAAACTTAATCTTATCAGCTTCCATAAAATCACGACGAGTCAAGTTCAACTTTAATGCAGAATAGATTATATTATCATTCTAGTTTCAGGTTGAGGGCATACCGGCTGTGAAGATTGAAGACTAGCAGTTCCTTCAAAATCAATGGTGGTGTCCACTGGACGAATTGGATAATTTACAACTTTCTCTCCTGGTTGAGATGTTACTAGTGCACTGAGCATTGATGTTACATTTCACTGGTCAAAATGAAGGAACATGGATTTCCACAGAAAGAAATATATGTACGGTGAAAAATTGAGATTCATCGTGCAATATTATGAATTTCTCATGCAATATGCAGTATTTAACTACCACAAGTTCATTAAAATTAAATATCCAAAAACATAGAAAGGAAATGCGTACTTGCGTCCCGGTAGAGGTTCCATCCGAAAATACCTGGAGAGTAGATGAAGTTTAGATGCTTGCATATAGGTACATGAAGTCATAACGTCTTAATAAACCAAAGAAGCCTATATGTGAGAGACTTATCACATACAGACGGCACATCATGACTCTTCACTGGCAGAAAAACAAAACGAAACTTAAGAATAAAAAACAAGTACAGAGCATTTATACACACATATAATTAAAAACACACGCAAGAACCACAAATTATCAGGTGTCAGATTCGAAGGTCATTAATATTTTGAATCTTGACTCTTGAGCTATGCTTGAGCCTTTTTATCACAATAGTTATTAGAGAATGATATGCTCATTGATCAAAGGCGCATGCACTAAAAATAAAGTTACATATTTTTAGCTTTACCATCAAAGTTTCACAGAGGTAGATAATATGATTAATTAAACAGCCCGAAATAATAGTTCAGAAAAATCAATTTAGTTCCCAGGCCGAAAGGCATGAGGGGGAGAAGATAGTGAACCAAAGACTGAGGCACCTTAATCTCAAGGCCCATAGAAGGTACTAAATCAAAGACCCGGGCAACTGTTTAATTAATCATTGAAGTGAAGTGACATATTATCATTAATTTCTATAAAACGAGTCAGTTAGGTGAAAAAGAGAACATATGAAAGTTTAATAGAAGGATATAGAATGAACAAGTAAACCGACTACCAACAATACAAACTCATTCTTTCTAGGAGTAATTGCAGTTTATCCCCTCGTACTTAAACCCATTTTTACTTTACCCCCTTGTACTTTGAAAATGGGCATTTTACCTCCTTAGACTTTGAACTCAAGGGCAAAAATTAGTTTCTCCATCAAATCTAACGGAATTGACAAAAAGATTGAAATGCCCCTAACGTAGACCAGATCCTTAAGTTTCGAACACAATTTGACTATTCAAACGAATTCCATTTTGGATGATCTATATGTGCATAGATTCATCTCAAGACAATACTACAACTTAAAATCAAGAATTCGACAAAAATATTAAGATTTGACACTCAAATCTCTTACCCCCTTCCAGAAAAAATATTTATTTTACATGGAAAATCAAATTTTAAAACACAAAACTGATCGCATTTTTCATCCGTTTTTAATAATTATATTTGTTTTCCCGTATTTCAAGCACATGAAGAATCCAAATTGTCCATCAATTTTGACATAAAAGGTCTGCATCAAAATCAATCTTTTAAAGACTCCAAAATATTATTTTTTAATAGGTACCCAATTTCCAAGCTTATCTCTCTCTTAATCTCCGAGCAAAGGCCACTAATGAATTGAGTGAGTGTGACCCAAGATTCCTCATCTACCTCACATCTCATGTTAAGTTCCTCAAACTTGTGGTGATATTCATGTACACTAGAAGACATTTGTTTGAGGTTTAACAATTGATCCATGTGTTGTTGCATATAATAGGAAGGTACATACTTGTCCCTCAAATGCTCCCTCATCTCTCGCCATGCGGACATAGGAACATGAGCTTGACGTTCTAAGTTCCTTTTGATAGATTGCTATACCTCTTTGCGGAGCCAACAAGTTTTAATTTTGCGAAACGAGAACATTGGCTATTTGTCATCCTACAGAACTCGAAGTACTCCTCCATGTCAAGCAACCAATCTAGGAACAAGTTAGGGTTTAATTTACCATCAAAGGTTGGGGCCTCAACTTTCACTCTCCAAGAGACATCATTTATATCATCAACAAGGTGCTAGGCCACCTAGGATAGTCACGGAGGAAGGAATGCTAGGATACCTATCACTTCTGAAATTCCACTCATAGGATGACGAGCTTTCTCTAGGTCACTGTCCTCATCAGAGTAGGGATCAAACTCCTCAAGTCCTTGGCTAAGACTATGGTTCTGATGGAGGTTCCCGACACGGGGATGTCTCTGCCTTTCTTTGGTATCCCACTCTAACCAAGTGCATCCATTCTCATATTGTGTGCCCTAGGAAAAGTTGAGGTATGATAGCCCCGTGGACATAACCACGGACACTACCCACTTGTTCACCTTCAACTGAAGGAGAACTTGACTCACCCCCGACTCGTGTACAAGATCCCTAATGGCTTTTCTAATTGGAAGACTTTTGCCAGAACTGCAACAGTTTCTTGAAGGGAGTGTGTGTGTATGTGATTGTGTCGGGGGGGGGTTGTTTGAGATGAAGGGGCAGGTAAATGAGTTCTGTTTATGCCGATATGACTTCAATGCTACTAAGTAAATCAAGCAAGTGTTTATGCACACACCAAATAAAGATGTATTAATGGAAACTACGATGATAAAGAAAACAAATCTTAATATTTATTTTATTTATTCTTTTTTCTTTTTTTTGTATTAAATGTAATTGAAAATTATACTAATAATAATGATTTTTGTTATAATTAATAAAAAGGGGACTAAAAGACTGTGCCTAGGGCACAACACAGAGAAAGCAGACAGTCACGCTGCTACGGCCCACCCATGGTGCCAGAGAAATGGCACAGGTCCCGCGAAGGTCCAGCCACGCACGGTGAGGTCTGACCAAACAAACAACAGCGACTTCCAACTCCGATCTTCAGTGCTAAGGGTTGGCGGGTCCATGGTCACCAGATGAGGTTGGACAAGCTGCAAAAAGCCTAGTGAGAAGTAGTATAGGTGCGCGGAGGTCCAACAATCCCTGGAGAATTCTGGCAAGGGTCCGTTGAGGTCCGGAGAGCCTAGACCGGAGCGGTGAAGGCCAGGTCTGGGGTGGCAGGCCTGGATCTGGACCATTGGAGGGCTGGACGAAGGCATCGCAGCTGGATGAGCAGCACTGCAGCAGACGAAACAAGATAAGTGTAACAGGTCCGATTGGGGTGTGCCGACTACAAAGAGGCTCACCGTAGTCTGGTGAACGTTCGTTGTGGTCTGGCGAACCTGATTCTGGAACAGTGTAGATTGGATCTGAGGGTTGCACGTCATGGCTTGCCTGATTGATGGTAGCTGGGGTTTTTGATTTGTGGTGGCTGGGTTTTTGGGTTTGCAGGCGAAGCGTGAAGAATCAAAGGCTCTAAATACCAATTGATGTAGGACCGAAATGGAATAAAAAATAAACAATGGAAATAAAGAGAAATATTAAAAAACTCAATAACAGTTCTTTATTCAATCAATTCAATTGCAAAAATCTGCCCTCTAGGATAACATAGGCTCCTTTATATAGAGAAGCCTAGAGATTATTTTAGGAAGCACAAGTTTAGGAGAAAATCAGAGATTAAAATAATCAAAATAAATATAGAGAGTGTTCCTATTTCAGAGTTTTTTACTTCTTCAAGCTAGCCTTGTTTTACGCCTTCAATAAGTGCGTAATTTATTTTTATTGTCTTCACCCTCATCACTCCTTTTACTAGTTTTTTCTGTGCTGGTATCTGGACAGACTTTGAAAATTATAAAAAAGGACTTGGAAATTTCAATTTTCTCACCCAATATTGCTTTAACAAGAAATGAGTTTATAAATTACAAATTTGCATCTGTTTAACCTTCTCGCCAGAAGGGAAATTTCAATTGAAACTTCTACCAAAAATAGGCCTGCCAGCTTGCAACATATAGATAAAAAAACTCCACTATTTATTATCTGCCAATGTCTGGCAAGACTTGAAATTACCAAATCAAATGTCCAAATGACTTTGGAATTTCCATCTTCTCACTCAACATTTCTTTAACAAGAAAAGAGTTTATAGAATATGCAGAGTAACAAAATCACCAATCAAAACAGCAGTAAATATCCGTTACCTCCCCTAAGGATTAGGATTATATCAGGCATACCCTGATTATATCAGGCATACCCCTGATATTTTCATAGAGTATTGTCCATTATATTAACATAACAGAGAATGTGAAATTCTACGTTTTCCCTAGTATTCATCTCTAGCATTCTTATATAAAGCTCAAGGCACACTAAGGCGCAATGTCTCCTAGGGCCTAAGCATGAGGTGCAAGGCAAGGTGTGAGTTTCATTGAATTGAGGTCAGTGTTGTTTACAACTAAGTTCTATGAATGTTTATGAAAAAATTCATATTATGACTTATATTTTAGAGAGTAACTATTTTGGCACGAAAACGGTCTTTTTGCATGAAATTTTGGCTCATCAAAACATTAACTATTAACTATTCATGGACCATATTGAACAAATTATTCAATGAAAAAATAAGCAAAATTAAGCAATCAAAGAATAGATCAAAGCAATGAAAAGTCCCTACAATTTCAAATGAGTCTACAAATAGAAACAGTAACTTCACAAACTTACCTATGTTATATAAGAAACATCTTTGGTAACTCATATTGCAAGTTAAATTACAATGATTCATTGTACTAATCACTATTATCTGCAAAAGAAAACTTATATAATCTATCTTAGTCTGCTACACACATAAAATGTCATACAATCTTTTCAGGAGATCTATGTTCACCATAAGTTGCAAGTAATATTGACAGGCATGCCTTTCGTGAGCCTTGGGCCTTGAGCCTAAGCACACAAGGCATGTGCCTTACTAAAAGAGCCTGGCCTTGGAATAAGCAAAGGACCAAAGTTGGGACTCGTTGAGTCTTGGTCCTAGGCGCAAGTCTAGGCACACCTTTAACCTAACAGCCCATCGCCACCCTAACAGCCCATCACCACCCACAAGCACCAAATCACGAAATCCATCGCCCACACTACAACTGCCAAATCCATTGGCGTCGAAGCCAACCACCACCACCCCAAATCAAGCGCCTATTCCATGTCCCATATCCACCACCGAACATCTTCATTCTTCTCATTCTCTCTCAAACACACACACACAAGAGAAGAACATTTGTGTGCAAACTCTGTCACACACACACTACATATAAAGAGGACAAGCATGTAAATGAATAACATAATGGTTCGAGGGACGCTAGGATATTTTCTTTCCTGACTGGTCTTCTCTTTTCTTTCTATTTTTTTTTTTTTTTTTTTTTTTTTTTTTTTTTTTTGCTGATTTTGACTCCACCACAAATATGTTTAATTTACAAGCATTGTCATCTGAGCTTTGAATTCTATAAAGTTTAGAGAGAGAGAGAGAGAGAGAGTGAGAGGGAGAGAGAACAATGAGGAAACCAATTATACAAGAATGAATTGAGCCATCACCATAGCACTCCTTGACTTTGGTACATAGCCACCAGAGACTCATAGAGAGACTATCGAATTGGCAATGCAATAGCTGCTAAGATTTTACTTTCTTTATTGTAGTAATCTCTCTCTGAATGAGTCGATCTACAAGACACCCTGAGTGTATGACGACTTTGAGTGCGGGATTTGTGTGCAACTGTGTGTTTTCTAGAATACAGAAGAGGGGAGGAAAGGCCCTTAAAACTAGAAGGGGGACAATAGAGAGAGTGAGTGTTGGTGAGGAATTCTTTTTCATTTTAAACAAATTGGAGAGAATGAGAGGGAACTACTTTCCTTTTTGACAAAAGTTGTGAAAGAATATGTATAGGGTTACTTTTGGACTCTTATTTCCATATTGTGATGACATTGGCAAATATTAAGGCTGGTCTATCAGTACCAATCTTTTGTTGTACATACCGCCCATTTAAAAAAATGTTAAATTACGATATGTCAAGTTAATTCCCCCTCCCCATATCCCCTTCATCTTCAACGCCTCCCCCCCCACCCCACCCCTCTCTCTCTCTCAATGTTCTCTCCTATTATTTCTCTTTTCTTAACATTCTCCTCTTTTTATCTTCTCTCCCCCCAACTCAATCCCACCACCCACAGCCGCAAGCGCCAACCACGCCCTCTCCCTCACTCTCCTCTTCTTTCTCTTTTTTTTTTTTCTTTTTCCCTCTCTATTCTTGTCCTTATATCTCTTCCTTTTCTGCAGCCGCCCAAAGAGGGGAAAAATAGAAGGCACAAAAGTACAGCACTACAGTGTCGCCTATATTGGTGCCATTCAACACCAATTTGGGTGGCGCTGCTTTTTGGTAGGTTTTGTTCAACCAAATGTACAGAGAGTACGGGGAGGAGGGGGAGAAAGACCCAGAAAAACCCGACTCAAAAGTCCTATCCACTTATTTCCTTTCCTATTTTCCTTTTTCTTTCTTTTTTTTTTTTTTTGGGTGTTTGTGTTGCTGTAGCCTGTATGTGTGAGGAGAGCAAGAGAAAAAGAGAAGCGGAGAAAGAAGAGAAGAGGGTTTGCATGCATGTGTCATGTGTATGGAGAGAGAAAGAGGGCCTTGCAGGAGAAGCAGCAATGACAGAGAACATTTCTGGTGCCCTCAGCCGTGGGTCGCCATGCGAGTGAGTTGGGAAGAGAGGGAACGAAGAAAAAGAGAGATAGAGGCCAAACGTGTGTGCAGAGAGAGAGAGAGAGAGAGAGGTTGAAGAAGAAAGGGGTATACAATAATAAAAAATAAAAAATTAGTTTTTTGACAAATAAGTTTTAAAAAAAAGGGTGTACAGCAAAAAGCGCGGTACAAATAGGCTATCCCAAATCTTAGATGCACGTAGTGGGGGTGATCAATGGCACGGTTGTTGGGGGAGGGGGATTTGTTGAAATTTAGAAGGTTCAAAGTTTGGAGCGCTTAAGAAAAGTGTAATTTTTTAATTAGAAAAAAAATGTATTCGATTAGTCAAAACGGTCTGACTTTAAAACAATACAATTTGGTTTTTGAGAAGTCCTCTTCTGTATTTTTTAATAATGGAAATATTTTATTTTATTTTTTTGTGAAAGAAAGCTATTTCGAGGTTTAGTTATGATTGGAGCCTGGCGGGAGCAATGTTCATGTGAACACTGCAGAACCGCGAGTTGACACAACAACTTGACAACTTTAGAAGGATCCTGAAACGAGGCAAATTACAAATTACTCTAATGGTCAGTAGTTGAAGGAAACCAATATCAAAAATACAGGCAACGATATTTATATTAACAAAAACAAGTAGAGGATCAACTAGATATTATACAAACCTCAGGGAATATTTGCCCTAAATACAAAGAAAAAAAAAAAAAGAAGAAGATCTACATAGTATCTCAAGGTCTTTTTCTCCAAAACATGGGAGGTCAATAGATCATCTGAAATTTGTCTTAATACAATCTAAGGGCTTACACTATCTCTGTAATAGAATTATAGAGATTTAATCTATTGCAAATATATAGATCCAATGGTTCGCATTAATAAGTTGACGAAAACGATTCTTCCAACAAAAACCATCAGGCCAACGTCAATTCAAATTAAAACAGACCAAATATGTTTTCCCCTTAAAAATCAAGTAAAACCAAAACTGTTATATTTTTACATCTATTTATTATTTTTAAATTCATGAATAATTACAGGATATTTTTTTAATTATTTAAAATAATGATATTGTATTATCGAGTGTTGCAAGGACATTTACCAGTAACCCCATAAAAAAGGTAGACTTCAAAAGAAACAAGATATTATCCAGAACCTTAATTGTAGGCAGGCACAAGAGATCTATCATCAGAATATGTCCCAAGAATACATGTCTTTGTTAGATGCACAACACCTCAAACAATATAAAACTTGAGAGAGAGAGATTAATGCCCCTGCTTGACTGAATGTCACACATTTATCCAAAAAAATAAATAATTAAGATCATATTAAACAGAATCTTGACTGCAATTTGTTCCTGCTACTTAAAACAGCATATGTAAATATAGAAAATAAGTAAACTATTTCAGATGTTTCGTGCAAAATACTTGTTTCTAAAGCAGAGAGAGAAGCCATATGACAGATTACATACTCATGCTCAAGAGCTTGTGCTGCTGTTATACGTTTCCGGGGATCATATCTGCAGATAAGAGACACCATTAAGTTACCCACTGGCCATGATCAGCTAGTATAACTAATCTTGAAATGAGCAATTGTAGATGCTCAAATTTATAACCAAGTAGTTTGTTCAACGTTAGGACTTGAAGGTACATGGAAAAAAAAGGCTTGGTAAAAGGTAGAATAGAATGAACAGTAAAATCTGGAAAAGTAGCAGGACCATATTTTCTCCACTGAGTCTTGGAAGAATTCCGAGATTTTGGGATAGAGTGGCTAACTTGACTCTTCAATAACATCTAGAAGAATAAGAGAGTGCCAAATGATTGAAGGAGTATATGCTAACCATTAATATTAACAAAGGGAAATTCAAAGTACCACAAGCTATCATGAAATAGTTTATGAATCATACTACGGAACTTTGGGGGAGGCACTATCCGAACTTTCCTGGGGCTCACCTTGGGCCTTACGCCTTGTCTTACAATCTCGCTTTTTACAACACCAGGTATGAGTAAGACATAAAAAATAGAATTAGTTTAATTTTATGTCTAGCACGTCAACCAAGTAGTTGATGAAGAAATATATTGGAAAGGGGAAAAAATACATATGGTTTCTATGAACCTAGAAAAAACTAATGATGGTTCTCATAGAGGTAATGTCTTGGTTTAGAAAAAGAAGCATACAACCTGAATTTACATTGATATAATTAAGGACATGAGTGATTAAATAGTCACTAGTGTTGAAAAATTAAAGGAAAGACATGCTTTCATCCAATCAATACATGAAAAAGGAACATTTGAAACCATTCACGATGGCGAATGTTGTTTGCTACGATATGGAATCAACTGAATAACCTAGGATAGGGCTTAACAATAAATTAGAATGCGTAGACAGATCTTAAAGTCTAGAGGTTTCAGATTTACTACTTGTAGGACTCTCATGCATTGTAATTCTAGTCAGCCCAAAGAGATGAGGAGATGATGAAAATTGGTCGTTTAGATACTTATGTTCCATATAAGTTACAATGATATGACTATGTTAAAGTGAAGAACTATGATTAGAGTAATACATAAATATGATTGAAACATGAGGAAAATTTTATATTGTCGGCAGGTTCCAATTAAAAATAATCGATGTGGACAAAAATCTAACACCTGCCCTTAAATACCACCCCCAATTTGCACAAAATATTTAACTACGAGGGAAAAACGAGAAGCATGTGTAATCCCCGGCTTGCACAGAATATTTAACTACGAGGGAAAGAAAGGAGACTTCCCATAACCTTAGATGACATACCAAGTCAGGCGGCTCCAACTAAAACCATATGGCATTAAGTGGAGTAGCTCATTTGACTTATATAATGGTTTGAGTCTAAAATAATCAACGTAGGACAGTGTCCTGACATATAAAATGGCTATAAACAAGCAATGTTACACAGATCAATGACTCGAGTGGTAAAGTAAAAGCGTATCTGGAAAGTACAGCTTAAATGAGAAACCTAAGGTGGCAAACAGTAGGTAGTGCAGAAAGTTTTCCGGCAGCGAACAAAATTTTGTGCTGCCGAGCATATGATTGCCCTGCGCAATTCACAGCCATGAATTCACGGACCAAGCAAAACGTGCAAAGATCCCACGAAATTGGGATGTAATCATTAGATCTTGAGGAAGGAATTATTTCAAAGGAAGTCCACTAGTCGATGCACATTTCGTGCCCGATTTGATCCCTAAATGCAACTTCCGAGCAAATGAAGCGTTAATCACATCTCTAGCTGCGTGTGTTAGCAAAAAAGGAGCTTGGGGCGAAAAGAGTGCAATTGTGGCTTGAATATACCAAAAGCAAAGCAAATTGGACTAGTTTCGCGCCCCAAAAGCCCGAATCTAGCGTCTCACACCCCCACGATCTCATGTCTCGCACTCGCAAGGACTTTCCGGTATTTGGTCCAGATGTTGCTGAGAAGCTCGCGCCCCGTGAGCTCAACCCTTGCTGCTGCGAGGACACTCCAGAGGCCAATTTCAAAAACTACACGACGTCATGATCCCCACAAGCTTTGGCTTGTTTTTCAAGGACTCAAGCTTAGATGTAGTTTGTAGGATAAGGAATATTTAACCCCCTTCTAAGCCTCCTTGCCTAGGGTTCTCATCCCTATCTTTCAAACCCTGGAGAGAGAGAAACGGTTTGAAGATAGTAGAAATTTCATTTAAGGAAATGAAAGATAAGATTACTCAAGATCAACATGCTCAAGATCATCATGCTCAGCTAATCTCTCCTTCGGGTTATGAAGTGTAAGTGTTTAGGAATTTGCAATTCTTTTCTATCATTGTTTCTTCCTAAATTGTAAGTAATTATGTAACACCGAATCTTATTTTTTATCCTCGGTTCTTTCTAGATCTGTGTAAAAATTATGTAACATCGAATCTTGGTTTAGACTTGTTTTATTTCAATTGAGAGTATGAAATTTTAATTAGTGTTAATTGCATTTTGCCACCAGTAATATACATCTGATGCACTTCACGCCGCTGCACCACAAAGTGAAAATTGGATGCAATCAGTTCCAAAAAAAAAGGGACTAAAATACCCTTAACAGAAACTTTTAATTACAAGTTTGCCATTTTAGAAGCTTACTTGCTTCCAATATTTTCTATTAAAAGTTAAATTGCACTTTGCACCCTTAATATTAATTGAATTTTAATTTACAATCTAATTTTCCAAATTCATCACGGTGCTCCCAATAATTTCATTTTTCATGTGTGTTTAAAATTTCATATCAGAATAGAAATTAAATTTAAAATTCTCAAATCCTCCACCTTAGTCGGCCCACCACTAAGTGCCCATCCTCCAAACTCCCCAAATCTATGAAAACCGCACCACCACCACCACCACCACCATTTCACTTCACGATTCAAATCTAAAGCTCAAGTGTGTAGTTGAAATGTCAAACAACGATTCAGTTTTGGAATTCGGGATACAGGCTCTCAAGTGTTTTTTTTATCTTTTTGGGTCAGCAACCTGAGTTTCATATGGGTTTCAATGAGTTCCTTGAATTTTATAGATCTGGATTTGTATACTCAAATCTGGAAAATAATGTCATTTTTTTATTTGTAATTGAGAAGGTGAGCTTCAATCTTTTTAATTAAGATACGCACGAGAACTTAGGTGGGCTTCAATCTTTTTTAATTAAGATATGCATGAGAACTTAGGTGCACTTCAATCTCTTTTAATTAAGATATGACTGAGAATTCAGGACCTCATTTAAGTGTCAGGTATTCAAGACACTTTATTGTGGAACACTTTCAAGTCAATAAGTGGTGTAACACAAGTAAGCAACTTTATTGAACAACTTAAATCAGGTGCACCCAGTGTTGCAAAAGGCATTTCCTGGGCGACCACAAAGGCGGGGCATATTAGAAATGCCCTTGGGCTATGAGTGCAGCGAAATGCTCTTTAGGCGTATGCCCCAGACTTCTGAGCAGAACCTTGGGCGTAAAAATTAGGCAAAAACTAAGGCTTGGGGCATAAGCCCAATGTACTTTTAATTTTTTTCATTTTTAATTTCAGTAAATTAAATGTTAATTAAAATGATGTTATTTAAAGTTTTTAACTGAAGTCAACATTTAACATAATTCAAGTTACAATTAGAAAATAACCTTAAAATATAGTGAAAAATCTTCATCTTTCCTTATTATCTTATTGGGCGATTAAACAGAGATTTGTAGCAAGAATTAAACTTGCATCTTTGTATTTTTATATTCCATTATCCTATAGAAGTTTTCATTTTCTACTTTGTTAGTAACTTACCATAGTTTTATATATGTGGTCCATTACCTTTTTTTTTTTTTTTTTCCATCTTATATTTTTTCTATTATTTGTAGGTATTTTTTAATTCTTATATATTTTTAAAATTTTAAAGATTCATATGGGGCTTACACCCCACGCCAACAATGGGGTGCCCTTCTTGAGCCTCGTACGTTGTCATTTAGGCTCCCTAGGCGCGCTTCATTGAATGCACCTCACCTAGCACTAGCTAGGCGCAGAAGGAATGCCATTGTGTGCCAAAGCCTACATGCTCACCTAGGCCTTTGAAAACTATACATGCACCTACATTCTCTTATGAGAGGTAAGGAGTTCAAACCTTGACATGTGCGAGGTTATTGTGATAATTGATCCCCACAAGCCGTTTAGCGGCTCCCATTTCCCCTTCCTCATAGGATAACATATCATCACTTGTAAACCAAATTTATTTATATGAAAGGCGAGAAACAATTCTTGAAATACACAAGTGGTGAACGTTGAAGGATTTCGGCCATTTTTTGTTTGCGGTGAAGTCAAGGAGTTAATTGCAAACAAAAATGTGTAGGGGGTAGATATAGCAAGCTTATACTAGAGGGGGCAAAGTACAATTAACCCTTCTATAAAAATTAGGGTTTTGCTTGGTTGTCACTAGAATGTTTGATTTAATACCGTCTAGATCAAAAGGTTATATAATTATTTTCTTTGCAATTCTTTTTTTTTTTTTTTTGAACCTCGACAGAGCAAGGAAAAGTTTATCGACTAATGCAAAGAATAAAAATTCAGGGGGAGAGAGGCAATTATTTTCTTTGCAATTGATTGTTATATTGGAATATTTATGCCTAAATACAGGTTCATTCTAGATTAAAGTAGAAATTGCATATTGAAGATCAATCATGCCAGTAAATCATCAATTTATCTTTCCAAGTGATTCTAGCTTGTCAAAACACTGCATTTTACGTATATCTACATTGGAACAGAAGTCGGAAATAATATAAATTCCGTAATTAAGATGCAACTCACGATCCCTAACCCAAGATTTTATTAATTGATGTCTTCTATATTTAATTTTCTGCAATTTTAGCTTATAATCAAACCCCAAATTTCATATTCTCTTCAAAAGATGAAGTAAAAATTAGCATTTACAATCTAATCCTTGTGGTTCCACATTAAAACTAGCATTGTATTACATACATATTGTGCCTATAAAAGGGTACTAAACTGAGCAATCATCCATCCTCCTACTTATTTGTTTTTGTCCAGGGATCTCACTACCTCATTGTCGTAAATAAGAATCAGTACAAAAGAGAGGAGTTGCATGAGTTGAGAATAACATGGGAGAAAATCTTCCAAGACTATTTGAACATTTCAAAAGAAGACCAATAGATGAATTGCAAGTATGATTTTGTTGAGGTAGAAAATGCAACAAGAGTAACAGGTAAGTCGGCCATACTTGACTACACCAAATTTATTGCAGGGTATTAAACAAGGTCTTTTGGCGCAAATGAATTCATGTAACAATCCTACTTAGGTGAGACAAAAACATGGTTGGTGGTGCTGTTTCTGAAATAAATTAACGAATAAATAATTCACTGTATGAAAAATATGGCATGAGAATTACTTTTGCACATGCACATTTTTCACCTATTCAATATGTCTGAAGCAACAGGCTGTACCAACGAGCAGAATGGGATATCCTTGTAGCTGCTTGTGAATGTAATTGTTTTTATCCTTGCTTAATATAACAAGTTCATAAATCTTACTAAACAAAATCAAAAAAAATAAAAAAATGAAAATCCACTTATATATCTTGACACCTCAATAGAAAGAAAACAATAAGATGCCATAAGAAACCTGTCCAATTGTATGACTGCAAAACATTCCTTCTTATGAGCATCACAGACCAATATTAGAACCATAAAACATATACAAAGTTTTCAGAACAAAGAGGAAGTACATACTCTAGCATCTTCGAAAGAAGGTCATATGCAGGACTTTTTGGAGAGAGATGAACAACACTATACAGTCCAGGATTGTCACTGTAATAATAATAATAATAAAAGGTGGAGAAAGTAAAAATAGGTAATATGTGCAGTAAGAGTTGAAAACTGATTAAGGATTTGAAAACCCATAAATTATGACAATTAACAAAGAGCTGAACCTACTATTTATGCCCTTGAATGTGCTGCTGATCTGATTGCCAATGAGGAAGATTACCAAGTGTTGGCCACTTCTCTTGCGTGGGATGACCTAATGCCTCAAATTATTGTAATGTTGTGGTCGAACAAATAAAAAGGGGAAATTAACCAAGTGAAGTTTCTTACCTAAGACCTTGAATATTTTGTCAAGTTGATCAAGCTGCAAAAGTAGCGATTTGGCATTAGCTAAAGCAATGGCCTGGAATGATACAGAAAACCTACAACTTATCTCACCACCACCCAAAATAAGAGGAACATGAAGAATCAATTTCATACCTGAAATGGGTTCGGCATGGCTTTTACTTCTTGCCCTTGAAAGAGTGGCTTCAGAGTAAGAAGCTCAGCAAATATGCATCCAACTGCCCACATATCTAACAGCAACAGATACATGTTACAATCAGACGGTACAAACTACAAAAAATAACTCAGCTTGCATAAATCTCAAATACTGATTGCAGGGGAAGAATCATACCAACAGCACTGGTGTAGTGCTTTGCCCCAAGGAGTAACTCAGGTGCACGATACCAAATGGTTACAACAACCTGCCATTACCCATTGACACCAAAATAAGAATTCAAAGACATGGGTAGACAGAAGCATTACTATGTAGAACACTGTAATAGCAGAGGGAAAAAGGGGGAGAAAAGCAAAAGAAAACGAATAAGAATCAACCAGACAAAAAACTGAAACACATTACAAATGAAGAAGACTATAGATTTGCTAGAGTCCCACGCCCAAACGCACAATGACAGCATATCTAAACTTACGAAAATCCACTGAGACAACCAACCCATTTGTGGTATTTCAGAAATTTAGACTAAGAAAGTACCAAAGTTAGAAGTACCCAGCTCTCTCTATTGGCTAAACAAGCAAAGAAATGGCATTAAAGGACAAAAGGGGCATCAACCATGTATAAAAGTAACAACAACAACAATTTTGTCCCACTTAAGAAGTGTTGACTACATGAATCCATTTGCGACATAAAGATCATTCCAAGATCATCCCCTTGGTGAAGTTCAAGGCCATTAGATCCTTTCTAAATGATACTCCTTAATCTCTAATTTTTACCACACCATCATCTCCAACCATGTACAAGAGCAAAGAAATAAAAATGATATGAAGGCTTGATTTCCTCAAAATATAAAGAAAGCACTTCTGGAAGGATTGAGCCCCTCATCACAAAATAAAACATGTACCTAAAGGATTGCTTATGACTAACTAAAACAACAACAAAACTCATTCTCTTCTTTCCAAAGACTACAAAAATAAGATGTCCATGGTATCATCTTCCAAAGATTGAGCATCCCTCTAGATTTACAACTGCCCCAGCAACCCAAAAAATGGTTTCCCACTCCTAGATTTAGAATAGGAGTGTCTGAGTGCTTGCATCAAAGCATACATTTGTCTCCTTAAGGAGAACAAGTATATATTTCTGATGGGAAATAAGAATTCCATTTCCAGATTATGCCGCTTCAATTCCCAAGGAATTTTTTATTCATCCCATTTTTTTTATAAGTAAATTTTTACATTATCCTATTGGCACCAAAATCCACATATTATTGCACTCTTTTTTCCTAATCGTTTTTAAACCTTGAAATTAATTTCACGTTTTGAATTAATCAAAAAATTGAATTCGTCTGATTTCGTAACATTTGTGCTCTCGATTATTGCTCCTCGAATCAAGCAAGTAGAATGTCATTCATTGTATATAGATAAGAAAGATTTTTCTCATTTAAAGATTTTTTTCCTTATTTATAAAATCATCAATCAAAAACAGTAGTTCACAATTATATTTTATTTCAAATTTATTTCATATCTTTTTTTTACATAATTAGATTGAACAGTGACATTTGTTGTTGAATTCAACAAAACCTAAATTTTGCAGCGAAATGTATATAAATGGATGTCGTTTTCAAGCTTCGTCTATGGCAAATATAAATTTATTTAAACAACTATTGAATCACATTTTAGTATTAGTTTTCTCACGTTAGAAGTTTGCATTTAAAATCTATAAAAATATGAAGTCATGAATTGACTAATATTCCAACTTCTCTTCCCATTTGTATTCAAACCACTCTATATTTTCGGATTCAAAAATATGGAAAGAATCATACATTATAATTATATTTTAATTCAATTTTTTTCACATCATTTTTTTCATAATTAGATGGAACAATGAGTATGTTGTTTGATTCAACAACGTTTCGAAACCAATAATCCTAAATTTGCAGCAAAAATGTATATGAATTATAACGTGTGATTCTTTCCATATAACAAAGAATTCAACCAAGTAACAGGATTACAGTCATCAATGAAGGAAATAAACCAGCAAGCACCAGTAATATTTGGAATCTTAGAAGGCCCCCCCACACAACAATATGAACAAAGAGAGGATTTAAAAATTTATCATCACTCAATGGAATGAGACACAATGGTGTTTGGCAAACTCACATACTTGACAATGGAAAGACTTATCATCCAAATTATGAAATAAAACAGGAAATTGTTGTCTTTAGTACCAAGAGAGAAGGGTGCCTAAATGATACTGATGAAGCTAGAGTTGTGCTTTATTTGGTGAGACTTTTTTTTAGAAATGAGATAAAGATAAACAACCACCGTCTTTGCCACCACATATCCAGAAAGTAAAGTCATTCCTTCACTTTAACAAGCCCAAGCATCCAACCCATAACTATTTCCTGAAAGACACAATGACTAGGAAAAAATGACAATTTACAGTTTAGGTCTTTTGTAATCTAATCTATGGACAAAAGGTTTACAGAAAGCTTAGACACATGAAGAACAGATTTCAAAGCAAGAGAAGGTGTAAGATTGATGGTTCCTTTTCCTGCCACGGATGCACGGGTTCCAGCAGCAACTAAAAAAATTCGGTTTCCAGGGCATGGGGTCTATGTTGACTGTGTGAAGAGTTGGTCAGGTGGTCTGCAGCACCTCAGTCTGTTATCCAACTTGGATGCAAATTATAGTCCTTTGAGGCACTACAGACCTTACCAGAGGGTGCCAATGAACATGAGCCAACCGGTTTATCAATTGAAGTGAGGAGGCTCAGAAGTTTCTCAACTTCCTCGGTATTCAATAAACCAACCCCCAAGTAGTTGTTAGTTGAGTCTTGACTTGGTTTATCATCAACAAGGTCAATATTTGCTTGGCTTCTTCATGGAGCATACCGTTGTTGGGTGGTGTTGTTTCTGCCAAATGGTGTTTTTCCCTTCAGTTTCCAGCACATCTATGTAACAGAGAATAGGTAATTGGATCTGAATATAACTGCCCATATATTAATTCAAAAGACTATTATATGTTTCCTACTTATAGACCATACGAAATCTAAATAAGGAAAACAAATCTACAGTTGTTCTAACTACAGCTGTCCTAATTAGTTGTTGCCTAATTAATACAGAAACAAACTACAGTTGTTCCGATTAATACAGAGAGAAATTAGTCTATTATGTATAGCCAGGCAATTGTTAAAGATTTCAGCCATAAATAGGCCAGCACATGGTCAACTTTTTATCAACATCTCCCTATTATGCTTTCGTTTCTTGCAATAGCTATACCAAAAGGTCCTCTTTATTGATATGTGGCATGTATGTCTCTCATTTATTCTCAGTGTATGAGTTCAGACCATTGACTTTGTTTGGTGATGTTAGTTTAAACACGACCGGGGCAGATCCTTTATTAGTAGGAGTGTACAACATTGCGATCCTCTTTCCTTCTTCAACGCGAATGACAAAAAATGCCTCATTCAAAGGAGGCAAGGTATATTTCTAGAGTACTTGCACTCAAATTTGATCAAATTCTAGATTGAATCCAGCCAAGAACTCATAATTCTTCCAATTTCCACAAATTTTAGCATGTTAGCGGCATCATCGTTGTACTTCATCTAAATGTTCTGATAATAACCGAGTTCAAGCCATAAACCTTTCAAATGGTATTGGTACTCGATAACATACTTTGTACCTTGTTTTGCCCTGTGAATCTTGGTTATAATTTCATAAACCAAAGATGCATCCTTAACTTCGGAGTATGTATTTTTCACGATGACCCATATGTATTTGGTTGTTGTAAAAAACAAACAGGTGCACTTATCTCTGGTTGCATCGAATTCCATAGCCAACATGATTGAGGAGTCTTCCACGTCCCAAGCCTCGAACTTTGGATCACCTTTACTCGGCACAAGACCAATTCGGTGGTTGAGTGTTCCCTTACCCTTCAGAAACATCTTCACCCATAGGGACCACACCAGATAATTCCTTCCATTGAGTCAGTAGGTAGGGTGTAGATTCTAATATTTTCCATGTGATATCCGGATTGTTGGCTTGACTCAGTGTTAGATTGGAGTAGTGGTTCCGGATGTGACAGACATTATGAGTGATTTATCTGAGCAAATATTGACGTGTTCGAAGGCAAAAGAAGGCCAAAGATTAAAAAGGCAACGAAGGCCAAGAAATATTCTGTAATCAACAATGAAGACTGCAAAAAAAAAAATCCAATAGAGTAGAGAAAGAAACATTATAGCTCTGATACCATATAGGTGGAATCTCTTATATTACCTTTGGGAAAATACAAATTATATGAGTACAAAGGTCACTACTTAAGGACACTAATTCAACATGAATATAGGAAACAATCCCTAGAAATTAGGGCTGAAGTATCAACAAATAAGGAAGGAAAATATGCAGATTTGTAGGTTGTACAATCTTGCTTTTGAAGGGGAATAAATTTTCTGTTTACCGAGTCAATCAAATTGATAAAGATTCGCCAACACACAAATTTGTAACCACAAGACAAAAAAGCAGTAAACGACTAATGGATTCCTCTTCATCCTAGCACATGCTACATCCACTAAGAAATCGGAAACATCTCTTCATCAAATTAACAAAAAGAATCCTACGGCCTAAACCATTGACAAGCAAAGAATACAATTTTCATAGGAGTCAAGAGCTCCATATATATTTCTAAAGGAAAAACAATGTTCCTCTACCTAATTAACCATATGTATGACTAGCCGACATGAGCCCTTTTTGCCCCCTCCCTCCCAAATCAAACTTTGCCATCTCGTCCCCAAAGTATTAGGAAGTTCATCCAACGAATGAGTTCTCAAATCAAACATATCTATTGTAAATAAACGAGCCCAAATCACAGATTCTCCAAAAGCTGTAGCATAACCATGAACCCTAGCGTTTTTATACGCCAAACAAAAAAGGAACTAGATAAACCAATCTTTAATCTCCACACCATGTACCAAAAAGTACAGCAGTCTCCAATCATACTTCCACCTCATATATCTTAGCAAAGTTAGAGGCAAGGTCAAACAATGAACCCCTAAAATGATTAAAGGAAAATACACGATCTTGTTGAAATCGAGAGTTTAGAAGCTAAAACAAACCATAGGTATGTAAATTGCTACTCAGGTATGTAAGTTGCTACTCACTCTCAACCAAAACACAAAAGGGCAAACAAACGTCACATTTTCTAATAGCAAGCAATAGTCATTCCTTGAGCCTAACTTTGCCAAGGCAGAGGGGAAAAACTAAGGATGTATACTTAAAGTGAAGAGACGAACATGCCCATTGCTATGCCATGGCTTTGCCACCTTAAATCAAGGAAAGAACACATACTATATAGTGAGCAAAATATATAATAAGCCCTGCTATGGCTTTGACATTCGCATCTATATTGTCTTTGAGCCAACGAAGCATCTACATCAATATGATCAAATGAAAAGCCAACCAATTTATATTATGATATCGTCTAACATAATTTGAAAGAAAAATATAATATGTGTGTGTGTGTGTGTGTGTGTGTGTGTGTGTGTGTGTGTGTATCATATATAAATAAGGGAAGATTAATAAAAAATGGGGCAACTTTCATTTACCTCCACTAAGATTTGTCCATATTTCAAGGAGACCCCCCCCCCCTTTTGGACAATAAAATTAACAAAAACATATAAAAGGAGAATGGTAACCTCCAGTTTGATGGATTATTTCATAAATAACTAGATAGAAAAATCTATGCAATAAATAACTAATGTTCACTTATGATCCACCCCGCAAAGGTAGAAACTTGGCTGGTTCTTTCTCAACCTTGTTGTTTCTCTTGCTCATGGGCTTCCTCTTATGATCCACCCCCTCTCATTCTCTAATAAAGTCTTGAATTTCAGAAGAGGTAGCCATTATGGAGCTTCGGTGAAGTGGCGTGACGGTGATGGTTGGAGGTGGTGACAATTAGGTTTAGTAACATAGAGACAGGTGGATGAGAAAAGGAAAGATGGTTTAGCAGAGGCAATGCGGGTTTAGTCGAACTTCTTCTCTCAAAACTAACATCTACCCATAATTGCAGCTCGATTTCGCCAAACAACTACAAATAAATGTCTTTGACTTCTCATTTTATGCTCTTCTTTTTGCACAAGATGATTTGAGATTTGGATATAGTGAAGAATAAGAACAAGAGTAAAAATTGAATTGTTCTATCTGGTGTTTGCCATCGAATTCCTCCGAATATTCATGCTATTGTCTACTTATAGAACTCAAGTTGATTTGATTTAGTGACCTAGTTTTCAAAATTTCAATAAAATTAGGTACTTAGTGGATATATATATGTTTGTGCGTGTATCCTATGTATCTGTGTGTACCTTCTGGTGTGTTTGTGTGTCTAGAGAGGGAGGGAGGGAGGGAGAGAGGGAGAGAGGAAAAGAATAGAGAGATAAGAGGAAGATGATAGAGCACAATTAGAGAGAGAGAGAGGGAGAGATAGAACGAGTTCACTGGAATTTTATCTCAATATTATGCTGGATTATGGGATTGCATACGGATTACTACCATTCTGTTAACCATCACGGGAATAGTTACAGATGACCAAAACAGACGAGAGTACAATGTATGTAAATTATCAACAAGAGGGCATCTCTCTGAAATATGGACAAACCTCAGGGTAGTAACCAAAATTTGTTGTAAAAGTAAATGGAATAAACAGAGAAAATCGAAACAACTAATATATCACCCCATTTTCAGATAACGGCTTTAGTGGAGCTTGATAAATTCTTGCGAGTCCGAAATCAGCAATTTTAATAACTCCTTGTTCATCTCCCTCACCCATTACCTGGCCATTGAATTCAAAAAAAAAAAAGTCATAGAGCAGAGATTAAGAGTAAAAATTAACATCGCACAGTAATGGTTCAAGATAGAACAATAATAAGTAATGGAAGGACAAGAACTTTTAAAACTATACCAAGATATTTGACGGCTTTAGATCTCGATGTACTATCCAGTTACTGCAGCAAAAACCCATAAATAGTTGGTAAATGGTGATATTTCAACAAAACTGAACAAGAAGATTGCAGTAGTATACCTTACCTGTGAAGATAATTCAGCCCATTAAGAAGCTGCCACAACAAAGATTTGACAGTGTACGGATTGATGGCATGGTTAACCTTGTCTCTATGATGTCTAATGATTTCCTAACATGCCAAGGAAAGAAGACAATATTATGCTTCATTAAAATTAAAAATCACATAATTGCAACTTTGCACATATTTTTCTGACTAATTATCGTGGGAGTAAGTTTGCTAACAGCAGGAACATTCATTTACCAGGAATATAATTACTAGTCATAGTTATAAATAGGTCAACAACTTTCTTTCTTTCATTTCCAACACAATATTAGATCGGCAATCAATGTTATTAGTAAAACAAAGGGCGAAAAAGTTTGACAAATCCAAAAGAACGTAGAGAATACAAAAATTAGAACATTATTTCACCGGTTTTGACGTATTTCTACTTGTTTACCTATCATGATAGATGTTCAGGAGTGATAGATGATCAAACTCCTTCCATCTTTTTCTTCATTTGTTAATCTCATATTCTTTAACCCTGTGTCTCATTAATTCGCCTAATTGGTTTTGAAATTAGTTTGTTTACTTGTGGCCCCATTGGTTGTTTCCAAGTGTTCCTTATGGTGCTTTGGCTTGTTTGCTATGGTCATTTAACTGCATTCGTAAGTGGTTTTACCATGGAAGACTTATGTGGCTCGCGTGGTGGTTATCCTTTTAAGTGTGCTAGTTCAGACACTAGGCAAAACACTTCCTTCTACCTCCACCTGTACACCGATTAATTCAGGTTTCATGTGTGGCTCAATTACCTTCATCTAGGTTATTAATTCACATGTCTGGTATGTGTTGAGGGTCAGAATTGAGTTGAGGGGTATTTTAGTAATTGGAGGGCGTTACACTTGGATAGACCTAGAAAGATTGGGAAAGGGAGGGGAACCAGCAGTCAACTCGTCTAAGGGGGAGAGAGAGGGAGAGAGCGCTAAGTCACGCAGTCGTTGAACTGACTGTGTGACCTTGTACTTGTTTAGGCTAGACTTTTACTTGATTGTAAATGTGTTAATCGCTTTGTTCTGCTTCTTAGGCCTTTTCATTCAAATGTCTTTTCAATCACATATTTATAATGTGATTTTGTAACATCCAAGTAATTACATCATTAATTGTCATCAATAACGTAGTTAAGAAGGTTTCCAAAATTAGCTTAGTTCGAGTCACAACCAACCCAACAAGTTGGCAACTCTTCCTTACGTGCGAACAGGTAGGGGCACATGGTCGACACTTCCACGCAAGCACCATGTTCCATCCTCCATTCCACAATCTTCCTAGAATCCCGATCGGTGAGTCTTTACCGCAACCCTACTCTCTAAGGGGCTCGTTGGTGTTAGTGTTTGCATACAAATTGGACTTCGTACGATATAGGGGAGCACGTGTGGTGATCTTTCTCTCACACGGCTCCCAGATTTGGGGACTATGTCGTGACTGCGACGGCCGTCCGATTGGATTTTTCGGTTGCCAAAAAGGTAGTCCGTTAAAGATAACATTAAAATATGTAATTAATGATATTATCAAAATAAAGGGGTTCAAAGAATAACTATCCCAAAGTAAAGGGGATGCATGGAGTAGTTATTTAAGATTGAGGGTGTATAGTTTAAACAATAAATATGGTAGACGTATATTTAAGATTATATTTATAAAAAAGGATATTTACATAATATATTTATAGACTTCTATATTTAACACATATACTTTACATAATATATAGTTATTTATTTATACACAAATATAAATATATGTGGAAAATAAGGTTTCACCAAGAAGTCGCCGGAAAGCCGAGTGATGAGAAGAAAAAACGGTCACGCGATGCTGGCGGAGGCACCGAGGAAGCTTTGGCACTGCATCGGCGATACGCCAAAGTGCCAACGAACAGTAATGTCAGCGCGTGGTGCCAGTGGAGGCGCCAGGGAGCTCTGGCAAATTCATCGGTGCACGGTGCTGGTGGGGGCTCCAGCGAACTTCTGGTGCCGGCGAAGTCGTCAACGCGCGACACCATCAGCAGCTGTGGTGTGGTCATGTGGCGCCTACCACGGTGTGTAGTTCCGACACTATCCTTACAATTATTGGCTTCTACTTAATTAAGGCATTGAATATAGGAATTACCTTTTTGGCCAGTTTCCTAATTTTTTACCTTCCACAGTATGCATTCTTGATATTTTAGATAATGTTCAACTTATCTTGATTTACGTAATGTTCAACTTCAAATTGCTTTAGCTAATGGTTCCTATTGCCCCCGCTCCTGTCAAAAGAGTTTTATGTACTTCCAATTCTTTTTCATTACCATCAAGTCTCTATGGTCCTAACTATCTTTAATTAACACCATGCCCATCAATTGAACAAGATACTGGACTGTTTTGTGATCTCGCAAGTCTTGCACCTCTTGGTGTAGCCGTCCCTTCCCCTGTGGGGGGGGATGCATTGCGAAAATCAAGTTGCTATTTTACTGCTAAAAACCCCGTTTTCCATGAAAGTACTACGCATATCTGTTTTTTCTGTATTTTACTCATGATTTATTAATTTTAAAACAGATCGGCATTCATTGTCCGTGGACTTCTGATGACCAGTTGGGTGATGTACTTACCAAGCAACTAGCTCATACTGTCTTTCACAGATTTTACGTCCAAGTTAGGTATGTAAATAGTTTACTCTGTATGCTTAGTTGAGGGGTGTTAGTGCTGCAGTAATATTTCCGACCCAGGGTACTTTTGTATTTCTAGTTGTTTTATCTTATTATAATAGATGTTCAGGAAGCATCACAGATGAACAAACTCTTTTTCCTGCCGTCTCTCTTAAGCACAAGTCTCCAATATTTCGCCTCATAACTAATATGATGGATAAATATGAAAAACAGAACCTACAACCCACACAAATGAGTACTTAGTTGCACAGGCAAAAGCTCCAGAATAGCACTACACCAAAAGGAGCAGATGGTAGTCAAATAGAAAAATATCTCAGCAATTCTGAAAGGCAATAAGGTGTGACATGCACTGAATACTCAAATAACAATGTTCTTATTTTCACATAAATACTAACTGAAAGCTCTTTTAGTAGATCAAATGTTTTCATGAACGGAATTGAGGGGCCCACTGACAGTTGACATGCTCTCAGCAGTCAGCAAAAGTTTACGATTGTTATCGTGACTGTTTTCTTACAACTGAATCCCAGGCAATCTTCAATCGCTTTTTAGCCAAGTACATTTTTTGTTATAGGACTCTGGTTCAACCTCATGGCGCATGCTAGCACCTTTGTAAGAACTTTAGCAAAATGTATGACCAGAGAAGATCCAATAGCGTTCATGGTCCAGCAAAGAATTCGTTTGCAGGGGACTTTGTTGGCTCGCAATGGAAGATTGAGAAAATTGAGGTACGAAGTTGAAGCTTTTGATCCACAGGCTGATCAAGGAATCCCCAGTGAAATAAGGGTCTAGCAGAGATTGGGAAGCTCATAAGTATAATTCGAAGATGATTGAGATGGAGACAGAAGATAAGGCTCACGTGGAACCTAAAGTTGAGCAGCAGCAGGAGGAGGAAAAGATGAGTTCGACTGATGGATGGAGATTTGAGAGTGAAAACACTAGAAGATAAGGCTAATGTGGAACCTAAAGTTGAGCAGCAGCAGCAGCAGGAAGAAAAGATGAGTTGGACCGATGGAGATTTGAGAGTGAAAACAGCAGCAAATTGGAGTGAAGTTGCTAGACATGGAAATTTGAAAGATAAGCTGATGAATTTAAATTTCATACCTCAATTGTGAGGAACGATCATATTGTTGTTTCACCTCCAAGTGAAATGGCAGAGGATGGGGAAAACAGATGGAACTTTTTTTTAGGGAAACCTCGGCTGTGTAAGGGAGCATTTAATGATAACAGGAAGAAGAATTACAAAAATAAGAGGGGGACTTAATATTTCACCTCTTTAAAGAATGCAACAACTGAATGAAAAATTATTATATTAAAAAATACACTCAAAAAAAAAAAAAAATCAAAACAGAGAAATAATAATAAGAACCTTTCTTCACTTTCCTAAAATTACGAAAATGAAGTCTATCAAACATTAGACAACCTCGAACTGAAGTAAGAGTATCTGATTCACTCCAAAGTGATGACTCTCACCATAACTCACAAGCTTAGCCAAAATAAATTGTTCATGGGTTGGCCATTTCATTGACAGGAAGCTTCCTCATAGGGTGGTGGGTAATATTGCTCATTCTATCTGGAATTTGTATGGACTAAAAGCACTGTAACTTAATCAGAGGGGGTTTGCTTCTTCAAATTTGGATCTGATGAGAAACAAACTAGTATTCGAGAAGATGGGCCATGGCTATCTGTAGGGATGCCATTGGTATTATCTGAATGAAGTACCGGAATAGTTTTGGTCAAGACAGATGTTTCTTGTGTACACTTAAGATGAAGATCCATAAATACCATTGAAGTACGGGAATCAGGAAGGTTTAAGCTACATTTCCAAAGCTGTTGGTATCCCTATGTATGCAGATAGAATCACTGCTGTAGGAAACAAATTACCTATGCTGGAGCATGTATAGAAGTGAAGACTGAAAAAGAGTTGGTGAATAACTATAATCTTGAGCCTGATGCCACAGACAATCAAGAAAGGGTCACCAAGCACAATGTGCAACTTCAAGTGGAGTGCCAATGAACCAAAAAGGTGTGAACACTGTAGGATGTTTGGCCACGATACAAACATGTGTGCTAAACATAAGGTGGATAGTGGAAGTCTTGGTGAATTCTAAAGGGGATCATCAGAAGTAGCAGAAAAGAGGGATTGTCTCCCAAGGTGGATGCTAAGCAGAAGGTTAAAAGTACCCGAAAGCCCTAGGAGTGAGACTGCTCCTGGTTCTTCAGGTACTTCTGGGGATGAAGCTATGAAGTAGATGGTCAAAGTCAAGGATCTGAATGTTGCAGAAGGGGAGGGTAAAGCTGAGACTATGGAGGATAGCATTCTGGATGTCATTTTTCAAGATCTTCCTAGACAAATCTCAGAACAAGGTGAGATTAATTTTGCTGAAAATGTCTTTGACAAACTGAATATGAATTTTCTCTTGAAGTAGGGATGGCAATTAAAACCGAACTGATGGGTAACCGAACGAAACCGTACCAAGCGGTCCGGTTGTGAAACCGATGAAATCGTTTTGGTCGGAAATAGTTTTGGTCGTGGTTTTGGTTTTAAATTTAACAACTGAAGCGGTTTTGGTTTTGGTTTTGGCTTTGGGATAGTAACCGCGTAACCGAACTATGTGACCAAACCGTGCAACCGTATAACCGATATATTGTTTTTTATTTATTTAGCATTTACAGTTTAATCTCTATTTTATATAAATATTTTGTATTGATTTACACTTTAACCTTAGTATATATATGCTTATAGGCCGGTTGCTAGGGTTTATTTCATTTGCTCTGTTCTCATCTTGGTCGATTGCTCCATTCATTCTCAAATCTCATACTCTTCCATTCAGTCATCTCCTCTTGCTCCGTTCAGTCGTCTCCTCATCCTCTCATCTCTCGACTGTCTCTCAGCAACTCCATCTCTCATCTCTGTTCTTTCTCTCACTTCCTCACCACCATCTTCATCAGTGTAGTGAGTCAGCTCTCTCAGCACAGATCCTGATCCAGATCTCATCTCCGTTCTTTCTCTCACTTCCTTACCACCATCTTCGTCAGCGTCATGAGTCTGCTCCCTCCATCAGCTCCCTCACCACATATCCAGACCTCATCTCCGTTGTCTCTCTCACTTCCTCACAACAGATCCAGACCTCGTCAGCATGAAGAACTCGAGATCCATCCCAAATCAAATACAAGTTTTTTTTACAGTTCATTTTCATATTGTGATATATGACCTTGTGAAAATTGGATGGATTGATTCGAATTTCAATGTTTAATTGGTCGAGTGCAATGGGGGGAGGAAGCGATTGGAATGGGAGAGAGAAAAGCCTGCAATGCGATGAGGAAGAAGAAAAATTGGAAGCGGCAATTGATGCGTGTGGAGACGAAAACCTCATTGATTGTACCTTGTGATGCTCACAAGCAAAGTATAGTTTTCAATCTGAATAATCAATTGTTGCTCGCTTCTTCTTCTTCTTCAATTGTTGCCCTTCAGATCTAATGCCGATGTCCTCCAAGCTTGGAAGGTCCAGTCATTTCACTTTCAAGCACTGGGGATGGATCGGTCATTTTTTAAGTTTTAGGATTAATTTGATCAATCAGGCAAATATGCATAAAGGTGACCCTTGGGAAGTTATGGGGGATTTTCATGCTGTTGTTAGCTCTGATGAGACTAGTGGTGAGGGATGGAATAGTTCAAATGAAGACTTCAAGCACAGTTTGCGGCTTGCTGAATTGAGGGATCTCAGATTTCAGGCCAATTTTTTACTTGGTTAATAAAAGGGGGCAAATGTTAAAAAGAAAATTGATCTTGTCGATGAAAAGTGGATTGCTGTTTCCCAGAATTACTATGCTGATCTTCTTCTTCGAGGAAATATATCAATATGTTCTGACAACTCTCATTGGAGTTAAGGAAAGCAATAGAAGGCTTCCTTTCAAATTTTTCAATTTCAAGGCTAGTATTGATGATTTCAAACCTATTGTAGCTATAATTTAGGATATGGCTATAAAGGGGACTACAACGTTTCAAGTGGTTAGGAAACTTACATTTTGAAAGGTGAGTTGGAGAAACTTCATAAAACGAAAATTGGGGAAGTGATGCTAAAGTGATAGAAGGTAAACCTCCCCCGAATGATTGCCAGAGAGAGTTGAAATGGGGCCTCTACAGATCCGCTAAGCAAAGAGAAATATTTAATAAATGCTTAGATGATGGCTTGAGTTGGGAGGAGAAAAGCCTCACGCAAAAGTCCAGCTGAAGGATACAACAATGCTGCTCTCTTTTTTCAAGACCATGAAGCAGAGGTTTCAAAACAGAAAGATATTGAACATTTATAATGCTCAAGGGGAGAAAATTGAAGATCAAAAAGGTTGTGCAGGCTGAGGCTGTGATTTTTTATTTTCATTTTTCTAAATCTGTTGGGTGGTACAAGTAATGAAGTTGCTGGCAGTGATATTCTGCAGGATATTGTTCAGATTATTACTGAGGAGCATGGGAGGAATTTGCTGGGGCGCAATGACTTGTGAAGAAATAAAGTCTTTTTTGCTTTTGATGGAGATAAATCTTCAAGCCCCGATGGTACACTGCAGCTTTTTCAAGAAAACTTGGGATATAGTGGGAGGAGATGTTTGTGCTGTTGTTTTTTAGAATGGTAAACTTCTGATAGTGTTGAACAGAACCTAATTGGCTTTAGTTCCTAAAGTTCAGAACCCTTCTACTATGGCAAATTTTAGGCCCATAGCTTGCTGTAATATTCTTTACAAAGGTATCTCCAAATTGCTGCCAATAGATTAAACGTGGTTCTTGGAGATATTATGAGTCTATGGAATTCTCGCCCATAATCAATCAGTGATTATAGGGATTTTAGTTTCCTATTTTTGGTATACTATAATAAAAAGAATCTGGTATTATATGCCAGATTTCTCCTTTATTATTATTCTTTCCTTCATTTTTTCTTTCCTTAGTTAGTGGAGGAATTTCCTCCATTAGTTTGTTTAGATCCTAGTTTTGTCGGCTGCTGAAATAGCAGCCAATCTCTATATATATATATCTATCGAAAGTTACTGAAAAAAATGAAGAATTATTCTCTCAAAAATCTTCATGGTATCAGAGCACCCCTCTGGAAACCTAATTCTACCATGACAAAATACGGCATGGTTACTGAGAGACAAAGTTCTTCATCCGAAATGACCTCAATCCAGACCCGCCACCAACTAGAAACAATCATGGAGGAACAGAAACCACTTCTCTTCTTATCACCAACCACAAACTCAACGGGCATAATCACCTTCAATGGTCTCAATCAGTGATGATGTATATTTGTGGAAAAGGCAAGGATGACTATATCTCACAGATGAAGTCTCAATCCCAAAGAAGGATGACCCCAAATTCAGGAGTTGGAAGGCTGAAAATCACATGGTGATGTCGTGGCTAATTAATTCTATGAACAACGATATAGGAGAAAAATTTCTCCTCTATGGGGCAGCAAAGGAAATCTGGGACGCTGTAAGGGAGATGTATTCAAACACTAAAAACACCGCAGAACTGTTCGAGATTGAAGCAAACCTGCACGATTTACGTCAAGGAGACCTCACGGTAACCCAGTACTTCAACAATCTTGCTCGTCTTTGGCAGCAACTTGACATGTTCGAGGTCCACAACTGGAAGTGTTCTGAAGACGCAGCAATATATCGGGAAATAGTGGAGCAGAAGCGAACATTCAAATTTTTACTCGGCCTCAACAAAAATTTTGACGAGGTTAGAGGGAGAGTGATGGGAATCAAGCCTCTTCCTAGTCCCCGTGAAGCATTTTCTGAAGTTCGGCGTGAGGAAAGTAGGAAGAAAGTCATGATGGGATCCCAAAATTCTATCCCAACTCTAGAAGGTTCTGCACTTGCTGCTCGTGGCCATTAGTACAATAGCAACAGTGACAATCGACAAAGAAAAGGGAGGCCTTGGTGTGACCACTGTCGAAAACCGGGGCACCTTAGAGAAAATTGTTGGAAGATCCATGGCAAACCAATGGATTGGAAGCCCTCACGACCTGCAAACGATCGGGAAGGCCGTGCCAACGTTGTTGCTACCACTGATGACAATCCTTCGCCTTTGGAAACCAGTCCTTTCACCAAAGAATAATTCGAGATGCTAAAAAAATTGTTCAGTCAGAACTCTGTAACTCAGACTAGTACATCTGCTTCTGGAACAGGCAGGTTAGCACAAAAAGGTAAATTCTCAAACGCCCTCGTTGTCAATAAGAAACACTCAAGTCCATGGATCATTGACTCAGGAGCATCAAATCATATGATGGGAGATTTTAATTTGTTTCACGAGTACAATCCGTGTAAAGAAAATTACACAATACGAATTGCAGATGGGTCTCTTTCTAGAGTTGAAGGAACGGGGTCTATTACCATCTCAAAGAACCTAACTCTAAACTCTGTTCTCCATGTTCCTAAGTTGGACTGTAACTTACTATCTATCAGTAAATTGACTCAGGATCTCAACTGTGTGACTAAATTTTTTCCAAACTCGTATGAATTTCAGGATTTGGATTCGGGGAAGATGATTGGCAGTGCTAAGATGTGTTATGGACTCTATCTTCTCAAAGACCATACTCTTCTTAGAAGACAAACTCTAAGTGCAAATTGTGTGTCTGTCAAGGGTCAGTCAATTTCAAACTCCCTTATCGATAAAGATAGTAAGATTATGTTATGGCATTTTCGCCTTGGTCATCCAAATTTTTTGTATCTTGAAAAGCTATTTCCTTCTATGTTTATCAATAAAAGTTCGAAGTGTTTCAGTTGTGAAATTTGCCAATTAGCCAAGCATACCCGTACCAATTATCCCAGTCTCTCATATAAACCATCTCACCCATTTGCCATGATTCATAGTGATGTGTGGGGCCCATCAAGAATAAAAAGTTTAACAGGAACACGATGGTTTGTGTCATTTGTCGACGATCACACTAGGTTGACCTGGATATTCCTCATGAAAGAAAAATCCGTAGTCGGTCAAATTTTCCAAAATTTCAACACCATGATACAAACCCAATTTCACACCAAGATTCAAGTCCTAAAAACTGACAATGCCCGGGAATATTTCAATTCTGTCCTGGGCTCATCTCTCTTAAATCAAGGAATAGTCCACCTAAGTTCATGCATCGACACACCCCAACAAAATGGAATTGCAGAAAGAAAAAATAGACACTTATTGGAAGTAGCCCGATCTCCTATGTTCTCCACACATGTCCCGAAACACTTATGGGGAGAGGCAATCCTTACAGCAGCATACCTAATTAACAGAATGCCTTCTAGAATCCCCAAATTCCAAACCCCTCACCAAGCCCTCCTTCAAGTATTCCCAAACACCAAAATAATCACCTCTTTGGATCCTAAAATATTCGGATGTACGGCATTTGTTCACATCCACCAACACCACCGAAGCAAATTGGATCCAAAATCCATCAAATGTGTGTTCCTTGGATATTCTTCCAACCAAAAGGGCTATAAATGTTACTCTCCCATCACCAAGAAAATATACACCTCCATGAATGTCACCTTTTTTTAACATCAAGCATATTATCCCAAACCTTCAATTCAGGGGGAGAACATAAATGAATATCAGCTTTGGGATGATTATCATGACAATGGCAGCGAAACTCACCTTCCTCAGTCAACCAGGGATGCCTCATGCCCATCATCATATCTACCAAATGCCATTGAAATTCTGGAAAAACCCGAGAGTCATCCACCTGCAAACACAATTCAACCACTTGACCAAACAGAGTCTTCCTTCGCCTGTAAACACTTTCCACACCCCTGTCCGTAATATGTCCAAGTCTCCTCAACCTGCAAGTAAAGAGTTCCGTGTCTATACTAGGAGGACGAGGCCTGAGAGACAGATAGTGCAATCAATACCTCTCACTCTGGACCAAGATTCTGAACCAAGTTCAAATCCTGCTCAAATATACCAAGGTAAGGAAAATTCTAGTCCTGAGGATATTGTACCTATCATTGGTGATTTGGATATGCCAATTGCTCTGAGGAAAGGTGTTAGGTCTTGCACCAACCATCCTGTTTGCAAATATGTGTCATATGCAGGGTTATCACCATCCTACCAGGCTTTTGTCTCTTCTCTTGACAGTGTACAGGTACCTCACTCTATTCAGGAAACTCTTAATGATCCCACATGGAGAATGGCAATGAATGAAGAAATTGGTGCTTTGGAGAAGAATGGTACATGGGTAATTTCTGATCTTCCTAATGGAAAGAAACCAGTTGGATGTAAATGGATTTTCACTATTAAACACAAAGCTGATGGAAGTATTGAGAGGTTGAAAGCTCGCCTTGTTGCTAAGGGCTTCACTCAGTCTTATGGGATAGACTGCTAGGAAACTTTTGCCCCAGTTGCCAAACTTAACACTGTTAGAGTCCTACTCTCACTTGCTGCTAACAGAGAGTAGCCCATACATCAATTGGATGTCAAAAATGCATTTCTAAATGGTGATCTAGAAGAAGAAGTGTATATGGAGATTCCACCAGGACTGGAAACTACTTCAAATCACAACAAGGTATGCAAACTTAGGAAATCTTTGTACGGTTTAAAACAGTCTCCTCGTGCATGGTTTAGCAAGTTTGCACACTCAGTAGTGGGGCATGGATATACTCAATGTCAGGCAGATCACACCCTGTTCATAAAGTTCTCCTCTGAAGGGAAGGTTGCAGTCCTAATAGTGTATGTTGATGACATAATTTTAACAGGTGATTATGAGGACGAAATAGTGAAAATGAAGAAGCTATTAGCCAGGGAATTTGAAATCAAGGACCTCGGCTATCTTAGATATTTTCTTGGCATGGAGGTAGCTCAGTCTAAGAAGGGCATATTTGCCTCTCAACGTAAGTATGTTCTAGATTTACTGAAGGAGACCGGTATGTTAGGCTGTAAACCAGAAGATACTCCCATGGATTCAGCCAAGAAGATTGGGACTGAAGAGAATAGTGCACCAGTGGACAGGGGGAGATATCAGAGACTCGTTGGTCGCCTCATTTACCTCTCACACACTCGACCTGACATTGGGTTCCCTGTTAGCGTTGTAAGTCAATTCATGAATAACACGACAAAAAAACATATGGAGGCAGTGAACAGGATATTGAGGTACCTTAAGAAGACCCCAGGAAGAGGATTGTTGTACAAAAAGAGTGACAACAGGGAAATTGAAGTCTTCTCAGATGCTAACTGGGCAGGAGATGTGTCTGACAGGCGTTCCACATCAGGGTATTGCTCTTTTGTATGGGGAAATCTTGTAACTTGGAGGAGCAAGAAACAACCCGTGGTGTCGAGAAGCAGTGCAGAAGCGGAATTCAGAGCTCTAGCCCTAGGTATTTGTGAAGGGATGTGGATACAGAGATTACTCAGTGAACTGGGAGTTAATAACAAGAAGCCTATCACGATGCTATGCGATAATCAAACGGCAATTAGCATTGCAAAGAATTTTGTTCACCATGACCGGACAAAACACATCGAGATAGATCGACACTTCATCGCTGAGAAAATTGAAAACTCAATTGTGCAGCTCATATACACACCTCCTATGTCTCAAACGGCGGACATTCTCACCAAAGCTCTTCCACGAACTAATTTTGAAGAACTATGTCACAAGCTGTGTATGTACAACATTTACAACCCAGCTTGAGGGGGAGTGTGGAATTCTCGCCCATAATCAGTCAGTAATTATAGGGATTTTAGTTTCCTATTTTTGGTATACTATAATAAAAAGAATCTGGTATTATATGCCAGATTTCTCCTTTATTATTATTCTTTCCTTTATTTTTTCTTTCCTTAGTTAGTAGAGGAATTTCCTCCATTAGTTTGTTTAGATCCTAGTTTTGTGGGCTGCTGAAATAGCAGCCAATCTCTCTATATATATGTATCGAAAGTTACTGAAAAAAATGAAGAATTATTCTCTCAAAAATCTTCAGAGTCCTATACAATCAAGCATTATTCCAGAAAGAGGAAAAAGAGGGGATAATATCCTCTTAGCTCATGAATTATTCAAGGATCATCATAAAAATGGGGGATCTCTTAGGATGGCTGTTAAAATTGATATCAAAAAGGCTAATAATTCTTTGAATTGGGATTTTCTTCTTGGTTCCATGAAATATTTTGGATTTCTAAGAAAATTTATTGACAGGGCCAGTTTACGTGTGTCTTCTCCAAAATTCTCTATTTCTTTGAATGGGGAGTCAGTAGGGCCACTTTGATAGCAAAAAGGGGTTGAGGCAAGGAGACCCCATTTCTCCTTACTTTTTTCGGTTGATAATGAAACTTTGGAATCTGATGATTAGGAGAGAGATCAAGTGATTTCAGATTTCACTGAAGGCAGGTTTCACTGAAGGTGCAAGAATACAAAAATTGATAAGATATGTTTTTCAGATAATTTTCTTCTGTTTTATCATGGAGATTATATTTCAGCTAATAACTTGAAGGAGGCTATGTCAAAAAAACAGTACTTCTATTGTTGGGGTTGATGAAGATGTGAAGGCTCAGCATCGGCAGTGTCGGCAAATACTTGAGGAGAGTTCCCCTATCCGATACATCATATCCCTTAGGTTTCCTCTAAACTATCTAGTGTTGATTGTAGAAAACTTCATGAGAAGACTGAACAAGGATAAACTCTTGGAGGAACAAGAATTCGTCTTATTCTAGGAGGCTTCAGCTGATAAAAACTATTCTTTCTAGTATTCACATCTTCGGGTCTAATCATTTGATTCTGCCCAAGAAAATTTTGAAACAGATTGATGAACGAAGGAGATTTTTGTGGTCCAGAACTGAGTTGAATTCCTCTGGGAGTAAAATTGCCTGGGAAAATGTTTGAAACCTTCAGTTGAGGGAGGATTGGGGATCAAAGGTGTTGTGGAAAGCAATGATATTTTTATGAAGAGGCATATTTGGAATTTATTAAATGAGACTCGGCAATCTATTTGATCCATTTGGATTAGAAGACAATATTTGAATTTTGAACGACATGATTTTCTGAAATATAAGGCCTCCTCAAAATTGTTCTAGGAGCAGATACTATCAGTTGGAGTGCTTCTTCTGCTGGGCAGTTCAATGCTTCTCAAACTCGGGAGAAATTGAGAGCTAAAGGAGAAAAGGTTAGTTGGAAGCATTTGATATGGTTTAGGGAAGGAGTCCCAAGATATGGTTTTATTATATGGTTAGGCATTCTTAGAAAATCGCCTACTCATGATAGATTGAGGAAGTTTACACAGGATCTGGAGACTAATGTGTTTTCTGCGACAAGGATACAGATGATCATGACCATTTTTTTTCTTTTCAAATTCTCCTTTCCTGTCAAAATCTTGAACTCATTGAGAATAAGTGTGCTACAAATCTATCTTTCCAGTCATGGGATGATTGGCTGAGATGGACTCCCACTCATCTTAAAGGCAAAAGAAATGTTCATTCTATCTCAAAACTTGTTTGATCTGCAGAGATCTATTTATTTGTGGAGAGGGGAACTCGACAATATTTGTGAAGAAGAGGTGAAGACGTTGAGATGTTAGGGAGGGAGATCTATAATGCCATAAGGTTGAGGATGTGTTCTTGGGAGTTTAGAAATAAGCTTCCTACAAACCTGTTGGTTAGATGGGGCTTGGATAAGGATTATCTGTTCTGCATGGTCTGTTTCAGTAGTTTCTTCTTGTTGTTTGTTTAGTGGTTGGATAGGTGAATTCAGTCTCATGTAGTCTTTTGGGGCTCTTGAGCCTGTTTTGTTATTGTTGCTTTGCTTTTGGGCTATGCCCCTGTGCTTTGTAGTTGCTTCTTCCTTTTGGAGTGTTTTATAAATTTTAATTTTCCTAAAAAAAGGCATGAGTTTTAGTCTGCGCATGTATTACTAACTTAAATAACTTACATAACGCTTACATCAAGAAAGATGAATCTCATCAAACCTATGGCTATTTTATTTTCAGTTCTAAGCGAACTCTAAAATAATGACAGTGAGTCTAAAAGAGGAAATGAAAAAGAAATGCATTGCTACAAACTCATCTTTTTTGGTAAAGTAATGCATGTCTGAAAGTTGTTAGTAGATCTGAGAAAACAAGTGTTTGTTCTATAGTTTGAATAGAATAAATGGACATTTTTAATCTTCCGAAGAATCAATGGGAATCTTAGTTCCATTGTAGCCAAAAAATAATGGATCGGGGTTACAGACATGATGGTCATCAACCTCGTATGGATGATCAAAGAAACTGACGAGACATAAAACACAGCACAGCAGCATGCAAAATAAAATTCTGTCAATGCATGTCTATACCAATTCAACAAATATACGAGTTAACAGTTTATAGATCAATAATCAGTCTTCTGCACAAGACAACTAACACTCCGAAGAGTGAATCCAACATTGGAGAACGTAGACTCACATAAAGGTCATGTTCAGCATAATCGAAGGCCAGATAAAGGGACATGTCCATGTGATTGATGTGCACATTTACAAGCTTCACCACATTCTCGTGTGTTATCTCCCGAAGCAACTGCATCAAAGCCGTTGATATTTTGAGTACAGAGAAATATGAAAACAGCATACCAACAGAAAATAGTTCCCAAACTTGGATTTTGTGATCATAAATAAAATTGTTTATAAATCTAAATGCCAGAAAATAGAATTCAAAGAAACCAAGTTTATGTTTACACCCCACAAGTATCAAATAACCATATAAGCAAGCTCAGTAAAATTATATAGGTTCGCTTAAAAAATAGCGCAACTCTTATTCAGGTAACATCTTCATGCTAAATGAATCCGATTACAAACTGCAAAATTCATCCAATTACTAGGTGCAAAGGCTTACCACTAGGTTTGGTTTAATATGAAATTTGTAGGGTCATCCATGTAAGTAGCTACTATTGTCTCCATAGCTAATATAATTATTCATCTGAAAAGTATATCAAGTAAAAATGCGCTAAGAGAATTGTCTACTTAGCTTGCTTACTTCATTGTGGCTCAAGGTACCTTTTGTACATGTTTTATTTATTTAATTGTAAAATATGAGAAGATGGGAGTTCCTACTTTAAATTTTTTTTTGGCAATATCTAAGTGAGTTGCATAAAACAGAGGCTTTTACAAACTTAGGGGGTCTTCAATACGTCTAGAAAGTCCAGGAGGGAGGGTTCCCCCAAAGGGTAAGAGCCGCTGGACTCAAAAAAAAAGTTTATGCAACAAGGACTACTTAAGAAAAGGTAAAGCTATAAGTTTATCATTAAAGGACAGGTGGTTCCGTTCTTCACATATGAACCAGAAGAGATCCGGAGGAATCAACTTCCAAGTCCTCATCAGTCTACTATTGGGCAGCCAGTTGTGGCCTTCTCTTTACTCTCCCTTTCACTCCTTCCTCATGAACCCTAATTTTTCAATTCAACTTGGTATCAAAGCAATTGATCACCCTGTAAACACCCACAAGTCAAGGACTCAAGAAAGTTGATCAAAGCAAATCATGCATATGTCAACGCCAAAGAGATGACCCCATGTCCCATGATGTTGTGAACATGATGTGATCACCTTGAGGCGCCTAGCTCATGTGATTTTTCCAAAACCCTTGGCAC
Source organism: Eucommia ulmoides (assembly GCA_016647705.1). NCBI lineage: Eukaryota > Viridiplantae > Streptophyta > Magnoliopsida > Garryales > Eucommiaceae > Eucommia > Eucommia ulmoides. The sequence continues at coordinate 54,136,870 of CM028339.1, forward strand.
CATCCTTTGCATATTTTTTTATTTCGGTAAGGATTTTGGATTTCCTGCCACAGTTTTCCAAAGAAGAGATGGGAGATTCATCTTCCATGACTTCAAAAACCGTCTGTTAGGAGTCAAGGCAACAACATCGACTGTTTACCATTTATTTAGTACCTCTATAATAATTGGGGAGAAAAAAATAGTACCTTCTTAAAAATTTATACGATAAGTTACTGCAACATCAAGGGGCAGCGAAATAGACTAATAGTAATGGACTAGATATCGTTGAATAAGGCTAGATATTGTTCTAGCAGACAGAAAAAAACTCTTGAACCACGATAAAGGGGAGATCCAAAATTGTGTTAAAGTTGAATAGTTGAATGAATTGCAATAGGTTTGCAAGGGTGTATTAATAGCTCTCAACTAATCCCCAGCCTTGCAACGGGAAAAACCTAAATTTATAGGGAAGGGAAAAAAGAAAAGAAAAAGCAAAACTAATCCTTATACTTGCAGGAAAAAGAAAACATAATCAATTATACATAGAAGACATGAGACGGCATAGAAGATAATCAATTTGAATTTATGCATAACCGGTCAACAATTGAAGCCATATGTTTGCTTAGGTGATTGATGGGGAAATATAGGAAAAGGACGACAGATTCACATTGTAAAATTGGAAAAAGCTTATGATCGGGTACCCAAAGAAGTTTGTGGTGGGCTCTAGAAAAGCAATAACTATCCAATGATTATATTAAGGTGATTCAAGACATATATGAAGGTATAGTTACTAGTATTCTAACCGTTAGAGATGATACTTGTACCTTTCCAATTAATATAAGTTTGCATCAAGTATCATTGCTGAATCCTTATCTCTTTGTTTTAGTGATGGATGAACTCACGAAACAAATTCAAATTGCGGTACAATAGAATATGTTGTTCGCGGATAACATAGTACAAGTTGATGAAACTAGAAGAGGTACTAACATTATGTTAGAACATTGTAGGGAAACCTAAGAGTATAGGGGATTAAAGACTAGTTGAACTAAAATAGAACACATGCATTGCAATTTTAAAAATACTCGGAGTGATGATGACATGGTCAAAAATGGAGATCAAGACGCCACGGGTTGATAATTTTAGTTATACTTCCGGGGAATGGAGAAATCAAGAAGAACATTGCACATAGAGTCAAGACAACATGGTTAAAGTGGAGAAGTGCAGTTGGAGTGATTTGTGATCCTAAGATACCATATTGCAAGGAAAATTCTATAAAACTGCAATAAGGATAGTCATTCTCTACCATTCAAAATGTTGGGCGGTAAACAAGAGACATGCTCAAAAAACTAGGGTAGCATGAGAATGGTAAGGTGGATGAGTAGTAAAATAAGGATGGATAAAGTTAGGAATGAGATTATTAGGGAAAGGTTAGAAATAGCCCCCATTGAAAATAAGTTGAGAGAAAATCATTGTAAATGATTTAAATACGTGTATAGAAAACCTCGGAATGCACCAGTGCAAAAATGCGATTTAATTCAAGAAGGTATTTCAAATGGGAGAGAAGTAAACCTAAGAAAACATTAAATGAGACAATTAAACACTATCTGATTAGTTTGAAGTTAACTGAGAATATAGACCTTGAACAATTTGTATGGAGCCAAAGGTTAAAGGATTCATCTAGACAACACTACTAGATGGAAGAAAGGCTTTATTGTTGTTGTTGTGACCTAACAAAGCTAAAAATGTAAGCGTTATAAACTGTCTACTCATTATTTTGATTCAATCAAAAAGCAAAAGATGTTAAAAAACAAATACTCAAACTTCTCTTTTTTACCCAGCAAACAAAGGGAAATTTTGCGACGGAGGACAAAAAAAAGAAACCTCAGAGAACTCAAATCCTACTTTCTTTTGGTATAATATAATATAATTCCTTAGAAATCACACACACACAACTACACATAAAAGAGCAGAAGAGCGGGCTAAATACCATGATTTCGCGAATGGCAGTGGGTGAAACGCCGTCACCGTCTTTGGATTGCTTGAACTTCTTAATGGCGATTGACTTACTCCTATTCGATTTGATCTTCGCCAGGAAAACCAAACCGTATGTTCCCTCTCCGATCTTCCCTATCAGATCGTACTGTTGCAACCATTCCGGCTTGTTACTGTTGTTACTGTCGTTATTGCCTCTGCCGCTGCTGGTGGTGTTGCCATCACCCATGGTTTTCGGTTTTTTGATGTGCACTTTTCTCAGCTCCTCCCGGGCATGTACTTGCGGACAATAAAATCCCCAATTCGATTTTCTACGCGAATTTGGGCGCTTTTGAAGTCTAAAAGAAATTTGGGCGCGTTTGAGATATAAAAGAAGGGAGCTTCTATAGGTCTATACGTATGTCCCTGTTCATTATGACCCCGTCTTTAAAAATATTATAAAATTATTTTTTTATTCTTTGTATTTATTTAAAGTTATTACGAAATTACTTTTTTATTCTTTGTGAAATAATTTTATTTTTTTATTTTTTTCACCCACCTATTTTCTTAAATTTTCATTCCCCCAACCCCCTACTAGCCGCCCAACACCACATTTTCCCCACCCTTGTCCGTCACCCACTCTTCTTCTTATTGTCTTCTTCTTCTTCTCCTCTTTGTATAGAATAAAGAGAGAAGAGAAGAGGAGATGAGGGGGGAAGGGGGGGGGGGGGGGGCAGTGGTCAGGGGCTGGTTGCCGATTATAGGTGGGGACTGACTAACGATTGCAAGAGGTGGGAGTGGCTGACGGTTGTAGAAAGTGGGGTGTGGGGGATGGTGGGGGCAAGGGGTGGAGAGGAAGATAGATAAACTAAAAGCAAAGAGGGAGAGAAAAAATTGTGACGGGCGGCACCGACTGCTAATGAGATTTTCGTCGTAGAACAGAGGAAGGAGAAGAAGGTGGGAGAGTGCAATTGACTTAAGTAATTTTTATCTTTATTTTTTATAGGGTGTATAACTAGTAAAAAAATGGTGTAAATTACATGCTCTCTTAAAGAAATATATGTGACTATTAGATACACTTTTTCAGAGGAATGAACTTTTTGGGAGGTGAAGATCCCAATGAAAATAAGAGTTATACACCTGTCATTTCGATAAATATTAAAGATGTTTTTCGTTATTTTAATAACTAGTACATATTTTGTGGTTAAAAACAATAATTTTAATTTAATACATTAATATTGAATATCTTATAATTAGATCAAATACATTAATCATGAAGAAAAAAAATTGTTAAGAGTTTATTATTTACCTTCTCAACAAATCTAAATCAATAATTGAAAATGTCTCTAACCATTTGTTAGTTTAAAATATGTAAATATGTCATCATTTATAGAATAGATACCTATTTTTCATTTATACTAGCGTATAACACATGCCTAAAGGCACGGACAAAAAAAAAAGATAACTTTAATAACTAGGCAATGAAGCAAAAAGGTCAATGAATTTAACAACAAAAATATCATTTGAATATAATACGTTGTCTTTTTTAATATATAATAGTGTTTCACATAGTTTCTTTCTTACAAACAATATCAATGATGAAATCTTAAATTTCAAATTAAGGGGACAGTCTTGGACACTTCAAGACATGACGTGGACATATTTTAGGGAACATTAAGATAGTAATTTGTATTTTAAAAATATATAAGATAGTAAATGTAAATAAAATAAATGGATAAAAATGTAAATACCTAAAAATCGAAACAATCTCATCGATATAAAAGTTATTTCAAAAATAAATTACATAATAAATGTATATAAGTTAAAGAGTTAAAGTGTAAATGCCTAAAAGTATGAACAATGTAAATAGTGTATTCTTATTTTCATAACCTATTTTAGAACAATCTCATTAAAGTTCTAACCCTCTGTCTTTTCAATCGAACCGACATGGCGGTACAACCCCTATTCCATTTTGTCTTTTCTATTGAACTGATGAACCCAAATCTTGCATAATCTAGGCCGCTAGTTCTGCGAATAGCTTGGGCTGTTGTGCCATTAGATGTGCGAACCAAGACCATCGCACCATTAGATTTCTTAAAGATATCTCTGATTTGTGTAACAATTAATGAGTTCTCAAATCAACTAGTTTTTTGATTCACAAGTCAACTGATTTGTCACCATTAAACATCTCAAATCTTCACTAGGACTGTTTGATTCACATAAGATAAAAAAATGTGTTTGATTCGCCGTCCATAGGTATTTATCTGATTCTTGTTTTGATCTCTTTGAGCGTTGGAAATCGATATCAAATGTTTGAATATATTTAATTATGGAACACCCAATTTAAATTAAGAAACTCTCAACTTAAATTTGTTAAATTAATGAATAATTAATTGTTTGGGTCTGAAATTATTATATATTATATTGATCAAATTTGATTTTTACTATATTTTCTTTCTTTCCCTTGATAGTTAATCGATCGTGTTTTGATCAATCATAGTTTCATGTTTCACTGTTTCCTTTCCATTAGGAAGTTAATTGTCAAATTTGATACTCGTTATGTGTTCATCCCTTGATAGTTAATTGTTTCTAGATTTGTACATTTCACTGGGCAATGACAGTTTTAATCACTCAAATATGTTTGTGTTACCAAAACAATAGATGAGATGATTTTTATGTAATCTCTAAAACATACAAAATATAAAGTAAAAGCATTATGCACACCTGTAAGGTATACAATATTGAGAAATCGTTCAATAAAGAGTGCCTTACCCACGAACCCTTGATCTATGAGTACAGCGGAAAGAGAGAGTGAACCTAATGACCATGAATGAGCTCGAAACTGGTGTAGGGTTAAATAAAATAATCCAAGTTAGTAAATAACCAAAACTGCCTTTTCTCATTTTTTTTTTAAAACAAAAAAAATTCCTTTTTGTTTTCTTTTTCTTTTTCCCTTCAGCTTTCACCTTCCCCATCAGACCACCGTCGCTGCCCAGATCCACCGCCGACTAGCAACCACACAGAAGAAAGAGAGAGAGAGAGAGAGAGAGAGAGGGTTAGAAAAACAGAGAAAGATGAGAGAGATAGCTCGAAAGGGAGCATCATCCCTTTTGCCTTTAAAGAAATTCCACAATTGGAAGATCCAAATACCTAATCCGGGGTAGCCCACCTGCCTAAATTCCCCGGAAACCCAAACCCCAACAAAGAATCCTTCAGTTCCTGCCGCCACCGATGATCCGAAAACCCTAGAGCTCCCAAAAAGAAGAGATCTCCGCCGGCGAAGAAAGCGATGAGGAAGACAAAGAGGCCGGTGAATGTGGATTCTGCTTGTTCATGAATGGATTGGGTAACATCAACTCTGATCAACCTCCATCATCTCTGATCAACCTCTGGCAGAGCATCATCGATTAAGAGATGGAGGGAAAGAGCGGAAGCTTCAGCGATCAAGCGGTGGGCGAAGAGGTCGACGGCGTACATTGTTTTTATGTTCTAGATCTAGAAGTTCAACCTCAAATTTCATGAAATTGTGGTAAGGAGATGGTAGCGAACGAACCCAGAAGGTAAGGATAGAGAGGAAGGAAAAGTAAATCCATCTTCATCTTCTTTAAGTAAAAATAAACCACAAATCCAAACCCTAAAACAACACCCACAAATCAAAATCAAACCCTGAAACAATACCCACCATTGAAATCAAAATCTTCTTTCGCGAATCGGTCTCTTGGTGGTTCGTGATTTTCATCCCTGTCAGATCCATAGCCTCTATAAGTTGAGTCCTATCGACGACCTGAAACCTTAGCCGCTGCTGCCGTTATTTTTATTGCTCGTCCAGCTGGAACCCCAGTCGCCGCCGCCGTTGTTTAACCTCCTCCTACTGCAATCGATTTCATCCATCGTTCTCTCCAAAACCCTAGTTCAGCGATGGTGGTGTTCGGCGTTGATCATGTGGTTGTTGGTGTTGAGATCCCTGTGTGCACTTCAAAGGTCGGCGATGGTGGTGTTCTGCGATTTGATTTTTGATGCTGTTGAGGGTTGCAGACGTTGATGGTGGAAAAAAAAAAAAAACATGGAAAACATAAAGAAAGTAAAAGAGAAATAAGGGCAAATTGGTCAATGAATTAACTTAATAAGGGTAATAAAGACATTTGATAGGCTGGGGCATTGGTCAAATTGGTAAAAAAAAAAATGAAAATTAACTTTCAAAAAGTATTTTCGAAATCTAAGATTAACATAGGATTTTAGTGTCATTTAACCAAATAGTTCAAAAGGTCTCCCAATAATCGTTTAAAATTAAAAGGATTCTCGTGGTTTCGGTGAATACTTGAGAGGATGTAAATAATATTAAACCAATTTATATTTAAGTTCGACAATTATAGCTAGTAAGGGATAGATAGGGGACTTTAATTTAATGTTAATTAATTCGAATAATTTAAGTAGTTCCTATAATTAAAATTCTCTCCCTCTCTCTCACTTTTTATAAGAGTTGGGTATAAGTAGAAAGTGTGTGAGATAAAGAAGTATTTAAATTTAATATAAATTAGTGTTTATGTTTATTTTTTCTTTTATAGTATTACTTTAGTTTAATTTTTGTAAATTTAATATTTCAATATTATTATTAAATTTAACGTTCACGTGTTATTTACATAATTTTCGTAAATTTAATGTTTACAATTTTCATATTCTATAATTTATGCTTAACCTTGATACCTATAGAAAGTAAGAGAAACGGGGGATTGTAATTTAATGTTAATTAGGGGAAATTTAAGTCATTTCTATAATTAAAATCCTCTACCTCTCTTACTTTCTCCTTATACCCGACTCTTATAGAAAGTCATTTTCTCTTTTATATTATTCATTTGATTTAATTTTTGCAAATTTAATATTTCAGTATTATTACTAGATTACTAAATTTAATGATCATATATTATTTCTAAATTTTTCTAAAATTCAATCTCCAAATTTTTCGTAAATTTTCATATATTATTTCTAATTTAATATTTTTGTAAATAGTCCTCAATTAAAATATATAATCTTTCTTCAATTAGGTATAAGATATATAAGGTTAAATATAAATACACATTTTATAATTATGTTATATTTTATTTTGATTTGAACTGTTTTTTGTCTCCAAGGATATTAGACGATTGAGAAATATATAGAGCTCTTATGTTTGTCATGTGTATAATATAAGAAGTATATAGAGCTCTTTTGTTCGTCTTGTGTATAATATAAGAAGCATATCTCTTATATTCGTCCTATATATAATACTAGTGTATAACTCGTGCCTGAAGGCACGGGTGTAGAATAACCAAACCCAAAAAAAATGATATAATTTTATCTATTATACAACATTCTACATCTATTACATTTGAATATTAATAATAAAACAATCAAGACCAACATAATACATCTATTCATTTGAACACCGATAATAACTAACAATTGAATATCAATTGTAATTAACAATCCAGATTAAAACTTGTACTGATATAAAAAAGTTCAACAATATAAAAAAATCCAATGATATTCTACGGTTTTATATATAATTTAATCTTCAAAGTAAGTTACAAACCAATTGAAATAAAAATAATGACAATAATAAAATTATCCAATCAAAATAATGGTACCGAACAGTTATTGCATAACGCGTGCTTAAAAGTACTATTATGCTTCATTAATAAATCCCAAAAGCACTATTATGTTTCATTACTAAACAATCTTATTACAAATACAAACACTTAAAAACATTTTTAAGAAAAATCCTAACCAAATAAAAAAAAAAACCATAAAACGCATTCAAAAATCAATTTCTTACGACAATAATTAATTTCGTAAAATGAATCTCAAATGAACATAAACATTGTAAGGGAAACCAATAATAATATAACCTTACTTCCTATTTGGATAGAATCAAGGTATAACTTTAAAAAATAAAGAATAACGTGTAAACTTGACAAACTATTTATGCTGAAATTAAAATAAAATAAGCTCACAAAAAAAAATCACATTTTCCTGAAACCTCAATATATATTATCTTATATGTGTGTGTGTGGATGTGTATGCACTCGCGCGCACGCATGTATGTGTGTGTAGTGCACGGACCTTCAAGTAATGACAAAAAATGATGACAAAACAACGCATTTAAAGAGATTTTCTTTATTCTTTGTGCTAAAAATGATAAATAATTCGATGAACATGTGATTATGATTTTTAAATATGATAGGTTTAATTAATATTTTAAAATATGATTTTAAAAGTTAACTGACAATCATATGAAATGAATATTTTAGGTTTGATAAACACATAACGAACTAAAATTTAACAAAATAAAGAGGTAGAGACAAAAGATTTTAAAGTCAGCATAAATTACAAAATATGAACATTTTTAACAGTAAATAGTTGATCACGTGCTCACAAATAGGATGTGTTCTTTAATTACTTGAAGAGTGAGTAATTGCAGAAAAGAGAAAACACACTGCAATTGGGGAGAGAGAGAGAGAGCTGAAAGAAGGGTTAATTAAATTGAATCATAATTAGTAGTTTAATTAAGAAAAATTGGATGAATCAATGTCTAAATTAATTAATTAATTAGCAATTTAATTTGAGAAAAATGGATAAATCATTACCTAAAATAATATTAATGACTAAACTTTTGGCTCTAAACTTAATATGTTAATTTTGACCTTAAAATTAATTAATTGGAAAATTTAATGTGATTAGGACCAAAAATTTAGGCATTAATATTATTTTAGGTATTATCTTTACTAATTAATATTAATTTAGGGCCATATATGTATCCCAACATTTTTTGCCCCAAATTAAATTTCAATTTCCTTTTATGGTCCTAAACTTATATCTCGAAAATATCCTAATTAGCAAATTTGTTTGTCCTAGTCAGTATTTGTCTAATTAATTAATCAATACTATATTAATTTGATTTTCATTTACATTAATCCGATTTCTTGTTTGACAAATCTAGTTTCCTTATACGTCCTCAACTCATGTCTTAAAATGTCCTAGTCAGTATTTCGTTTGTTCTAGTCAGCAACTTTATTTGTCCTAGTCATAAGTTTATTCTAGTCACCTAAAAAATCGTCCTGTTTTATATAATACTAGCGTATAATCCGTGCCTGAAGGCACGGGCATAAAATATACATCATCTATTTGGACAATTATATCAATTTATTTTGTTATTCAATTTTAAATGTTGCATCAACTGAGATAATTACAGTTACAATAATACTTCAGAATAAACAATATTTGTCATGGATAGAGATCCATATTCGGGGAGAAGTACACTTAATCGATCAAATGATGTACACCTTGATAAGGCCATATATAGTTGACTGTGACTAAAAACCGGTGTAGTCAAATCAACTCCAACAAATTTTACTGATTATTCTTGTGATTTATTTATCGTCATAGCATACGCCAAACGAATTAGAAATTGGCGTTTTGTCATTTGAAAAAGAAATTCAGAAGACGATGGTGTCAAGGATATTCTCAGAATGAACGCCAAATTTTCTGCTTTATCCCCTGTCAATATTCGAGCTTCTATTACACGTAAAGAACACCTGACAACCATTAATCGTGTGCCATTACAAAGTCCATCACTTGGTGCGATATTTCTCAATAACATAACTGGACATCCAATTTTCAAATCTAACTTGAACGGAGGTAATCCTAGAGGATCTAAGGAATTCAAGTACTCATTAGGATAACAATTTGTAATTTGACGATCGGCTCCATTATCTTCAGACATTTTATCTGCGGCCAGATATGTGATCGTTTCTCCGGGAAAAATATTTAAAGCAGCTCAATTAATAACACTAACATCGTCATTTCTTGCAGAAATGATGGAACGTTTAGTTAGAAATGTAGGGGTAGCAACGCTGGGTGTACCTAAATGTGGATAAACTGAAGATATTAGTTCAACCACATTACGATACTTGTGTATGGTTGATGGCAGTTGTACGATTTCATGTGGATCACTGCCAACCTATTTAAAGAAAAAACAAATGTAAATGAATAATTTAGTATCAAAGCATATATAAGTAATCTATTGCAAACGAAAGAATGTTAAAATATGTTTAAATGAAATATTACCTGAAATAAATATCTCGAAAACTCTGCATTTTCAATGTTGCTACTATTTAGGCGCATGTGTAAATTCAAAGTTAAGACATGTATATCATTCCAAAGGTACGAACGTCTCAACGATGCTGCCATAATTTGTTGACGGACACCTTTAGGTATGACAGGTAGAATTTGCCGAAAGTCTCCTCCAAGAACGACCGTGATACCCCCGAATGGATTTGGATTACTGCAAATATCTCGTAGCGTGCGATCCACAGATTCAACACAGTACTTATGTTGCATCGGAACTTCATCCCAAATAATTAACTTTGTCTCTCTAAACATGTCGGCATGCAACGATTGTTTATTGAAATGACAAATTGAATTATCAAGAATATCTAGAGGGATGCGAAATGTGGAATGTGCAGTTCGACCTCCTTTAAGTAGTAGAGATGCAATACCGGACGATGTCACAGTAATGACAATATATCCGAGACTACGACATTTTGTTGCTATGGTATTATATAGAAACGTCTTTCCTGTACCAGCACCACCATTCAAAAAGAATATTTTCCCTAGATTTTCAAATACTGATGAAGTGATTACTTCATATGCAACACGTTGGCCTTCATTGAGACGATCAATATTACACTGCACATTCTCTTGTTGGGCTTCACTTTGCATTTGACGATGCTCCCATATCAATCTATTTCCAACTACCATATTCCAATTTTGGACAGGTTGTGGAATCGGCGAAAAGTCTGTTAAGTTCTTGCCCAATTCTTGAAGTATTTCATTCAAAAGATATAGACCATAGTCTTTAATCTGTGCCTCGCTTGGGATGGGTATCGAAAACAACATGCGAAGTTTGTGTGGGAGATCATCACATATATGTATCCAAAATTGATCCCACAATTCACATGAATTTACAGGAGAATATTGTGTGAGAATGACACAAAATAATCTTCTCAGTTGATATCTAGTACTCATAATAGACGCCCCTTGAAGACATTGTATCCATTCACCATCATCTTCCAATAGCCCCTTTGCTACACATGCAGCTTTGAATGTTGCATGTTCAACATTGTTAACAATGCGTAGACACCTAAATGATTGCGGCCCTTTGACTACGGTCAATAGTAGACGCAAATAAAATCGTTCGCCCGAATTGGGAGGCGCAAAATACATCCTGCCGATGGCAAATCTCCTCTTTCGTAGCTTTCAACATTTTTCAGTTTTATTCCAAACAAAATGCTGGGGAAACTCTTGATAAGTATACACACGTGCAGAAGCATGTGCATCACAATATGCAAAAAATTCTGTTAGAGTCGACTTCTGTGATTGAGCTCGAGAAATGATAGACTCCATTGTTTCAGTAGGATTGAAGACAACCTGATGCATTCCTTGCAAATGAAGTGCCAATCGAACAACTGTTGGATTCTCATCGTGCAAAGGAAAACTCAACAATCGCCAAGCCGCCTTAGACGGTCCAATGTATCTTGCATCAAGATATTGCTTGATTTCATCAATCATTCCCAAAATTAATGTCGTCATATCACCTCCTTTATATATATATTTGTGGATATATTTGACACACCTAATTCCAGCGCATACTTCAACATTAATATGACAGTCGAACATCTTGGAAAGGTACGGATTGTATGGGACGACGTCTCTATTATCAACTTGTTGCCCCTTCACTGTATAAACTTTACCATCATCACGACGACGGTAAATGGGATATCCGTCTTGATCCATCGTTGTATACTCCGTGAAATCTCGTGGATATCTCTTAGTGCATCTGTCGTTCTCCATACACGGGGCTTGACAATTTCGAGCACCACATGGTCCGTGAACTATGCATTTTTTTACAGTCTCGAAAAGTTATGGATCTTCATTTGGATCTAGAAATTCAGCACAAACTATTCTGTCTACTTGGTCGTACGTTCGAATTTTGTCTACATCATCAAGAAATATAAGTAAGTGCATATGCAACAGACCACGTTTCTGGTACTCAGTTGTAAAAACATGGGCAAGTTTTTTTTCCAAATACTCGAGTGCTTTCAATCTCTTTCATTAGAGCATTTCTTTTTAACTCGAAAACACGGGCAATTAAGTCTGGACGGTCAGTTGGTGTCTGATGTGGCAATAAAGCTTCAGTGATTTCTGTCCAACTTGGATTCGTAGTCATGGTAAGAAACACGTCAGGGTGATGGTGGTATCGCGTTATAGCCATTGAATCTTGGAAGATTTCAAATATATGTCTTGGACTACCAATAAAAGATGATGGCAAAATCATTCGTTGACCTATTTGATTAGGTTCCATCCCATCTAATACTACATCAGTAAGACTTTGATAGAGTTCACTACGAAGGTTTGGTTGATGTTGCCTAAAGTAATTCAACCTATTTTGCTCAGTCGCAGCCCAAGCATCTACCAAGAACTCTTGAAATAATTTTCCTCCCCTTAGAATTGTCGAATACTCTATTGGCCTTTCAAACATATGGTAGCTGTAAAATTGCATTTGAGTTAGTCGAGTATTTGTGTGTCGACCGTGAATCACATCCCATTGTCTAAATTCAGGCTCTCATCCAAGCTCACCAAAAGGGAATAACAAAACGTAATGCAATGGTAGATAAGCCGGATGACATTCATTGATTTGCATTAGTCCATTACTCCCTTTTAAATGTAGAACAACATCTCATCGTATTGGTCTCAGTTCCATCCCCTGGTAATATGACGGCCACCTCATTCGTTGTCGGCATATTATATCTCCGACGATCGTTAGAGGTAGTATAGTGAAGAAAAGTAGGCAACGTTTGTTGTTCCAAATCCAATTGATTTAAAATTGCAAAAGCTTGACGAAATTTATCTACAAATGCATTATGTTACAACAATGTATCTTGAATAGTTTGCAAAACATCTTATCTCAAATGAGGATTTCTACGACTTCTCATACTAAAAGCGAAATCAGGATCGTAGATGTACAATTGAGAATAAATGGGATCTTGTCCCGGTTCTGGAATTAATGTTCCTGTCCGATGACGCAACTCTCCATGTATAGTAAATGTTGTTAGGCCTCTTCCGGAAAGTAGTCTTGTATCCAATTTAGCACCAAGGCTTATAAAAGCGTTACTTGCATTGTACTCTCTCGAATAACGTCGAAATGATTTCGATATGTCATCATTACCATCATATAGCGCTTTAATTTGGGGAGAAGGTGTGAGAAGTAGTGGAAGCCTAACCTTTCCTTGTAAACAACATGTACCAAAAAGAGGACGTCGTTCGGATGATTTTGTTAATCTCTCATCCATCCAGTGTAACGCAGAACAATGAGGACACATGACATTCATTCTACCAAGAGAGTGTCAATTTGAACTTGCATAAACATCACGGTCGGCAGATGGATTGTTCACCTCATCCATATCTTGATAATTGTAAAACTCCTCATTGGTAGTATTTGGCGGCCTACATTTAATGAATAACAAAGTTATTATATAGATCTTAATACCATATATGTGAATGACGTATTTAATTAAATGAATAAGATGAAAAATAAACTTACCATATACTCCCAAAAGGTAGAATTGGATCTTCAACTGCTACGACCGGGCTTTCATTTAAGTTTGGGTAAACAAAAGGTTCCGAGTTACCGCACAGAGAAAGACATGCATCGTCAATTATACTGAGAGAATGAGGAATCAAATTTGTATCCATCCCAGCGTTAATAGATAAATTTCCTACACGATCAGTATCATGATTATCGGCAAAATGTTGACAGGTTGAAGTTGACCTATAGCTGGCAAGTATTAAATTTTATACATCTAGTGCTTTTAAACATTAATACTTAAAAACCTAAATAATGAATTAGTATAATACTTTATATCAGACAATACAACTGGTTCCTCAACTTCGGGCACTGAGTATTCATTCGGAGTCACGGCATCAAACGTTTCCGTAAGATTGCGTGGAGATGGCAAATTTGGTTCAACAATAGAATTCATTTTATACTCCATGAATGATGGAGTAGTGCGATCCATAAGGAGATCCACAATTCCAGGAGTACGTAGACTCGTAATCACTGATGGCCCACATGATTGTAAAATCATTCTTCGTTGCAGTGGAGGCTGAGATGATTCTTCCAGTAGTAAACGATCCCTTTCTACATATTGAATATTTCAAAATTTTCGCTGATCGGATCTCTCTCGTTCTCTACGTGCTCGTTGAGCTATAGCACGTTTTGATATAACATTATTGTTAGGTACTATATATTCAGAAGGTAATGTCAGATTGGTCTCGAAAGTGAAATCCATTTCATATTCCATTACTGGCTCAGTAACTTGATCACTGAGAATTATAGGGGTATATCGACTTGTGCTTGCCGATGACACAGAGACTTGTGTAACCATTCTTCGTTTTGGCATGGGCTCTGATAATTTTTCCAAAAACGGTTGACCTCCTTCCAAGCATTCACGATTATCTTTATTAAAGCGACCACTCTTCTCTCGATCAACTCTTTCCCGTTCTCTTCGTTCTCGTTGAGCCAGAGATCTTCTTGACATAATGCTTGGGCTAAATGTTCTTGAAATATCACTTGAGCGAGATGTTCCACCTTCTTGACATTCTAGAATCGGACGACTAAGCCTTTCTCATTCCCTTCGCCTTCGTTGGGCTAGAGCAGCTTTTGATATGACATTATCATTGAATACCTAGTGGTAACATATGTTTGATTCTTCAATTTTGTAGATTGAAGAAATGAAAACGGAAAGTGGAGGAGTGTGTGACAAAGTATGAACTAAAATAGGTACTACATAAAACCATAAATAGAATACAATACGCTAGAGTATAAATAAGAATACGATCAACTCAATATCACGCAAAACGCAAGAGTATAAATACGAAATCAGATTAGATAAACAACTATACATTTAAAATGATAACTAATTATAATGATAAGTTATCTGATTGAATGTACTGTAATGTCAATGAAGTTTTGTTTCTCATTCTCGTTTTACTTATTTGATTCATGCTCTTTAGTGGTTCTCTTTTCAATTTGATCATATGGATGAAACGTTATTGTTAATGATCATAGGAATAATCTATAAAATCAAATCATTTTTTGTTGTTGCTGATAGAGATCAAGTTAACATGTTAGCATTATCCATTATTTAAGTAAAACAAAATAGTCGTTTAAAGATAATTATTTGCTAATTTCATTTTTTATTATGGTTGTATTCTCCATTTGGTTTATGATTTATTTATAAACAATGTGTATATTTCTTAGATATATTTCTATTACAATAGATATTTTGGTTCTTATTATATCATTGTTTCGTTTATTATTTGTGTTTTATAGTTTATCTCAGATCTCTAATGTATTGTAAGATTAGTTTATATTTTATAGATTGAACATGTGATTATGTTGGGATGATAAAATAGTGATAATTAAAATTTAAAAATAATTGACTCTAATTAATCTTAGTAATTACATACATACCACGTTACCATTAACGTTCTCCTTCCCGACGTCCGCACTATTTCAAGTAAAACACACTTTCTCTTTTCCTTTACTATTTGAAGTCGAATTTTCTTTCGATTTGTTATCATTCCCCTTCTGTTTTTCCATAACTAAATATTTTTCCTTGAAAAATATAAAACGAATATATTTTTTAGAAAACAATACATCACATTTGCATGGCAAAGATACAAAAGTAAAATATTCAATGCGAATTATAAAGATACTAAATTAAAATAACAATATTTTAATTTAAAAATTAATTGAATAATTGGCATATTACTTAAAGATTGTACATAAGCAAAAGATCAACAAAGTATAAATATATAACATTAATTCCATTGCATTAAGATAATATAAATTTAAATACAACAAAATAAAGAAATCAATTCACATGTCTATAATTTAAAAATAACAACATAAATGACAACATAAAAAATAACAATCGTATTATTCTAGAAATCTTAATGACATAACGTAAAAATTAAAAATTATCTATTATTCAAATAAAACTAAACGAAAGTCGAAACATCTTCAACTACCGAAGAGAACAAACAACTTGACGTGGTAACCCTGCAAAAGAAAAAGAAAAATATATATATTAGATATAAAATTTAAAAAACATATATTTTGTTTAAAAAATAGGTTAAAAATTATTTATACCTTAAAATCGTCAGTTTATGGTACAATTTCATTGCTCTGGCTGCCCATTTGTAGTTGAACCTCGTAATCCTCCAACGCCTTTAAGCATATTTGATCGTTTTCGATACTCTCTAACAACTCTCCTAATGCTCTCTAATCTAGATATTCTTTTTTTAAGACTCTATAAACTCTAGTTCTAGGCCATGACGAAGGTAGGGTGCGCATTATTACATACACCAAGACTGCAATGTTTGGTTGGAACCTTCTACGTCTTAGGTTGTAGTACTGACGCTCTTTTCTAAGTATATGCTCTCTGACACTCTTGTTTTCATTCATTTTTCCTCTTTCGAATTCTCTCCACAATGGATGCACATCCCGCTCAGCCTCCTCTAAAAATTGCACAAATTCAAATGCAGTAAGAGGTTGATGATTCTCAAATATATTCTCTTTCGCAACAGTCCAATTTGATGGCAAACCATCTGCAATTTGGTTCATTATATCTCTCTCACTAATTTTATACCTATAATTCTGCAAACGCCTAGCACTTAAAATCTTATTCATTCCATATTCTCGCACGGGACAATTTTGTAAATAAGGCTTGTAACAGTAGAAATGTTTTTCCTTACGCAACTCTAACCTAACACTCGTTTTCAATACAATAGCGGGCCGTACCATATTGCCTGAGATTTAAGGACAATAATCGTAACATAAGTAAATTATAATTAAAATATATCAAATGTAGGTTTTGATATTGATATTATATACACATACATGTATACACAAAATATAAATATATCTAATTTATCATTTTTAAAACACAAACCAAAAACATTTCTAATTTCCGTTGGCTCAAACATAAATATAAAAATAAACATAATGATAGGAAAAGATCTCAAGATGAACAGGAATAGGAACAGAAACAGTAACAAAAAATTAAGAATTGTTAAACAGAAACAGGATATGGATGAGTCCCAATTACTAATCCAAGCCTAGAACTTTGAAACTTGCATAAACAGAGTTGGGTCAGGTCAGACACTATTTGGGAACAAAAAAACAGAAATGGAAACAGTAACACTTATTTTGGGAACAAAAAAACAGAAACAAAAACACTTACCAAATGCCACCTTTAGAAACTTTAATAAGAATGCATCTAATTAAATCTCTAATTTCAAAGGATGGCGTTCGGTAAACAGAAACGGGAACAGAACAGAAACAGAGACGGGAACAGAACAGAAACAGAGATGGGAAGAGAACATAAACCGGTAACAAAAACCCATTTGGCGCCAATGCCAATGCGTTTATGTATTAACCATAGTTCACATTTGGCGTTCAACATAAACAGAAGCATAAACGTAAACAAAAACATAAATCTGGGAACCAAATGCTAACTTGGAACAGAAACAGTAAACAAAAATACAAAACAGCAACGCCAAATCTGAACATGATTTGAACTAACCTTGCGAGGAACGATTGTTGTTGCGAGGAACGATCTTCTGAAGAAGTGTTTTTTCCCTAGCCTCTCTTATAATCTGAAATCATAAGATTAGAGAAACGATCTCAACCAAAATTCAAGCAAAAACGATTGAATTAGAAAATAAATTGCTAGATTCCACATACACGTAACAATCGCCAGTAATTCGAACTACATTTCAAACACAAATACACAAATCCACATAATGTCCCATCAAATTAAAAGAATCAGAATGAGAACAGAAAATCAGTTAAATGAACAATGGGAACAGAAAATCAGGAACAAAACTAAACAGTAACAAAAAACAGAATCTAAAACACAAAATAATCCACATTTAAATAAGAATGCATCTAATTAAACCTCTAATTTGAAAGGGTGGCGTTTGGTAAACAGAAATGGGAATAGAACAGAAACAGATACGGGAACAGAACAGAAACAGAAATGGGAACAAAACACAAACAGAGACGGGAATAGGAACAGGAACAAAACTGAAACAGGAACGTAAACAGAAACAGAGACGGGATCTGAACAAAAACAAGAACAGAACACGAACAGAACAGAAACAAAACAGAAACAGGAACAGGAAAGCAAACAGAACCGGAAACGAAAACAGGAAAATCAATGATTCATCCACAAAAATACAATCGGCAGAAGCAAACAACAAAAAAAAATAGTGAACAAAAACAGAAACAAAAACCGGGAACACAACATAAACAGGAATGGAAATAGAAATAGAAACAGAAATAGGAACATGTATATTTCTCTAAAAAATAATTCAGGAGATAGTTTTAGGAGATGGCGGGTGAAATGGCAAACATTTATTTTTCTTCAAATTCTTAAGAAATTTAAAAAATAGTCTCAAATTACTTTTAAAAATTTTGGGAACAGAAACATATTTACCAATCGCGTGTCAGGACATTGATCTTAAAATTTAGGTAGTGGAAAAAAGAATCAGGGAACAAAAACTAAACGGAGCCTAATACAACGGTGGAACGATGCTATTTCACCATTTTAATGACACACATTTACTAACAAAAAACAGAAACAGAAACGGGGAACAGAAACACAAACACAAACATAAACATGGAACAGAAACAATCAACAAATGAAAACAGAAACACAAAGCTAATTGGACACATTTTTTGCAAATCATAGGCAAATGGACAAACATTTAACCGCAAAAATCAATGATTCATCCGCAAACATACAATCAACAGAAGCAAACAACAAAATAAAAGTAGTAAAATCAAACATGTGAGTTCAAAGCTTTCTGAAATAAGATAGACCTATTGTTGGTTCTGAGATTTTGAATCATGTTTATTGAATTTAACTACTAAAATTTCTTAAGTAGGGAAGGTTTGGGGCATTTGATTAGGACCATTTCTTTTATGTTCCAAATTGTTTGACCAAAGTAATTGATTTCCTATTTTTAGAATAAATATTTGGGAATGGAACTAAATCGTTCCCATACTTATAGGAACAAAAACACTTAAAAATTCCATCTTAGTTGTGTTTCTGTTCAAAGAAAAATTTGTAAAGAAATAGTAAGTTGCTCAAATCAGTTAAATGAATAATGGGAACAGAAAATCAGGAACAAAACTAAACAGTAACAAAAAACAGAATCTAAAACACAAAATAATCCACATTTAAATAAGAATGTATCTAATTAAACCTCTAATTTGAAAGGGTGGCGTTTGATAAATAGAAATGGGAATAGAATAGAAACAGATACGGGAACAGAACAGAAACAGAAACGAGAACAAAACACAAACAGAGACGGGAATAGGAACAAAACTGAAATAGGAACGTAAACAAAAAGAGAGACGGGAACAGAACAAAAACAAGAATAGAACACGAACAGAACAGAAGCAAAATAGGAACAGAAACATGAGAACAGAACAGGAACAGAAACAGGAACAGGAAAGCAAATAGAACTGGAAACGAAAACAAGAAAATCAATGATTCATCCGCAAACATACAATCGACAGAAGCAAACAAACAAACAAACAAAAAAAAAAAAAAACAGCGAACAAAAACCGGGAACATAACATAAACAGGAATGGTTTGTGGCATTTGATTAGGACCATTTCTTTTATGTTCCAAATTGTTTGACCAAAGTAATTGATTTCATATTTTTAGAATCAATATTTGGGAATGGAACTAAATCGTTCCCATACTTATAGGAACAAAAACACTTAAAAAACTCCATCTTAGTTGTGTTTCTGTTCAAAGAAAAATTTGTAAAGAAACAGTAAGTTGCTCAAATTAGGGAGTGAGAGTAAAGAAAACAATTCCAATTCCAAGGCTTCAATGCCATGAAAACCAAACACTACCTTATGTTGTTGTTTCCATTTTCCTCCATTATAGAGCAATCAAACACTAATCAGGAGTTTTATGCTATAGGGTTGTTTTGATTACTGGAACCAATATCAAACAGAAGAATAATAACAAACAGAAAGCAGACACAGACATATTGCATACATGGGGTATGAAATCAAACATGTTCAAATCAAAAACTCGTGTATTGCGGTGACCTTAGCAGAACAAAAGCAATGAGATATTAGAAAAACAATAGAAAAATCAGAACTGACCTTAGCAGTAGCAGTAGATAGTGTATTGAGGTGACCTTTGTAGCTGATCTTCTATTGCAAGGACCGATTCTTGTGAGATGGAGGACTGATGTGAGGGTTTTATAATCGATTGAGAGGGATTCCATCAAGAAACTAGGGTAAAGATTAGAGATTAGGGCAAAGATTTGGGGGAGAGGAACTGGTGACCCTAAATCAACCCGTAACCCTAAATCAATCAATCGAGTGAGAGAGGAAAGCATACCTATTTCCATAGATAGATTGAGTGAGAGAGAAGAAATTGGAGAGAGGAAGAAATTGTCCAAATTGAGCTGGCGAGAGGGATGGATCGATTGGCAGCTTGAGCGAGAGGGAGGGAGGCAACTTGATTTTTGGTGGGTGATGGAGAGAGAAGACAGTGGCGATGATCGGGGGAGATAAAGGAGCGGTGGATCGGGAGAGATTATAGCGGTGCGAATGATCAGAGGCGAGAATGGAGAGCTGACAGAGCGGTGGATCGGGACGATAATGAGCGAAAGTCTGGGAAGAGATGATCGAGTGCATCTGCGGCTGTAACCCTAAAAATGCATTCTATCCTTTTAAGATTAATCCGACGGTCAGAAAATGTCTAAAGGTTTGTCTCCAATCCGACGATCCTCTTTATCTCCGTCCTGATTTATTATATAGATACACACACACACATATATAGAAAAACACATATTATATCTCCTCAATTATTATATATATAAATATATATTCTCTCTTCTCAATTAGATATAAGATATATCAAGTTAAATTTATATTTATATTATATTTTGGTTCAATTTAGACAATTCTTTCTCTCTTAAGATATCAAATGGCTGAGAAATGTCTAGGACTCTTATGTTTGTCCTGTTTTGTATAATAGATATCTAAAACGTCTTTTATCGTATCATATTTTGGTAAGAAAAATAATTTTGTAACATATTATTTTCTTTTTGTTTTCTTTTCTTGTTTCTACAAGTCCTCCTCGCTCTCTCTCTCTCTCTCTCTTATTTTTTATTTTTTATTTTTTTATTCCATATTATTTATTTTATTGTTTTAGTTTATTTTTAATTTTATTTATATTTATTTGTTGTTATGATTTTTATAGAAAATAAAAGAAAAAAATCAAAAGTAACAAACTAGAAAGTAAAAATCTTAAAAAAGAAAAAGCAAATACTTTAAAGTTAAAAAATTAGTTTTTTTTTTTAGTTCTTATTTTGTAGTTTTATGTTTGAAATATTTTTTTCTACTTTTATTTTTTTATTTTTTAGGTTTTTGTTTTTGCTTTTGCTTTTTTATAATTTTTATAAATACAATATTAAAAAATAAGAATTATCTAAACCAAAAATTAAAATTAAAAACAAGAGAGAGTAAATAGAAAATAGAAAATAAAAATTAAATTTATGAAATAAAAAAATAGAAAATATTATATTGCAAGGAAATTTCTGTTAATAAAATATGGTAGGGGTGTCTAAGGTAACCAAGTATTATAAAAATGATAGCGATGTCTTTGGTATTTGTTAAAATGACATGAGGTGTCTCAGATTTAAACTTGAAAAAATAGTGTGAAAATGTTAAGGTAATTTTTTATAACACTTAAATTCAAGTTCAAATAAAAAGATTAATTTATTCTCACGCCGGAGGTTCTTTGGCCGACATCATATCAGTGTCTTCCTTAAGAATTCAACAGTTTTGCAGGTTAAAGGATGAAGTTAAAGAGGATTCTGGCACGTGGGAAGCTGATTGCACGTGCTGAGAATTATGGTAACATCACATTTAGTTCAAGTACAAAAGTTTTATTTTATTTTTAAATATTTTTCTTTCTATTATGAAAATCTTTTGTCCTTTTTAGAAATAAGGCGATACATTTTTTGGTATTTTATGAAATATTTTTCTAGTATGATCTTTTATCAAATGAAGATTTAACAAGCGTGATCCCCAGAGGTTGTTTATTAATATTATCTATGAGTTTATTTAATTTAAAGGGTCAAAATAACTTAAGGTTGCGTTTGGTTAAGGTATTTGACAAATTCAAGGGATTTGTAAATGATGGGATTTCCAAATCCTGAATTTTGAAATCTCATCATTTCCAAATCCCTTATTTGGATAACTATTTTAATTGAAATATTTGATCGTATAATTTTACAATTTTCTTATTTGAATAGGTGAAGTATTTGTAAACGGAATTTTCAAATCCATTGAATTTCATACTTTGTACAAAATGCTAAAAAATACACAAACATTTGCAAACTTCACAAAATAACGAAGAACCCTAAAAATCACTACATCGGATCTTCACAAAATGCACAAATTGGATGATGACCGATGATGTGAATCCCGCTAAGAATAACGAGATCCGACAAGAAAAAGGAACCCAAGATCGTTCTAAGATCAAAATTGGAAGACAAACCTTGACCCGTTGTTTACGACAAACAAAACCTCAGTATTTATGACCTCAACCCGTTGTTTAGTGCGAAACAAGAACCTCGGTATGAGAAAGACGCTACAAACGGTGGTGGAAATCCGTTTAATAAGTCGTTGGTGAATGCCACGGGAAATCCCGATAAGTTCAAATAGTAGTTCAAAGAACTGCAGAGAAAAAAAACTCTCACAATTTTTCAGAATAATCGTTTGTATTTTTCATTGATTAGACGCCTATTTAAAGGCTGACAATTACAAGGAAAATTTCTAAAATAACTACCCTAATTAAGACTAAAATCTGGTAAATAAAATAAGCCTTACTTACCTAAAAGGAAAATAAGGCCACAATTCGCCCCTTAATTGGCTGATCACATACCTAAGATAGAAAATGAAGGTTGAAAGTCTTAAATGACTTTGTTATCAGCCATATACACCCATAAATGTCAAAAACAAATAAAAGGAACATAAATGGCATGCAAGTCTTAGAATCAGACCCCAAAAGGAGTATTCTTAAACGTGCTAATTTAAACTTAACCTTGGCCAGATTCTTCTAGAACTTGAATCATGTTAATGAATCTTTATTACTCCCGTGGATCATGCTCAATGGGCCTCCACGAATTTGCTTGATTCCATGCCTCTTGAATCAGTACGTTGAGTGCATCTTTAAACTTTTTTGCTCGTGCTCTCATAACCGGCCCAATTGGGACTTGAACTAGATCCTTTGAAGTTGTGCTATGATTTGCATCAGTCTCCTCCTATTGAAAAAGATTTGCCCTCAAATCATCACCTACATCAAAAGGACTCAAATCAGTAACATTAAAAGTAGCACTTACATTGTACTCACCAGGTAAATCTAGCTTGTAAGCGTTGTCATTGATGCGCTCTAGGACTTGGAAATGACCATCTCCTCTTGGAAGCAATTTGGAACGTCTTTGCGTCGAAAATCTCTCTTTTCTCATATGCAGCCAAACCCAATATCCGGGTTCAAAAATCAGCTTGTGACGCCCCTTGTTGGCTTGTTTTACATACTGCTCTGTTCTTCGTTGTCTAAGACCTTGTAGTTTTTTGTACAACTCTTGGTAGTAGTAACTTGGAACGAACTGCTTTCTCACCACCGTTTTCATTTTCTCCCATGTATTTATTGGTCGTTCTCTATTCTGCCTCCTGTTTATAATAAGCTAATCCCACCAAGTAATAGCATAGTTAGAAAATTCAATCACAGCTAATTTTACCTTTTTTGCTTCAGAATAGTTGTGGCAGTCAAATACGAACTCCATCTTCTTCTTCCACTCAAGGTATGCTTCAGGATCGGATCTACCTTGAAATGACGAAATCTTCATCTTAATACCACCCAAGTTGTTATCTTCCCGATTCCTAACTTCTCTAAACCGCCCTCCATGTTGCCTATTACTAACAACAGAATCTCGATCATCTTCTTCATCAAAACCAGACCCATAAATACTCTTTATCTTCAACCCTCACTTCCCTCGATTGAACTCTTTCCCTTCTATGCACATTATGAGCGATTTGTGGCTGCCTCACATGTGTACTTTCCATATGATCTATCCGTTCGTGAACCTGCTCCAGTTCCAATTTCATTACACGCCTCATCTCACTTATTATGGCCTCCATAAACACTTTCGGATCAACAAGTTCCGTAGCATCTTCGGCAATGCTCTTAGCACTATTGTGGGACATGATTGCTGCAAAGCAAATTTAGAAAGAAATGACCTCATAATTATCGCCCTTACGTGTTTACACTCAAGAATGTGATGATCTCTACACTCGTGTTTCACTCAAAAATATATGTGGCTTTTAACCCTCTAATGTTCTCACCACTCTTGCGTTTTTCGACTCGATAATTCTCTTTTAGCTCTTTTGAAACTACACAAACAATACTCAAAATTTCCAGCAACAATTCACCAAGAACTCATCAAGGAATTTCAGGTTTTAAAAGTAAGAATACAAGGAACAAGACTGATTAGATTTTCGGAAGGACAAAATAGCAAAATTTCCACGAAAAAAATTGATCTTCGGGGTGATGTGATTTTTGAGCTTAATGGAACCAAAATGGTCGAAAACAAACAATTTTATTTTTTTTATTTTTCTGTGCTGCAGATTTTTTTTTTTTTTTTGCGACAACTTAAATGAAGATTGAAGATGCACTCTACCAAAAGAAAAAAAAACGAAAATTGGACCAGATATAAATATTTCGGCAGAAGGAGAAAAAAAAAGATATGTGAAACCTGATTTAGACCTTGGTCTGATTACCAAATGATGTGAATCCCGCCAAAAATAACGAGATCCAACAAGAAAAATGAACCCAAGATCGTTCTAAGATCAGAATTGGAAGACAGACCTCGATCCGTTGTTTAAGACAAACAAGAATCTCGGTATTTAGGACTTCAACCCATTGTTTAGTGTGAAACAAGAACCTTGGTATAAGGAAGACGCCACAAATGGTGGTAGAAATCCATTTGATAAGCTGTTGGTAAACGCCACGAGAAATTCCGATAACTTCAAATAGTAGTTCAAAGAACCGCAGAGGAAAAAAAACTCTCACAATTTTTCAGAATAATTGTCTACATTTTTTATTGATTAGACGCCTATTTAAGGGCTGACAATTGCAAGGAAAATTCATAAAATAACTACCCTAATTAAGGCTAAAATCTGGTAAATAAAATAAGTCTTACTTGCCTAAAAGGTAAAAAAGGCCACAATCAGCCCCTTAATTGGCTGATCACATACCTAAGATAGAAAAGAAAGGTTGGTAGTCTTAAATGAATTTGTTATCAGCCATATACACCCATAAATGTAAAAAATAAATAAAAGGAAGATAAATGGCATGCAAGCCTTACAATCAGACTCAAAAAAGAGTATTCTTAAACATGCTAATTTAAGTTTAACTTTGACCAGATTCTTCTAGAACTTGAATTATGTTGATGAATCTTTGTTGCTTCCGTGGATTATGCTCAATGGGCCTCCACGAATTTGCTTGATTCCATGCCTCTTGAATCAGTCTGTTGAGTGCATCTTTAAACTTCTTTGTTCGTGCTCTCGTAATCGACCCAATTGGGACTTAAACTAGATCCCTTGAAGCTGTGCTATGATTTGCATCAACCGAATTGACGAAGACCAAATTGGAGGACGATGATGCGATTAACGAAGACTAAATACTTAGATCTATCGGGTGTGTCCCAAATTCTATTGAAATTCTCCGTTTAAGTGCAACAGCAGTTCAGGACGAGTTATTTTGGGCGGGTATGGGTCAGTTTAGCGGGTTAATCAGGTATTTGAACACCCCTAATGCTTAGGGATTGATTCAATATAGATCAAGAACCAAATCTCGAATATAGTTTATACTGATTAAAAAGTCAAACTTTCGTTAATTTTTTTTTTGCGGTTAAATTACTTCACTATACACAAAATCAAAATAGATAAAGAAGTAAAATGTATTAAGATAATCGAAAAACGAATACATGCCCTTAACTGAGTCATTTATCATCTTATATTTTAATTTAATTATTTTTATATTTTATGATTAAAAAATCTAAAATCAATCTTGTTAAATTCAACCGAAGAATAAGATAAAAATTAATAATTACAACTCAATCCCTGTGGTTCGACACCCGCACTTAAGCACATTAAACTACAATATTTTACACTTAAATTGGGTATTAAATATGATTGATCAACATGCCCTAATGTCGGGACCACACTATGGCATAGTAGTATAATAATAAAAATCACTTTTTATATTTAACATTTTATTTGATCCATTTAACGTCATAAAACTGCTCATTTTGATAAAAAAAATAATCACAATTTAGTACAAAAATATAATTTGACAATTTACATTAGAAGACATTACACTCACCTAAAAAATTACGCTGCTATTACACTATCACCGTAATACTGACGTAGTTGATGTCGCCTATGAACCTTCCTAAATTAAGAATTTATCTAAATAAATATGAAATGCGATACGTGACACTAAAATGCAATTTTTTCCATTCCCAAATTTTATTAATTATACGAAATTATTCAACGCCTAATTTCTTAAGTCGATATTAACTGTACAAAAATATTATGCCAACAATTATAAAGTTTTTCTAATTAATAATCTAATCTACTAAAAAATATTAAGCAACTGTTAATAATATTTTCAATGAAATACTAAAAATATCAAACCATCAGTTTAATAAGGATCGTAATTTATTTTAAATTGAATTCTTTATCAATAATTATGACTATCTATAAATATATAAATCTACTACACACACACACATACACACATATATATAATACTAGTAGATAACCTGTATCTAAAGGCACGGGCTAAAAGAGATACATTAATTTGAAAAAACAATATCTTTAAATTGAAATTGGAATAACTTTGAAATATATTTTAGGGTAAAAGAAACAAATTGTTTAAAAAAAATTAAATATCTAAAGAAGAACAAAATGATGTTAAAAATTAGAATTGAAATTATGAAATAAAATAACCATCATGTTGTTAAAAGTTTTATTTTTATTTTTTTTTATCGTCAAATAATTTCAATCAACCACAATTAGGTACAAAGTAATAATACATGGGTAACAATTTATTTATTTATTTATTTTTTTTGTGTTGGACAACAAAGTTTTTAAACAACCTGCACAACGATTCTTCATATTTCAAGTATAAATATAAAGTGAAATAACTCACTTAGGTTTGCCTTCCTTTGATCTAAATAAGAAGACAATGAAGAAGTTCATAAAAAAAATGTGAAGATGTAAGTTTTGCTCTCAAAAACAAATTGTTTTACTCCCATATCTATAATTTAATAGGAAAAAAATATGAAAACAATACAAATTACTCACCTATTCACAACAACTTACTCACGAACCAGCCCTTCTACTACCTGTAAATAGGATCTAAATAGAAACATATCATGAAACTTTAAGTTTCGAGACTATCACAACAAAATCATCTGGCAACAAAGAAAATCAAATTAAACTCGTCTTAATTGCTAAATTTAAACACCGCTAACATGTCATTGAAAACAACTAAAAATAATAAAAAGAAAATAAATTGAAAACAATGCAATTAAATCTATTAAAACAACTGGTGCTCGTGCTGCTACTGCTGATGTGGCTCCTTAGCCATTCTTCCAGGTTTAAACATCTCATGAATCAAAATTGTAAAACAGAGAGCATAATTCAATGTTATCACAAACATAGAAGAAACTCAAGAAATAGGGATTTGATTTCACTTGAATTGCATTTATATCTATAATCAGATCAGTGATGGTAGATGGTTGCTATGTGGAATAGTGTAAGGACGGCCAAATCTGGACAATTCGAACCCAAATATGAAAAATCAAATGTAGGTTTGGCCAAATCGTGGCTATGATGATGGAAGAGAGCGTGGGTGTTGGTGGTGGTGGAAGTGGTTGTGATGGCGATCTTGGGTGAGGGGTATTGGTTCGTCGATTGAGAGAGCGAGAGAGATGAGAGATTGAGAGACATGGTCGACAGGTATGGTTGTGGTGGTGGTAGGGTGGGGTGGTGTTGTGCATCAATTGGGAAAGCGAGAGAGAAAAAAATACCTAGGCACGGTGATGGTAATGGAACGGCGACGATGGTTGATGGCGATGAAATGGAGTCGACGTCCTGATGGCAATAGAATGATGATAGCGGAAGGAGGGACGAAAAAAGAAGAAGGGGCAACAACTTAAGCCAGGTATTGAGTCCCAATCAATAATAGAAACCCTAACGCTACGTTTGGTACACTAGAATATAATAGAATGGAATAGAATGAATGTGGTATTGGAATGAATATAGTATTGGAATGGAATGGTCATTACCATTCCTATGCTTGGTGACAAACGGGATTAAACATGGTATTAGAATGATCATTACCATTCATACGTTTGGTCACAAAATACATTAAACATGATATTAGAATGACCGATAAATAAAAATGAAACAATATTCTTAAATATTCGAAAATTTTAGAACAAAATTTTGGGAACATAACAAAATTATTTTACTGATTATGCTCCAAATATTTTGTTAACAAACTTAAGATAGAAACACCAAACTCCACTTACGCCTTACTTGTTTAATGTTTCTGTTCTCATAAAATTGGGAATATAAATAAACATATAGCCATATAGGGGAAAAGTTGTTTATTCTGAGTTTTATATCCATGTTCTAGATTTTCTTGGAACAATAACAGAAATCTGGGAACAAAGCAGAAATATGGGAATAAAAACAGAAATCAAGGAACAAAAACAAAAATAGAAACAGAAATCTAGGAATATATTTTTGTTTTTGTTCTCATATTTCTGTTTTTGTTCCCAAATTTCTGTTTTTGTTTTGTTCCCGGATTTCAATTTTTGTTCCCATATTTCTGTTTTTGTTCCCAGATTTCTATTTTTTTTTGTTCCCAGATTTCTGTTTTTGTTCTCATATTTCTGTTTTTATTCCCAGATTTCTGTTTTTGTTTTGTTCCCAGATTTCAATTTTTGTTCCCATATTTTAGTTTTTGTTCCCGTATTTCTGTTTTTGTTCCCAGATTTATATTTTTATTCTCATATTTCTATTTTTGTTCCCATATTTATGTTTTTGTTTTATTCCTAGATTTATGTTTTTGTTCCCAGATTTCGTTCCCATATTTCTGTTTTCGTTCCATATTTTCTGGGAACAGAAATATGAAAGCAATATTACCATATTTTTATTTTTGTTCCCATAATTTTATTTCCTGTTGTGAAAAATACGGAAACAGAAGTATAGATCATTCTTCTTACTTAATACTTTATTTAATTCAGGATTACATAATACCTCATTTCATTTGGGATTAACTAATCTCAAAAGATATGAAATTAGTTATTACTTGGGAATAAGAATGAAAACCAATCCCACCAACCAAACTTAGGAATAGAATGGTCATTCCTAATTTCATTGCAATCCCAAGATGAATCCCATGTATCAAACGTGACCTAAATTGATGTCAATAGAATTAGGAAGGAAATATAAGAAAAGGAAAAAAAATAAAAAAGGAAAGAATATTATATTAGGTTAATGGTAAGAAAAAAACAAAAGTAAATAAAAACTAAAAAACTAAAAATTAAAAGAAATAATTAGAAAAAGGTGTGGATTGCTGAAAAACATAATCTTAAATTATTTTGTTAAAAATAAAACAAAATAAATAATATATATTTTATATTTATATTAATTTGGAGAATCAATCTGGAACGTGTTTTATGGGAAGTATAAAGAGTGGTTGAGATTTGCCTAAAGCACTTATGTACATCATGTTTTTTTTTTTTATATATATATATATATATATTATAATGACCCCTTAAAAATTTTAAAGTAAAATTTAAATGATTAATAGACCCTATTATTTTCTAAATATTCTAAAATACAATTAAAAATATGCACATGCAAAAGTTGAGTTTTACAATCCTCCCCCTCTAAAAGAAATTTCACTTTAAAATTTGGTTACCTTAAACTAATAAATGTGAATATTTACTCTTCATTTCCTATTATTTGTCACACGTTGTGTTCTCCACAGAATGATTGCGCTACAACACTTTTACCAACGAATTGGTGGTCAGTCCCATCAGGGAAGGCTTTTTGTGGTGAACACGTTGCAATGAGTTGCAAAGGATTGAGATAAGGCTACAGGCAGATTGAGAAGATTGTGGCAGTACTGTTGGCATAGGTAGCAAAACCAATGGGTCGAGTTGAGATTGATCCGACGAGGATGTCAAATTCTTTGATGAAGGTGGTTTGTTAGCCCCTAACAATGTTGGAGGACCAATTGGAACGGACTTGGTGCACTTTGTTACCGAATGTAGTGCAAGGAGAACAAGTGAAGACGTTGACAACAAAGGCACCAACTCAGTGCACGTCGGTGGACAATGGCGTTGTGGCACAACACCAGTAGGTGTTGGGCAGTGTTGATAATCCTAGGCGCAATGTTAGAATTGGTGCTATGTGGGTAACACGGCAACGGGCAAGATCTTGACATGCAACCAAGGTAACGAATGCCATATGCACGACATGACAAACTATTGGGAGCAAGGGTGCATTCTGGTGCAGAAACTACATACGATGTTGGCAAGTCATTGGGCGTAATGACGCAACAGAATGAGACAAAATGTGGGCGCAAGATGCGTTCTGGCCATGCGGACGGTATGGCGAGGTGTTGGCGAATCTCGGGATGACTAAGGGAACAAAATGGCAATCGGACAAAATGTTTGCACGATGTAGGAACGCTGGGAATGAAGTTTAGCTCGTGGTGATCTAAAAGACTGGAAGTTACTAGGCATGTGCAAGACATGTTGGGTAGTTTCTGAGCAATTTTGGATAGTTTTTAGGTTGAAAAACTGTCTTCTATGGACTAGACAAGTGTCAATTGTCTAGGCAGTTGAGATTGTCAACTATTGTGGTTATCTATAAATGGTCATGTTATAGTTTGATTGTAGGAAAGTGAATGAGTTCCTGCGAATTTTCCAAACCGATATTGTAATATGATTATTTGTTTCCTGAGTTATAAATATAAGGTTGGACATTGCCCATAAACTGTGTTGTGCCAATGTGTGTAGGTGTATTTTTTTGTTCTGGGAACAGAATCGCGTTTGGTAACGATTTTATCCAAGAAATCAATAACGAACCCTAAATCACAATAAAAAAATCGTTACGCAATCAAATCCTAAACCACAATCAAGAAATTATCAAGTAATTAAACCCTAAACTCCAATCGAAATCGAGATTTCGAAATCAAGATCATGATGAAAAAACGATTTCCTCACCAATTGCTAAAATCAAATTCCTATTTAGGGTTTGATCAAAATCACCGATCTCTGAAATCGAAATCAGTAATTTGCTTCTATAGGAGATTGAAATCCTATTTAGATTTCGATTTCGAAATCGAAACCCTAAGCAGACGACGATTCAGAGTAGGACGGAGGACGACGACAACGACGAAGGACGACGATTCAAAGTAGGACAGAGGATGAGGAGGATGACGATGAAGACTGGATATGGAGGACGATCGCGAAATGAAGAAGAAACGAGGAAAAAGACGATAGCAAAGAAATAGAAGAAAAGTAAAAAAAAATCACTACAGGCAAGAGGGTTTGATGTGTGGATTTCATTAAAAATGTTAAAAATACCGAGCATGTCTTATTTTTAAGAAAGGGATGGAATGTGAATAGTTAGACATAATTTTTTTTTGTTTTTTATTCTTATAGAAAAAATGAGCATAATTCCTATTTCAAGGATGAGAATGAAAGCAAAAAAAAATGAGAGTAATTACCAAATGGCATGTTCAATAAAAATTTGAAAATGGGATGAAATTTTTTGGATGGGACTGGTCACCCAAAGGCGCTAACCTTGTGACACGTAGCTCATCTCTCTCTGATCATTACCGGCTCCTTCTCGCAACAAAACCACACTCGGCACTCTCTCTCTCTCTCTCTCTCTCTCTCACACCTTTGTCGCCACTAGTACGCGTTCTCACCGCCTCCAGGATCCAGGCCACCACACCCAGAGTGGGAAGCATGGCCAGCTGGGTATGGACGCCTCACGTCCAAGTTCCTTCACGACAGTCGTCGTCGGACTCTAAATTATCTCGACCTCGCACCCGCTTCTCTCGTTTTCATCATCAAACTTACTCCTTTGTCCAAAATCGTAACTTTAGCCGCTACAACAGAAGCTACTGCACCCCGAACGATAACAACAGTCGTCCGGAAAGAAGCAATATTCAGCTTTACGGCGAGATAGAAAGGTCGGTCCCGAATTAATATAAATTTTCCACGTCTCTGTTTGATTTTCTCTTGCCTGCATCGATCAAGTTTGGTTGTGTTCATTTATGTAATATATACATGTATGTACTTCCTCAACCTCTTCAATGAAGAATCCTCCCTTTGAATGAAAATGCTAGAAAGTGTTCATTTTAACATATATCAATTCAATTATCCACGAGAAACGTTACATTGTTGCAATTGCTTACAAAGCTATACGAACTTGGAGGAATCTATTCAACATGCACTTATCAAATCCATAAAATATATTTCTATATACAGTAGTCACTATTTCTCATTGAATCTAGTCCATTGAAAGAACTAGGCGTTTCTTCATAAATGTTAACAACCTACCTGTTCCAGCTCGCCACGAATTGTCACTTGGATTGCCAATATCAATGGAAGATTAGTTAATTGTAGTTTGTTAGTCTGTTAGTTTGTTAATATGCTGAAGTATTCTTGCTCAACTCTTTTCTTCAAGCTTTTGTGGTTCTTTAATTAATCTCCGATTGTTTGTCTTTTCCCTTCTGTTCGTCTGACCGCATCACTTGCATGATGGGGTTGCATATGAGGTTGGGTGTTAGAATCCCACATCAAATTTGTGGGACTTCCCAAAGTAGTCTATATATGAAAGGAACCACTCCACTTGATCTCGTATGATTTTAGGTTGGAATCTCCTAACAACTTGCAATTTAGGGGCCCTAATAGAAACATTACCCTTATGGGTAACTACAACTTTATCCCATGCCTCCTTTGCAAGTTTACAATGTAAGATTCTACGAAGTTCGTCAGTCGTAAGACTCGTAACATAAAAAAATATCACACGTAAAGTTTTACTATTAAAAGTGGAAAGAGGGATGTTTGTCAGTCCACTCCTTTATAGGCTTCAACACTTCTATTTCGTCGACCTTTTTAGTATTAATCCATGTGACTTGAGTAGCTAGTTGCCGCATTCATCTATGAACCTTTAAAATGCCGTCATATGGGCTTTCCGGAATGGGAAGTGTCCTATTAAAAAATGGCGATCATCCTACCCACGCAGCCCCTTAGTCCTAGATCCATTTAAAATCAACAAAATATATATCTACACAAAAACATGAACTAGAGAATGAAAATAACTAAAAACATGCACGTGACCTTTATAGTTTATCGGTGTTGGCAGGGCGGGATCCCCATGGGTATAATCCTAGGCGGGGCGAAACCTGCTTTGATACCAACTAAAAAATTCCTGTCTCCCGACAAAGCTAATCTACTATTAAAGCTCATTGTAGATACAACACGATGACTACTTATTTTCAATACGCTATATTGCTTCCGTCGAAGTCTTAGGTGCACTGCTTCCTTCGTACTGCTTGCTATCTGCGACTTGCCTTCTTGCTCGTCGCTTGGGAACTTTACTTGTTAACCCTGTTTCCCAGATACCGCATACCTTTGATCTCTTCCCGCAGAAAGATGATTAAATGCAACCTTTGACGTAATCGTCAGTTATGTAGGTGGTGATTTTCAAATACTTGATTAAATTAAAACTTTGAAGCTCAATGATAAAGTTTGAATAAAGGAGAGAGTTTTGCCAAAAGGCTTAGAAGATATTTTCCAGGAAATTCCAAACTCTTCCTAATTAATTAATTTATTAATCCTCAATCGAAACAATTCCAATTTTTCCCTGTAAAGAAACTTCTTCTTTACAATAATCCTATTAAGGTTAATGTCTACCAACATGCCATAGTTGTATCCAGTTGATAGGAATTCATCTAGATAACCGCCTAAGTTGTAAATATCCCGCTATTCAATCTCACTATCTTTGTGATACCCAAAGAACTAATTGAGTATGTTTTTTTAGGGTTTTATTATTTTTTTAGAGTATTTTAAAGTTAAAATCCCTAATTTAATAATATGTATTTGATGAATAATATAATTCATCTTGTGATACTGATTTGAATCTTATCCAATTCATAACATTGCCCTGGCCAGAGACTGAATTCATATTATATTTAATCTAATCACATAGGACACATCCCTCTTTGCTGAGAGCGATAGATCCTTTATTCCATATTCGATTCTCCACATATATATGCTTCATACTTTCACTATACCTAATAAGCACCTTCGAAGTTTCGTGGCTATCAAAGTATGACGACTCATCTGTGTAACTAGTCAGTCCTCAAGGCTCAAGATCACAAGCATCATCACAACTTAGATATTCCAATTTGACATTAAGTAAAATTGCCATGATAGAATTGAAGGGACCGGATATTAAAAATTACCAGATCTACGCAATGGAATAAAAAAAATTTAAATCTAATTTAATATCCAATTCCTTAAGCCGGATCTAACTTTATTAACATTAAAACAAACAGGCAGGTAGTATTAAAACACTTTTAAATATATCTCTTCCGGTACTTCAGCCTCAAAGTTGGTAGTTTACGAAATACGAACACGGACACACGACACGGCACAGACACGACAACACCACAATTTCGCAAAAATCCCGACATTGACACGGCGGGGACACCATAATAAATAAATATATATATTTTTATATATGTTAGCCTAATTAACGAAAGACATATGCCATTAAGTAAATTTATTCAACAAAAATCATTAAGCCAATAATCATAAATCTTCAAAGTTCAAACCAACATTCGCATTTAAAAAATTCCCATAAACAAAAGTATGAAAGACAAGAAAAATCCACTCGAAGTCGATTGGTTGATTATTATCTCCACACTGTTCATTGGTGAATAAGATAATTAACTTTCTGCCTTTCTCATTTCTCCAGTTGTTAAAGTCCCATTTAATAGGGTTATTTAGGCCCCGTTTGGTTAGTGTTTCCAACCCAACTAAAAAATTTTGGGATTGATTTTTGGAAATGCGTTTGGCAAACACAAGATTCAATCCAACCTAACCCAAAAAATGAAAATTGATTCTCAAAATCATAAAGAAATGAGAAACAAAAAAAAGTTTTTTGTTGTGCCCCAAAAAACTGAACCCATGAAAAAGGACACGCTGAGCATTACTTCAATTGTTATTGAGTTCCAGTGTTCTACTTTTGTTAGCATCATTTGCTTTTTCTTTTCTTTTTCATTTTCGTTGTTGTGACTTGTGAGTCCTCCTTCTCGCAATCGTCTTGGCCGCTCGTTCCTCCTCACAATCATCGTCGCCGAACTCATCGTTGTCGTTGTCCTTGCCATCGCCATCGTCCTTGCCATTTAGTGTTTCGATTTCGTTCGTTACTGAAATTGAATAGGTTTCGATTTTGTTCATTCTTTAGGGTTTGGTTCATTCGTTACTGATTTAGCGTTCGTTCAATTGAATCTCAAATCGAATAGGGTTCGATTTCAATTTAGGGTTTGGTTCTTGAATTTGGTTTAGGGTTTGATTTTGATTTTGTTACTGAAATCGTTCATGAACCCAAGAAAAATCGATTTCGTTGCTTGTTGAAATCGTTGTTCGCTCTTAGTTCACGAAATCGATTTCGTTGCTCGTTGATGAATCGATTTCGATTTCGTTGTTTGTTCATGAAAATATCTGTGGAATTTGAACAGTGGAGGCGATGTTGTTCGCTGAAGATGAAGACAAAAAAAAAAAAAAAACAATTATGAGGAAATAATTTTAGGATAATATTGTTATCAAAAGCGATTTTGTTCCCAGCACAAAAAAAAATTGTCGTTACCAAACGCAATTCTGTTCCTAGTGAGAAACAAAATTATCAATTCAATCCAACTCAACCCATCCCAGTTGGGTTGAGAAAAGTGAGAACACTAACCAAACGCCACCTTAATATCGATGATGCCCAAAAGTGGTTTACCGGACACGTCACCTTGAGATTCAAAAGATTGGAATATCCTTTAGCTTAGCTCACTTTTTCTCAACTTGGGTTCCTGCAAAACAACGCACCGCGGGTGGGCCTATTGGCATTACACCTTTGGTGTGAGAATCAATCGAAGCTTTCTCAGTAGAATTTTGCAATGTGGTGGCTAGAAAAAAGTGTGCATACTTGGTTAGCTTACCATTCTGGTATTTATAAGCAGATAGAGTCTTGTTTGGCAAGCCTCCCCTGATTCTCGGCCTGTAATCATTAAGGTGGCATTGATCTCGACCAGTGGCCAGTGTTATGGCGTAGACGGCGGGATATAGGAGGAAAGAGCTGTTATTGAGAAGTAATGGCTCTTTCCTAAATGAATGGCACCCTCAGTAATCGCCTTGGTCATGATG
The DNA here is from genome assembly GCA_016647705.1 of Eucommia ulmoides. Classification (NCBI taxonomy): domain Eukaryota; kingdom Viridiplantae; phylum Streptophyta; class Magnoliopsida; order Garryales; family Eucommiaceae; genus Eucommia; species Eucommia ulmoides. The sequence continues at coordinate 54,173,545 of CM028339.1, forward strand.
TCGTGCCCTAGGGTCATGGAGTTAATCCTTGTTCAATGCGTTGATGATCACGAAGTCGAAGGATGTTGCGCAGTCTACCGAGCTCTCCTTTGCGAGGTGTCTCGATCCTGCCCGATTGGTAGCCCCAACGGAGAGGGTCGGATCTTTCCCAATTGGACAAGAAGTTCCACGTGCCTGCCACGTGTTAGGAACATGTGGCTGAAGATCAAGCTGTGTTTGATTTCCTTACTATCAGATGCCCCCTATTCTTGAGTGCATGGCGCGGTGGTTTTGGGAATATTGTTAGGAGGAGAAAATCGGGACCAAGTTTTGAAGCCGGCGTCGAAAATAGCCTGGCGTCTGCTAACTCCGGCAAGGTTGTTTTAATTTGTATCTTTGGAGGACGGATTCGCTTGCCCGAAGATTCGTCGCAGTCTGCACCCTTCTCAGGGCCCTTTTTGCAGTTGTTGCAGTCTTTTGACGCGCCTTACTTATTAGCCCCGTCAGCATGGACCCCTTGAGATTCCCACCTATTTAAGGCGTGCCGCATTGCCTCTTTTCCCTCCATCATTCCATTGTGAGTGTCTTTCAACGATTTCCCCCTTTCATCTTCTAGCATGGCTTCCGTCCATTATGAGATAGAGGAGCATCGGGAGAAGCAATCCAGGGATGCGGAGAATGGAGATATTGGTCACCGAGCTGAAGATGGAAGTGAGGCCTTACCATTGCCTCCACAAGTTAGAAGGCTTCGGGCCTTATACGTTGCCCTGGACTCCAGTCACTATGTTGTCATCTCAGAGATGCTCGAGATGTTGGACAAGTTTGAGGAAGAGGAGTCTAAGGCCAACAATATTGAGACGAACCTGGAGGGTGAAAGGGAGCTTCGGGCTTAGGCTGAGACGCAGTGCAGAGCGCGTAAGGTAAAGATCAGGGAGCTCCTCAATGTGCTCGAGGAGGAGTACATGGCAGTAGATGGATACCTTTCAACCGATAAAGAAATGGCTCCAGGTCGGAGGGGGATGACAAGGAGGGATGTGGGCCCTTGTTGTCTTCGTTTTCTTTCGTTTTTTTTTTCAATGTACGGGGCACCTTCCCCTTTTTCCCTTATATATATATATATAATGATGATTATGGTTTCCCTTTCACTCTTCTTTGTCTTCTTGTTGGCTGAGTGCATAGTGTACCGTACGAATGTTGCTTTAGTGGTAGCACGGTGGATAATGTCATATAGATCGTAGAAGACTGGATCAAATAGAGGGTTGCCTTGAGCTTGAAGGACTTTCAGGGTACGACAACCTCCTGGTTTACCCAGCTCATTGGGAGCATCCGGGTTTGATCTCAGGTCGAGGTCGGGGTCCTCGGATCGCCTGGTTTGGCCAGTAGTTTTTTTTTTTTTTTGGTTTCTTTCCCTTCCGCGCGTACTTGCTGGGTCACGCGGTTGCCTTTTTGAGGCGATTGATTTAGCGGCATGGTGATTCCAACGTTGCTTTGGAATTCACGCACTGGATGTGAAGGCTTGCGTGTTTCCAGGAGTCTTTACTGCGCTTTATTGCTGTAGCCTTTGAAATGCCCCGTCCAATTAGTCACCGGTACTCGGAGCTCGTGTATCTCGATAGTCCTTGATTTAGGGTCCGCCCTTCGTTTGTTCTTTATTACTCGTCATTCAGAGCTTGGCAATGGGTCTCCACAAGGACGTCGAGAATCGCCGATCCAAGCAGAATCACGATGTGAAAAGAGTTGAAGTCCTCATGTAGCAGTTGAAGGCGAGGAGGCCATCGTTGTATCGTTTGCGTAAGCTGGAGGAGCTTCGCGTTCTTTTCATCAGTTTGGACACCCACTACTATAACGCAGTGGCTGAGGTCCTGGATGCACTGTCCAAGTTGGAGGACGAGAGAGAGAGAGTGAATAGGCTCTAGGAGAGTCTGGATGAGCTCCGGTCAGAGTTGGTGAAACAGAGGGCAACCAGGATGGTTGCAGAGGCGAAAAGCCAGACCCGATAAGTGAAAATCTGGGAGCTTATCGCCATCTTGTCGAACTACATTGTGGTGGATAGTCTCCAATCTTCCGACAACGAAGAGGGCCCGAGCAATCTTGCTCCCTCTGATTCCCACGGGTAGGGAAGGGAAGGTCCGCCCCGGGTAGAGTGGGAGTGATGGTGTCGATAGGACCAGGTGCGGCTGGTTTACCTGGGTAGGGCCGATAATTCCATGTTGGGCCTTGTTTTGTCAGGTAGGATGAGCTTGGTTGCACCATCTGTCCTAGTAGAGTAGGCGACCCTGTGGTGTAGTGCTGGCTCCTACTCGGACGTCAATAGTTGCTTTGGTTCACGCGCCAGACGTGACGGGTCGTGTGTTCCCCAAGGCCAGCTTGACTGTGCTTATCTTTGTACAACCTTTTGGGATTTCATGTCCAATCGACCATTAGTCATTTATTACGCGTACCTTTCGCGTTTCCCTCCATGAAATTATCTATTTAAGGCTCGTTCCGCTACTTCACTCATCGTTCTTTACTACTGTCTCCGTCCTATTCCCTGACTCTCTTTCACTCCTTTGAACTTTCTTGGCTTTTTTGTCCCTTTGGTCTTTCTTGGTTCTTCTGTCAATGGGTTTTCATGAGGATATTGAAGAGTGTTGTTGCAGGGCAAGCCGCGAGGCAAAGAAGGCTGATGCCCTCATTCTGCAACTGAAGACGGAGGAGCGTCCATTTCAATGCCTTTGCCACTTGGAGGAGCTTCGGGTCCTTTTTGTTAGAACACTCTCCACTACACGGCGATGGTTGAGGTCTTGGACACCTTGGAGCGTCTGGAGGTGGAGGAGGCGAAATCGGCCAACCTAGCGGCTGAAATGTACCGTGAACAGTCGGGAGGTCGGCAGGGAAGAGGAAGTGTGCTGCTTGGAAGGCGAAGGTTCGTACTCTCGTTGCCACCACGAACAAAGCAGCTACAAGAGGCTGATTCTCTTAGAAGTGACAAAAATGTCTCACCTTTAACAATATTCACACAGATAACCTCAGAGAGAAGATATTTCTAAGATTGGATCTAATCACAAGACTCTAAGACAACTCTAACTTGAATCTAGGGGATAGTAGGATTCAAACTAGTGGTGCCAAAAGGAAAACAATTCACAAACACAGTGACTGGGAGAAACAGAGAGGGGAGGGGCGGCCAAATGGTGATGGCGAATTCTAATGAGCATGGTCGGCCATTTGTTCTTCCCCTCCATATAAATGCAATTCAGGGTTCAAAACCCTAGACCCCTTATTTCTCTAATTGCACTTTGGCCTCCAAACTTCTTAAGTTCACCTTTATTACCCATTCATTTTTTAAGTACTCTTCTAACTTTAATTCCTTATTTGTATGTGAACGATTAGGTTCATACCAATAGCTGAATGATGAAATTAATTAATTAATTATTTTACTAATCAATTGATCAATAAAAGTTAGAACAATTCCAATTTTGTCCTTCCAAAAGAAAAATGACTTTCCTCTTAAGGCATTTTCTCCGATTGTGAGTCATGTCTACCCACTTATTATAGCCATGTATAGTTGGCGGGAATTTAACCAAAAGAACCCCTCTCAAGTGTGATATGTGTATTCCACTAACTTTTTATCTGTGTAACCGAAAGAACCAACATGATATGATTAAGTTAAGAACCTCCTGGTCGAATCATATGTATTTGATTGATAACATAATTCTTTGTGAGACTTGATTGGAATCTCATCCCAATCATCACATTACTCTGACCAAAGGTTTGTGATCCCTTCTTGCGTACTCGTATATTACAATGTATGTCCCACTATATCCCATTGTTGTGGAAGGCGTGCCTGAGGCGCACGAGGCAAGGCGCAGCTACCGCGCCTCGCAGCGGTGAGGTGAGGTGACTTCAAAGAGGTGTGTGAGGCGTGCCTCTTTGAAGTGCGTCTTGTTTTTAAAAAAAATCTGCTTGTTTGTTTATTATTTTAATGAGAAGTATGAGATCAAAACCCACAATATCACTTGTTAGTTATTCTTTTAATAAGACACATGGGATCAAAACTCAAAACCCTAAAAAAGAGAACCGCTTGAAAATCATGTCCACTACATCATCCTCATCTACGTCTTTGGAGTTCATCATATCATTGAAGTCGAGCAACATATCCATTTGGTCTTTCTCTATTTTCTTCTTACTCATGTATGCCCTTATCTCTTTTTTAACATGAGGCAAACATGATTTTCAAGCGGTTACATTTCTAAAGCCTCCAGAAAGATGTTTCAATCGATATACACCCCGTTTCGTTTTTATCCCACAAAAGTTACACTTCAAATCATTACACTTTTGGGAATGTAGCGGTTGTGCATATTGCCAAGCCAAATCTTTTCATTTATCGCCACTCGACATTTGCAGTTTGTTTTTTATTTACCGGAAAGAAGTTAATAAATATTTACATTATAAATTCAGCAAAAGAAAAAAGAGGGACTGTTTGTGAGATTAAGGAGAAAAAACAGTTAACTTGCAGGGGCTGTTTACATTGTGAGATTAGGATATGCAAAAAACAGCATATGCAAAAAACAGGCGCTGTTTATGCGATAAATATAATTTACATTGTGAGATCAGGAAAAAACAGTTAAGTGGTGAAAGATAAGGAACAAAACAGGGGTTGTTTGTGTCCCTGTTGTTGTGCAAAAAATAGGGGCTGTTTATTACACGAAACAGCCCCTGTTTTTTTGTGCAAAACATTGTGACTTTGTAAGAGATAAGGAACAAAACAGGGGTTGTTTGTGTCCCTGTTGCTGTGCAAAAAACAGGGGCTCGTTTTTGCACAAAACTGCCCTTGTTTTTTGTGCAAACATTATGATATAAAAGGGAAAAAAAAGAAAGAAGTTCAGTGTTATTAAGGGGCAAAACAGGGGCTGTTTTATGCCCCTGTTATTCTGCAAAAAACAGGGCTTTTTTCTGCCCCTAATCTGAGAAAAAAAATAAAAAATAAAGAATAGAGAAGAAGAAGAAGAAGAAGAAGAAGAAGAAGAAGAAGAAGAAAAAAAAGAGAAAGAAGAAGAGAGGGAGAAAAGAAAAGAAAATTGAAAGAAGACATGAAAAATAAGAAGAAGATAAGACAAGCCAAGAAGAAGAAGAAAAAAATCAAGAACCAGAAAATAGAAGAAGAAGACTGACGAAGGAGAAGAAGAAGCAAGGGAGAGAAGAGGGGAGGAGGAGATCATGTATTCACGTGTGACATGCCTGGAGCTGAAGAAAAAGGCCGGAGTTGGAGAAGAGTGCTGGAAAGTACTGCAACTGACGTATTGTTCTCTTTTTTAGGGTTTTGATCCTATGTGTCTTATTAAAATAATAACTGACAAGTGATATTGTGGGTTTTGATCCCATACTTCCCATTAAAATAATAAATAAACAGGCAATTTTTTTTTTAAAGACTCACTTCAAAAAGGCGCGCCTCAGCAGTGCCTTGCGCCTCAGCGCCTCAATGCCAAGGCACGTGCCTCTTTAAAGTCACCTCGCCTCGCTGTTGTGAGGCGTGGTAGCTATGCATTGGCTCTCCTTGTGCGCCTCAGGTGCGCCTTTCACAACAATGGGTTCACTCAAACAATGGAGTTGTTGAAGACTGCAAAAACTCGATTTACTACCATATTTATCACTTTGTTGAGGATGCACACGTAAAACAGAAGTTGTTACATCAGAGTAGTAGACAACAAGCAAATGGGCAAAGGAGGCACGGGGTAAAAGGACAACGCAAATAATATTGATGCCTTCAGTTTGGAACACTGTTGTGTATGCACTTAAGGTTGCTGAACCTCTTGTTCATATTTTTAGATTGGTTGATGGTGAGAAAATACCCTCGATAGGGTATATTTTTGAGGCCATGGATCGAGCGAAGGAAGCTATTGCTAAATCTTTTAATGAAAATGAGGAGAAGTATAGGTCAATATTTGAAATAAATGACCAAAGATGGGATGTTCAATTGCATCGCCCATTACATGCAACTGGTTATTATTTGAACCCGCAATTTCATTATGCAAATCCAGATATTGGGAAAGATAAAGAAGTGATGACGGGTTTATACCAATGCATAGAAAGATTGATTCGAAACGTAGATTTGCAAGATAAGATTTCCAAGAATTACCTTTTTATACAAGATCAAAAGGTCTCTTTGGTATGCCTACGATGATTAGGCAAAGAACTACAAGAGCATTAGGTAATGGCCCCAATCTCATAATTTTATTTTTTTCGTTAAGTATAAATTTCAAAGTCTATATAATTTGGTTTTTGTTCAAAGATTATGTTTTACTACAAATTAATAGCCGACTGATGGACTGCATTTGGTTCTTCTACTTCAAATTTATAAACATTTGCTGTTAAAGTTCTTAGCCTTACTTTTAGTGCATTTGGATGTGAGCGGAATTGGAGCATATTTGAGCACGTAAGGACTTATTATACTTTAATTTTTTTCTAAAGAAAATAGATATTAATTTTTTTTTTCACAGATTCATAGTAAGAAAAGGAATAGACTTGCTCAACAACGTCTGAATGAGATTTGGTATTCGTCAAATACAATAGAGCACTCAGATGTCGATATAGTTTGAGAGACATTATTAATCCGATAACTTTAGATGATTTGATGAAAGCAACGAGTGGTTAATAGAAAAAATGGATGAAGAATCAAATGACGATGAAAAGCTTGTTTATGATGATGACGATTTGACTTGGGGAGACGGTGTTAGAGCTGTCGGAGTTGAAGAAAGTAGCCAAAAAACTAGAGCAACATCAAGTTAAAAGGTAACAAAAAGTTCAAGATCATTGTTGAGCAGAGTTCATCACATTAATGAGGAAGAACTGGGATTGGATGAGACAGAAAAAGACAATACCGAAGGATATAAATCGGATCATTCTAGTGATAGTGGCTTCCTTGATATCTACGATGACGATGACTAGTTTTTTTTGGAGTTATATTTGGATTGTTTGTTTTTTATGTTTGTTAACTACTTGATTTTAATGTTTGTTGCGTGATTGCTTTTGATTTTTTGAGTGTAGTCATCAATTGTTTTTTGACTTCCGGTCAAGTACTGGAGTTCAATTTGAAGTGCAATATTGCATGAAACTAGTTCAAAGTGTTGTTTTATTACTAAACATGCAATATATCGTTTATTTTAGTGATATTTGAATACTTTCCGCGTCCATGACAATAGAAAAACACATATTTAAAATGTGGGCCTTGCTTTAATATATCTTGTACCATGAGGTAGGGTAGATAAAATAGTTGTATTCGTTGGGCTATTTTTGATCGTATTACCCCATTTATCGTGGCTAAAGACTATGAATATGGTGGGGCTGATAGATTTTTCCTCAATAGCTTTCCAAGCTGTAAGGCTGTTGAGTCGAGCTATTGCTTAGATGTGCCAAGATGTGCCGAGATGGACTTCTTGGCTTCCTCAAGGTCTTGGATATGGACGGTGCAGATTTCGACCCTTTGGGACACTACAGTACAATCTTTGATTTAGATTAGCACGTGAGCAATACAACGAATAAAATAATCACCACAAGCAGATAAGTATGCAAAGTGTAAAGGGCAACAAAGAGTTTTTACATGCAAAACGAGAAAAACCATGCCGCCGCTTTGCAACATGAATCAATCCACTAGAAAACAGGTTGAGGAGGTACACATAACCTTACATTACACTTCTAATCGTATGCTACTAGCTGCTCCCCTGGGGTTCTTACGCTTGCATTTCTTCATTTGTGTGCCAAGTTTGCTTCAACTTCTTTCGTGGAACCCTCTTATTTCCGATCTCGTCTTCGACAGCGTTGAATCAATGTCGATCCTCTTGATCTCGATCCCAACTTGGTAGTTCTTTCCAGAGACTTGTCTTTCACATATCTCACTAGATCTGACATCCCTTTTCAAGTGGGTACTAAGTGCAATCGTCGTGATCCTCCGTCTTGTATGGTGATTGTTTTTAAAAGCAGTATTGAATCAAGTTGCACTCTTTGAAGATCCGAAAACAAAATATTTGATTTAAGGAGAGAGTTTTATCAAAGTGCAAGAATATGCAAGAAGGGACCAAGCTCTCATACGCAGAAAACAAAGACAGGCTAAGGCTTTATCTTTTAGAAAAACGCAACCTTTGGAAATAAACTGTAGCCCAAAAAACATTTTAGGAGAAATTTTCAGATTAAAACTCCCAAAAGACGAAGAGGTTTCCTGTTAATAAATAACTCAAGTTCTTAGAAAATCTATTATATTACCCTCCACAGTTCGGATGGTGCTTTGTGGCTTTTGAATGGTAGTTATCTAGTGCCAACGGCGTTTGGATGACTATTTTCGACATCTGGATGGTACGCTGTCTAGAGGTCCACTGCCCAGACGGTACAAGCCTGTGGCTTCCTTTTTAGAAACATTCTATTTGTGACAATTTTAAATTTTGGAAACCGCGAAGGGTGTGCAGGTGGTGCAGTGTTTGTGCAAAGCATGCAATTAACTCTTTAGACTTATGCCTGAATGCATAATGATGAATCTCTGAGACGATGACATTCATCAAGAAATTTTTTGAAGGGATTAGACACAAGTAATACTCTTACACAACAAAAATAAAACCTCTGGACTCGAGGTCATCAAATTTTATGATGTATCTAATGATTTCCCCCTTTGGCAATTTGGTGACAAAACATCGAACATAGTACAGGTAAGTCCAACCTATCCAAAAAACAACTAAAGCTGGTAGAAAGGATTACAAGAACTCCTACACTCTTCTATTCTAAAAGTAAATCAACTAAACTCTAGGGGGCTGGAATCTGTAAACTAGGACCACTAGAGAACCACATCACCGTGAAAAGATAGAAGCAATCAATTGTATAACAATATCAACATCAAAAATTTACTCCCCCTAAGTCAATGCGTACAAGAAAGTGATACTCCCCCTCAACACATTAACTTTGAAAACTGTTAGATGCAAAAAAATTTCCCCATTTTTTTCACAAATGAACGAAGTCATCCACATTTTACAATTATAATCGGAAAGCAACTAGGTAAAATATGAAATACAGGACTACATGGGAGTCACGAGTAGACAATATGAAATACAAAAGATGGAGTGATAAAAAAAGTAGCACCTATCAAAAGGCCCGATTCGCATTATTGCTGTTTGGGAGTGAACTGATTCACTTGAGTGCAGATGTCCTTTAGCTCCTCACTAAAGTTCTCGTTATGCTCAATCTACTGTTGGTAGAAAACTTGCTACTCTAAGTAAATGAAGTTGAGTTATGATTGTCACTTCATTTGAGTTAACGAAACACATTGGGGTTTATTGTCACTTCATTTGAGAGAAACTACAACAGAAGTTGATCGACACTCGACATGTTAACTCTTTTGATGAGTTGGTTGATTTATTCACTAAAACGCTTGGGGGTTCTCAGATAAAATATATTTGTAACTAGTTGGAGCATACGATATGTGTCTCAACTTGAGGGGGGAGTGTTAGAGGATACTTTAGTTTTTATAGTTTGTATTAGGGTTTCTCATTAATGAGGTGGTTGGCTGACCTCATTAATGACATGGGGGTGTGAGCTAATCACTGGGTCAAGCCATCTCATTCTTTCCTTGTTCTTTTCTATTCTATTTTAGCATGAAGAAAAGGAAACAAAATGCTATGACATCGTAGGCGGTTTTTAGATTGTGTTTTTGTTTTTTTGTCCTAAAAAACGTGGAAAAGTCACAGGTGGAAAACATGTTTTATTTCTAGATTTTTATCTGTTTTTTTGGTTTATGTTTTTCTATTTCTGTTCTATGTTTTTTGAGAGCAATAGGAAAAAAAAGGAACACTAACCTACCAAATGTCCGAACTTTAATATGGCTTTGAATCTGTACTAGAAAATTAGAATATCGAATTCAATCCTACTACCAGAATCATAAAAAATAAATGATCTAAAGAAACCAAAAAAGGACCGATTGACAAAAAGTACAACCCATGTCCAAAAGATATCAAAATGACCACAATACCCTTAACCTTTGGAAATCTACCAAAAAGTTTTTTTTTTTCTTTTTTAAAAATACACCTAAGTCACCTATATATACAACTCCAATATGTCTCACAAATAATTATTTAAACCCTTAGTCGGGCCTCGTGCATTTTCAGATATTTGAATAATGCACCTAGTTGTGGTCTATTATATCAAAGTTGAGGTGATACCCTAATAGATGCCGATTGGGCTGAGTCGCCATCGGATAGAAAATCTACTACCGGCTATTTTGTATTTATTGGAGGCAATTTAGTGTCTTGGAAGAAAAAAAGAAAAAGAAAAAAACCAAACAATAGTTGTTTGGTCAAGTGTGGAATCTGAGTATAGAGCAATGACACATACTACATCTGAGTTGACATGGTTGAATCATCTACTAGAGGAATGTGGTTGTGACCATTCTGGTCCCTTGAACTTCGTATGTGATAATTAAGCATCTCTTCGCATTGCTTCCAGATCCAGTATTTCACGAGAGAACGAAGCATATTAAAGTCAGTTGTCACTTTATTCTCTCGGATAAAAAATGTTACAAAAGTTTGATTGACACATCACACGTGAATTCAGTTGATCAATTAGTCGATTTGATCAATAAACAGTGAAGGGGCTTAAGGATAAAATACATTCGTAACGAGTTAGGAACATACTATGTATGCGCGGAGTGTTGAAGTTTTTTAGTCATTTACTAGTATTTATGGTTTCTTGCACTATTCCTCTTATTATTATAAATAGAGGGAAAGACTAATCACAATGATCAAGCCGTCTCATTCTTTCCTTGTTCTTTTCTATTCCATTTTAACATGAAGAAAAGAAAAGAAAATGCTACGACACTGTAGGCGGCTTTTAGCAAGTGTTTTTCTTCCCTCTTTTTTTTTCCCCTTATATTACTTATTTATTTATTTTTTCGTACCCTAAAAACTTGGAATAGACGCAGATCGAAAATATTTTTTTGTTTTGTTTTGTTTTGTTTTCAGATTTTTGTCTAAAATTTTCTTGGTTTATGTTTTTCTATTTCTGCTCTATGTTTTTTAGAGCAGTAGCCAAAAAAAAAAAAAAAAAACCACCAGAAAAAGAAACACTAACCCACGTAAATGCCCAAACTTTAATATGGCTTTGACTCTGTATTAGAAAAATAGAATATTCAATTCATTCCTACTTCTACTAGAATCGATAAAATAAATGATCTAAAGAAACCAAAAAAGGACCGACTGACTAAAAGGGCCGCCCATGTCCAGAAGATATCAAAATGACCATAATACTCTTTAACTTTTTGAACATCTACCTAGAACACCCCCCCCCCCCCCCCCCCCCCCCCTTTTTTTTTTCATTTTAAAAACAGACCTAATGTCACCTATAATAAGACTCCAATATGTCTCACAAAAAATTATTTAAACCCTCAATCGAGCCAGGTGACATTAAACTAGTGCCCAAAGTTCTTTCTTTTAATGAAGTTTTTCCTTTTCTTTCTAAGGGGCTGCATCACTCACATATCTTTACCTCTAGCCAAAATCAAAGAGCATGATGATTTCCTTATGTTTGCAGATTACTTACAGATGCGATAACGCAATCTCAAAATGCTTGGGGTAGTTCAGAGGATTGGCGTGAATTAGAGGTGTCCTTCAATTCAACTTAACTAGTACTATGCATTTTAGTTTGTCTTCCGACTAATATTAAGTAGTTACTTTGATTACAACATTTACGTTTTCGTTGGGGTTTTAGCTGTTATCTTGGGAAATATAGAAGAAGTATATACACTAGGCAAAAAAAGAAAGAAAAAAAGAGAAAAGGTGTACATTCCTAATTATGTATACCCTTTCAAATCATTTATGTTGATTTCGTTTAGTTTTGCAGTATAATCTCCTTTCCAATATTTAACATTCTAAGACCTGGCGCCTTCCCCAACTGGTTTTCTTGTAACGTGGTTGAGAAACTCAATATCTAATCCATATCAATTTGAAGAGCTCGAGTGAAACTAGTATTATTGATGTTTAAACCTAGGAGGAATGAATTCTATTGAATTCCATTGAAGAACATAAATGTTTTATAAACTTTCAATTGATGCCAGTTCCTGCTATCCTGCTGCCAAAAGTGTGCTGGAGATTCATTCTTATGCACTTTAACCTTTCTTAGGAACTTGCATGGACATTTATACCTCCTATCTTTTTAAGAGCTTACATTTTATTGACAACAGATGAAAAAGATAACTTTAAACATCTTTGGGAACTGATTATTTTCTTGCATGGATTATTGGTAGTTAGGCTGAAAGGACTAATGTTTCTACTTCCTCAGGGTGCGTGGGTTTTGAAACCAAAAAGTTCAAAACCAACATCAGTCATACATTTTATTGGTGGTATATTTGTTGGGGCTGCTCCTCAGCTTACATACCGCTTGTTTCTGGAGCGTCTTTCAGAAAAGTGAGTGGCCTTTTATACATATCGTTGTTACTTTCAATAGTTCATGTTTGGTTATTATTGTACCTACATATAGATACGGCAATTTGACTTGTTGATCAACCAAACCCAGTTAAATAGGTATCATATCCGTTTTTAGCATAAAATTCTTATTTCCTCCATCGTATGTTATTGCATGTATCTGAGCAGTAGTAGTGGGTGTTGTCACCTCCCCACCTTACGAAATAAGATCTTCAGGCCTCCGTGGTACCATTGCACTTTCTTTCGCCAAGTAAAGAATTACATTGAAAAGATGCAATGGCCATCCAGCCATGTACAAGAATGATAAGGAGAATTCCAGCTCCTTTGAAGAATTAAGGGAGATACGTTGTCAGAGATAATGACCTTTCGACAATTTTTTTTTACATATACAAAGGACTGCTGGATGCTCCATCACTGACTCGTTTATGCATTTCTCTCCAAATACTCCAAGAAATAACCAAAGAAATCATACCAAAATTCTATGCAACCTCCTGTTCAGACGTCCTCCTCTCCAACAAGCCAATAATCTGCTGCGAGTGTTACGCATGCACCAACTGATCCCACTAGTGTGAAAACCATGGCCTATAACCTAAAAAATTGGGAAAGATAAATAACAGATGAGCAATCAACTCCTCCTACTACAAATACATGCTACATCTATATGAAAACCTCTTAAAAGCTAATGAAGATGTAGTAAATCCAGCCTTTGTAATATTCTCTAACTCGCCTTTCCTGAAGAAAAGCTTGCATCTCCACCAAATCTGAGACCTACCAATCAACCAAGTTTCTCTGGAACGGTGGCTTCCAAATCCATGGACTACCTATCCTGGATACAAAATCGAACAAATGCAAACTTATTGCTGAATGCTCTTTTTTCCAAACTCGATTGTGTTAGGATCCCACATCGACTAAGTATGAGATTGGTTGGTGGGTTATAAGCCTCTAGGCACCCTCCCCTTGTAAGCCGGTTTTCAAGGGTGAGTTCTACCTAGTGGGTTTGTAACCATTGGTTCGTACCAAGTATGGGCTTGGTTCGTATCAATTGGTATCAGAGCATGGTCCCGGGCCCCACGCCAACGTGCCACGTGGCAGGCTAACCTCGGCAGGCTGACCAATGGGCTGGGGTAAAGAGGCCGGAGGGACAAAGAGGCCGACGTGGACGTCGGCTGTGGAAGCGTGGGGAAATGTTAGGATCCCACATCGACTAAGTATGGGATTGGTTGGTGGGTTATATGCCTCTAGGCACTCTCTCCTTGTAAGCCGGTTTTCAAGGGTGAATTCTACCTAGTGGGTTTGTAACCATTGGTTCGTACTAAGTATGGGCTTGGTTCGTATCAGATTGTTCTACACATTTGATGTATTAAGACATGACACCCTTGCCATAATCAATTTTAAAATTGATTGAAGCTCCTAAACAAGCTACTAATCTTGCCTATATTTTTTCAACCCCTACACTATAAGAACAAATGATAACTGAGAATTCCAACCATTGTATGTATTATATAGCTGTTAAGATACCATGAATATTCAATTGAAATGTTGTAACTTTTAATGGCGTGATTAAAATGATTAAGATTGTAGATATTTGGTAATTGATATCTTAAATGTTCTTAATTGTAGAATTATTAAATTGGTACTTAATAGTTTGGGTAGATTAGCTTGTGGGGTTAAGAACATGATCATACTTTGATATTTTATATTGGTAATATTGCCCAAGTCAAAACATAATAACTGAGTTGTAATAGTGCATGTGATCTGTACACTTGAGCTATGGGTAATCACAGATGCGTTCCTATACTCTGATAATACTTCTGATTGTAGTGGTGCATGAGATCTTTAGACTTGAGATACCAGGTAATCACATAGATGTGTTTCTATACTTTGATAATACTAAATGTTGTCTTCTAGCCACAAAGTTTCAATGATATTCATTTACATTAGGTATAGTGAAATATATATTTACTATTCGAGTATGCTATAAAGGATCTCGCACCCTTTAGCAAAAAGCAAAATGCCCTATGTTGTGAAATATGATTTAATTCAGTTAAATCTTTGGCCAAAGAATTGTAATGATTAAAATTAGATTCAAGTGAATGTATCATTGAGCAGGCACATACGATTGAATTAGAGGCTTTGACTTTATCCACGCCCTATTTGTTCTTTCGAGACATAGAGATAGAGAGATCCAGTTGTACGGTAATTTCAATTATGTGGGTTCTTTGATTAAGTTCTTATCACCTGGATATAATTATGATATATTGGTAGACATTAACCATAGTTTGTGGGAATTTATGGGGCAATTTATATGCGTGTATGGGGCAATTATTTATGGTGCTTTATTTTTGGTGCAATTAGCATGCGTATATGGGGCATTTATTTATTTTGTTATACGTATATGATGCATGTCAAACAAACCAAATAAGTTACACGATGGGATCTAAATAATATCGCTCAAAACAAATATTAAGTTGGAAGCGGCAACATATGAGATATGCGTCTTTGTCGTCTTTCACCAAGTGGGTTTGTTCGTGTAGGGGTTCCATATGCCTAAAGTCAGTCAATACGTTGATGATGTGAGACCGTGTCTTGGAAATTGAACTCACAATGAACTTATCTTTATTTATAACATGCAAAGAGTAGGCTAATGAGCTCCAATATGTTGCTGATGTGAGGGGTTCATTAGGAGTAGCCTAGATCATGCTGGGTGGGTATAACTTAACCAGAGATATATATATCCTTAGCTGATGGCGGGCTATGATCAAACTAGATACCAAACATGAATTGAATCTTACCTAAAAGGTAAGAGGCTAGAGTTGCCCATCCTTGAGAGCGGTAGTTCCTTAGTTGATGGGCAGGTGCTATTGACAGGTTAGGGATTATTTAATTCCCCACTAGAGACATTTGGAATGTAACCGTTTCTCCAGTGGGAAGTGATTCAAAAAATTTTGTCTGAGTATATTTAGATTCATAAAAGATCTTTGATATAAAATTAAATGTACAATACTTTTCTGTTCATTTTTGTTTGCTGATTATACTTCTTTATATAGATATTAATTAACTAAACCGTTGGTAAAATTTCTTGAGAAAATTATTTAACCAGACCGAAGTTCTCGGATTAATTTTGGAAATTAAATTTCATTTTAACTTTTGAAGGGTTCGGCTAAGTTTTGAATGATCTAGTTGTCTTACGCAACAAACACTGAAGATAATTAGGTGACTATTAGATAGTAACAGGAGGATTATATGCAGGCTCAATGTTATTAGAAAATGTCAAGTAACGAGTTCTAAATATAGTATGAAAGTCTGTTGAACATGTATGACAAATTCTAGATACAGTGCGAAAGTCTGTTGAACACGTATGCGATAATGAATGGTTGGAACTCACTCTATGGCAAACATGGTTGCACTGCAAGATATAACACCTTAGAAGGAGTTTCTTTGGGCATAATGGCGGCAGGATCATCTGTCGGTGGGCTTCGGCCCAAGATGGTTGGCCATAACTAAGACCTAAAGGATTTGGGGTCCCTTTGGAACCTGAAACTGGATGTGGATTAATTTCTTCAAGAAATGTTGGACTCATTCTCTCAATTTTGGTAAACTTCAACATAAGCAGTTTAGAGGTCATTCTTCTAGACTTCTGAATTCGTTGAAGATAACCATAGGATCTTGAAGTGACAAAGTGATTGTTTTTCGTTTTGAACGAGATTACTTCCTCGAAGAAGAAGTGAGGGATAAAATAATTTCTTCACGAGTGCTGAAATGTTAGATCAGAAAAAGGAAGAAATCTAAAAAGGGGAAGTGCTTTTACTCAACTTGAGCAATGGAAAAGAAGCTTTGGAAGTTCCTGGTTTCCAAGGACGTATTTTCCGAAAGAATGTTTCAAAGTATTAAGTGATCAAGAAATGAACCTAAATGGTGCTTGGTACATACTAACGTGTGTGGGCCCATGGGCTTTAGAAACTCAAGATGTTTTTAATACTTCAGAACCCTTATTCTATATGGGGGCTTGGCGTGTCTATTAAGATGCAATTTTGATTACTTAAAGCAAATTAGAGAATTCAGAATAGAAGTGGAAAAATATTTGAATTCAGAATTTAGGTGTGTCTATTATTGTACACATTGGATTATGAAGTCTAACAGATTAATGTAGAAATCTCAATGGCAACATTGTAGACAATATTTACATAGATCAACTAGAGAGTTTCCTAATGGTTGGCGAAAGTCAAGAAGTGTGCAAGTTGCAAATGTTCATTTGTGGACTAAACTCTAAAACAAAGTTTTCCAAATTTGCGATATTCGTTTTTGAAAGGGCCGTCAAACCCTTTTAACTATATTGAGAACAAATAGCGATCCAAATGTGTACAGTAATAGGATGGATAAGCAAAAACTTCCAGTTTTATAAGACAACACTCCAATGTTAGAATGTTATCTCTGGTTATAGTATAATTTTCAATAAAGATTATCCATAAGGATTTGGAAAAGAGCTTCTTTAATACTAGGCATAAAGGTCTATAGATCGGGAATAATGCTTTGATTTCTACATCTCAGTATATAGGGTCAGTGCAACAAATTCCTAATGCGGACCTCTATGTGATTCGATTTGATATAATTCGTAAATATTGTAAAAGACGTTTGTGGGGCTCACCCAGAGGCGGTCGGTCCTAGACTGCCTGGGGCAATGAGGGGGGCGATTTTCCATTCTAGGGTGAAGTTCAACGGGGCTTACGCCTTATATTTCCATCACCAGAAACATCAAGAGAGAGAACTTGATTTTGCACCTGTTTGTTGTGTTCGTCTTCATCTTCATTGCTTCACAGGTGCCCAACCTAGAAGGCTGGAGGTACGAATAAGGTTTGGGGTAGCAGAGGTTATCATTCAGATGAGGAAGGAAGGTTGATGTTGGCAGAAATAGGAGAACAAGGGTTAAATCATGCAAATTTTTTTATGTTTTATTTGGAAATAAATCAGTTGTCTCCTCGAATTTATATGTATATATTTTTTTAAATTAATAATGAAAAAATTTGGAGTCTTTGACTAGAATTCAAGGAATATTATTATTACTTGTTAGAAATAGATAGCAAGATAAATAATACTATTTAATAACATCCCTAAATAGGTTTGTCTCATTTGGAAAATTGAATTTCAATTAAATTACTATTTATGACTTATAACTTTTATCATCTTATGATTTTATCTATATTTATTTTTCATAGATATCATTTTTATTTATTTTTTCGTATTTGTAAAATATTTAAAAATTTATGTATTGTGGGCCTTAAGCCCCACACCTTAGGTCGTACGCCTCGCCCCGAAAAGGCCAAAACGCTCTGCTCAAAGCCCCCGCCTTTACAACGCTGATTCATACAAACCTCCAGTCAGAGTAGTGAGATGGTTGGGATGAGATTCCTATTGGTATTACAAGGAATTGTATCATCAATCAATGTACATATGATTGGACTAGGGGTTTTTGATTTTATATATACCCTGTTGGTCCTTTCGGGAACACAAGATCGAGAGATCAAGTAATGCAAAAATCATACTTGAGGAGGTTCTCTTGGTCAAATTCATATTAACTGGACATGTTTGTGATATGTGGGTAGACGTTACTCATAGTTAAAGTAAATATCTTTGGAGAAAAGTTAAGGGCGTTTGGTATGAAGTTAATGGGTCACACACAACGGAAAATAGAAAGAAAAGTTCTAGAAAAAGGAATGGGTAGTATTGCTGAACTTTTGGAAGTTCGGTGGCTATAATGCAAATACGGAAAGAAGGGGTCTAGGATTTTGAACCCTGGATAGATTATATATAAAGGGAAGACCAATAATGGTTGCCCCCTTAAGGAATTTCGGCCATACTCCCTATGTGCGTGAATTCTGTTTTCTTTCTGGGTTTACATTATTGATTTGAATTTTATTAGCACCTAGATTCAAATCAGATCTAGCTTAGTTTGTTTAGATTAGAATTAGATTATTAGAAATCTCATGAGCACTAGTCTATCTAAGTTTTTTGTGTGGATACTGTTAGAGGCTAGACAGTTGTGTTGATTCTTAGAGAATCGTTCTCTGTTGCCAGTACCTAATCAAATCCAGTCGCTCTTTTGAAGAGCCTTCTGAGATCACGCATCGGAAACTACTAATTTTGAGACTGAAGCACCAAAAGAGGTAATCTAATTATATGCGATTTAATTTATGTCTGTTATATTTGTTTTATGTTGATACATATGTATTCGGCCTAGAGGAACGTGTTATTAGATTTGATTTAAATTTTTTTTATTCACTGCGTTAATCTAGTGATTTAAATATCCACTTCCTTCGTTAACAACATTCCCAATTCTCTCACATGGCATTGGACTCTTTCCTCTCCTAAGTAAAGACAAATTTGCGAAATATATAAGCGATAAAAACTCTCCTAATTGCTTTTTGTATCACATAGTTGGAATATTTTCTATTTTTAGCAAATTTTGGAATGAATTTATCAATACTAGGCCTTGAAGAATTGTAAGGATGATGATATATGTCCGAATTGATGTCATGCTTGATCAAATTCCCTTCTTGTTAGATTCCCGACTAAGTTAATTGCCTTTCCAGATTTTAGGGAATCATTGATGGTGTAAAATAGATCCCATTTGATTCCAATTGAATCCCTCGAAGATTTTGGATTTCAAATTTTAACAAAAATAAATCCCATTTGATTCCAATTAAGTCGCTGGAACATTTTTAATTTTCCAATTTTGAAAAAATTACATAGTGCCTTTAACTGTTTCAAATTCAAAAGTATGGAATTCTGTTTACTTACTTTAAATGGACTATCCGTTTCCCTCCCTTTCCTGCTAGAATGGGAAATTCGGTATTTTACATATTCATACGATTGAGTCTGATAGACCAAATGTAACCAAATAGAAAATATAGCAGAATTGATTTAAGGAAATGGACTGTAATTGCATTCACTGGAATAATGAAATACAAAACAACTTTGATTGAAAGAAAAACAATAAAGGAAATGAACAAATATCCAGGAATTCGAGAACCTGGTTTCTCCCAATTTCTACTTCCAATTTTTGGTTCCCCTCGCCTCTTCCCCTCTACTATTTATAACCCCAACAGTAACAACTTATGCAGGTGAATAACAGAATACATTTTGTTAGCCTAACAACTCAACATTCTAACCGAAAATAGAAGCTTCTATGCCAACTAAGCCACACTTTTCTCCTTATTCATTTGTCTCACATAAGTGTGCTTAATTAATGGTCTACCAATATCTCCCCCTCGAGATCTCACCTTGTCCTCAAGGTGAAAGGCGGGAAATTGCGTGTTCAAAAACTCGAACTCTTTCCACGATGCTTCGAAATCCGGAAGATCTTTCCACTGAATCAATACCTCCAACTTCCCTTGCACATTGTAGCGCAGTCCTGCCACCGATGCCGGTTGCACATGCCACTCCAACTCATCCGTAAGGATCTCTGGAATGGGTTGCACACTGATATTAGAGCCCACTGCTTTCTTCAACAACGAAACTTGGAATACTGGATGAATGGAAGTAGTGGACGGTAGGGCCAATCTATATGTCACTCCGCCCACTTTAGACAGCACCGGATAAGGACCAAAAAACTTAGGAGACAACTTCTCATTTGCTTTCCTTGCCAAGGATTTGTGACGATAAGGCCGGAGCTTCACATAAACCTAGTCTCCTATTTCAAACTCGACTTCGCGGCGCTTCTTATCCGCATAATCCTTCATGCGTTTCTGAGAATGATGCAGGTGATATTTGAGTTCCCTCAAGATTTGATCTCGTGTTTGTAGTTGAAAATCCACCTCAGATATCGGAGTGGATCCGATTTCAAAACCCAGCAATGGTGGTGGATCACGGCCATAGAGGACTTGAAATGGAGTGGTCTGAGTGGACGTGTGGAATGAGGTATTGTACCAATACTCCGTCCATGGTAACCACTTAACCCACTGTTTGGGTTTGTCGCCCGCAAAACATCGTAAATAGGTCTCAATGCCTCGGTTGACCACCTCGATTTGCCCGTTTGTTTGCGGATGATAAGCGGTACTGTGCTTCAACGTTGTGCCTTGCAGACGGAACAACTCCGTCCAGAACTTGCTGAGAAAGACTTTACCACGATCAGAGACGATAGAGCGGGGAACCCCATGCAAACGGATTACCTCCTTCACGAATATGGCCGCAACATCTTGGGCAGTGAAAGGATGTTTGAGTGGAATAAAATGAGCGTATTTCGAAAGACGGTCTACCACCACAAACAAACAATTGAACCCATCGGCTTGAGGCAAACCTTCCACAAAATCCATGGACAAATCTTCGAAAACTTGATCTGGAATAGGTAGCGGTTGCAGTAGTCCGGCTGGACTGAGAGACACATTTTTATTTTGCTGACAAATGGAACATTCAGCCACAAAACGCTGCACTTGTTTCCTCATTCCTTGCCAATAAACATCTCGGGATAGACGTTGAAATGTTTTTAAGACTCTAGAGTGGCCTCCAATCTTGCCCCCATGATATTCGTCTAATAGTTGTGGAATGAGATTGGAATCTGACGGAAACACCATTCGTCCTTTGTACAACAGAATGCCATGCCGGATACTATAGCCAGGAAACAAGTCCGATCCTTGTAGTAGTTGCTGCTTGATGGGTCCATAAATGCAATTGGAATCAATCTCGTTTTGCAGCGTGTCGACATGTGTACAACATGAAACCGTGAAAACGGTAAGCTCGCAACCTTCATCTTTTCGCGACAAAGCATCGGCCGCTTTGTTCTCAATTCCCGGTCGATATTCAATGTTGAAGTTGTAACCCCACAATTTTGAAACCCATTTTTGATACTTTTCAGACACCACGCGTTGATCAAACAAAAATCGCAGACTCCTCTGGTCAGTACACACAATGAATTTGTGTCCCAAAAGATAAGGTCGCCACTTTTGGACTGCTAGGACAATAGCCATTAGCTTGCGTTCGTAGACCGACTTAGTCCGATCCCTTTGGCTAAGGACCTGGCTAAAAAATGCAATCGGCTGCTGATTTTGCATTAACACAGCACCAAGACACACACCAGAGGCATCAGTTTCCACCACAAACGGTTGATGAAAATTAGGAAGAGCTAATACAGGTACCGTTGTCATCGCCACTTTTAAAACTTCAAATGCCTTTTGTGCGTCATCATTCCACCCAAAACGGTTCTTTTTCAATTGATTTGTGAGTGGTGCCGCCATGTGCCCATAATTCCGCACAAACTTTTGATAGTACCCCGTTAAACCAAAGAACCCTCGGAGGGCTTTCAAGCTAGTCGGAGTTGGCCATTCTACCATCGCTTGGATCTTCTTGGAATCAGCTGCTACTCCTGCTGCCGAGACTATATATGGTTGAATGATACCTGCTGCCAGCATATCATCGACCAATCGTTCGATCTCGTCTTTTTGCACCTGTGGATACCGATATGGTCTCACGTTCACGGGTTCCACTCCTTCTTTCAAAATGATGCTGTGATCCAGCGCCCGTTGAGGGGGTAATCCCTTCGGCTCGTTCACCACTTCCGGATATCCTTGTAATAGCTCATCGAAAATGTGGGGAACTTCCATAGCCGCTTCATCTTTGTCGTTCCGTGCCGCTAGAGACTCCAGTTCTAACAAATAGCCATGTCCCTCATGTTGTATAGTACGCATCATCGCTTTGAGCGATATCTGTGTTTTGCATAATCCCAGCTCTCCTTTCAATGTCACCGGAGTCTGTCCCAAAGTAAATTTCATAGTTAAGGCTTTCCAGTTAACTTGCATTGCTCCCAATTTCGTCAACCACTGCATTCCCAAAATAACATCTTCTTTACCTAATTCCAGTGGTAAAAAATCTTCCACCACCTCAACTTTGGGAAGGGACAGTAGCACCCTTTTGCAAATTCCGTCTGCACCCACTGTTTCTCCTGTTCCAATAATCACTTTCTGCGCGGTGGTTGCTATTACGGGTAGTTCCAGCCGCTGTACAACATCTTTAGAGTGAAGTTATGTGATGCGCCGCAATCTATCAACACCGTCATCGTTTATGGTCCAATTTTTCCTCGCAATTTCATGATATGTGGGTCAGTAAACCCCATTACAGAGTTAATTGATAACTCTATTGCACCTTCCACAAGCTCAAGACCTTCTTCTCGTAGAAATTCATCTCCTGCTTCTTCGATATCACTTGCATCAGCCACTATCAGCACCTACAATCATCGATTCTTGCATAGGTGACCTGGAAAATACTTCTCCTCACAACAGAAACACAACCCCTTCGCGCGACGACTCATCAGTTCAGAGTCAGTGAACTGCCTGTAAGCCGACGAATTTGGTGTCGCCGACGTCTCCTCCGGTGGTGTCTTCCTTTGATCTGGTCCAGCGTGACCGGTGGTCGTCGTTGACGGCGATTGGAGTGAGTTCGCAAATCGAAACGTTGTCGCTGCAACGTTCGGGGAATATTTGGGGCTCGAATAAGCTGAACCCGACCCATAGCCCGATGGTTTGCTCCATGACCCAGTGAATCCAGACCCGACCCGATTGGCTTGAAGTATCCTGTTCTTATCTTCAATCAAACGAGTTGCCTCCATCATCTCCAACAAATTTCTAGGTTTGAGGAGCCTTACCTCTGCTCGGATCAATGGTTTCAATCCATTGAGGTATGGGCTCTCCAAAACTTCCTCCGATAGCCCCTTCAACGGAGATGCCAAGACTTCGAATCGTTCCTGGTAATCCTCGACGGGTGATTCCTGATGTATGGCCAGAAATTTCTCGCAAAGGGATCCCTCCATACTCGATTGAAAACGGTGTAGAAAGGCTGACTTGAACTCGTTCTAGGTATGAAATTTGAGCTTATCTTCTACATAGTGATACTATGCGAGAGCCTTCCCCTCCATACTCAAAGCTACTGTTTCTACTTTCTCTCCATCGCCCATCTTATTCATCTTATACCTCTTAGCTCTAAAAATCCATCCATCAGGATCAGTTCCTGTGAAGATTGGTAGTTCCAATCTCCGGAACGATCTATTCCCCAAAAATTTTCCTCCTCCCAAGGTCTGCGATTCCATCATCTCAGGATGTTTCTGCTTCTCTTCCATCACTGATGAATTTCCCCATCATCAGCGTGATTGCCTTCTCCAGGCTTCCAATCTTCTGAACTTCAGTCCGCACAGAGTCAAATTCCCTCTGCCATTCTAAATGAACAAGGCCCATCTTCTCCTCCAATGTTTCAACCTTCTTTTGAGCCATGTTTTCCAGGATTGAAACTGCTCTGATTGCCAACTTGATAGACCAAATGTAACCAAATAGAAAATATAGCAGAATTGATTTAAGGAAATGGACTGTAATTGCATTCACTGGAATAATGAAATACAAAACAGCTTTGATTGAAAGAAAAACAATAAAGGAAATGAACAAATATCCAAGAATTCGAGAACCTAGTTTCTCCCAATTTCTACTTCCAATTTTCGGTGCTCTTCCCCTCTACTATTTATAACTCCAATAGTAGCAACTTATGCAGCTGAATAACAGAATACATTCTGTTAGCCTAATAACTCAACAGCCTAACAACTCAACATCCTAACCGAAAATAGAAGCTTCTATGCCAACTAAGTTGCACTTTTCTCCTTATTCCTTTGTCTCACATAAGTGTGCTTAATTAATGGTCTATCAGAGTCCTTGGGTTCGGGCTTCTATAATAGATCAAAGGTCCGACCTCAGAGGGACTTAGAACTGTGACACTCATATTAGCACCTCTAACACAACTTGGATTTTTTTCTGGAAAATCCAATATCGAGGGGTGTAGAACTTTAGATCATTTGCTGGAATCAACATCCTTCGCCGGATGCTTTTTGGAGATTTCAACGAAATCTGTATCCGAGATTAGAAGCCTGGTGTTTGCAGCTTTGCTGCGTACATTGCAATCACAAGTTTCTTTTCCGAACTACTATTTCCGTTGAGAGTTCTATCTAAGTTTTTAGTGCGAAAATCAAATATTGTAATGAAAGGAACATCGGAGTTTGTCGCTAGGGATTTGATCAGATAGGATCGTCTAGTTCTTGTAGAACCCGTCAGAAACCGTGACTGATTTGATAGCTCTATGGCAGATTTACTGTCGGTTGCTTTCGATCGCTCAACCACTCTCCCCTTCCCCTATCCCTTAAAAGAAAAGCCAAACCTCAAGAAAACCTTATATTCCCTGAGGATATTCTACCACGTGGAAACGCACTTTAATGGAACTTGGATTCTTTGCCACAGGTGAGGAAATCAATGATAATGCCATTTTGAATAAATTTGGACTCGATTAAAATTCTTGAAACTTTTAATTTGAAAACACAAAAGTACCCTACTATTTCCCCATTCATTATTATTATTTTTTTATTTTTTTGCAATTTTACCTTAATTTCCCTAATTGAAAACCTTGCTATCATGAGTAATGCAATATGATTTCAATTAGATTAGGGAAAATTATATTTTTGGTCCCTAAAGTATGGGTGGGTGCCTATGTGGACCTTAAGATTTGTCAAATTATGTCCCTAAACTTTCACATTTCTTTTAATCCCCTAAAATTAAAAAATTTGTTAATGATTTTGAATGAAAAATAGATTGTGCTAAGCACATTGCTATCTAATGGGGATATTTTTGCTATTGCATCACTCTATTAAACCTAAGATGTTTTCTCGAACAACAGTTGGTACTTTTCTATCTCATTAATTGATGAATCGTTAGTAGGAAAAGGATAAGGAAAAATGTCTTAGCTTTAGCAAATTAATGAAATGACAAAAATATCCCCATTAGAAGGTCACGTGCTGAGTAAGGTCCATTTTCCATCCAAAATCATTAACAACATTTTAATTTACTGGGTTTAAAACAAATGTGAAACTTGAGGGACCAAATCTGGTCCACATAGATAAACACCCTAGACTTTATGAACCAAAAATATAATTTTCCATTAGGTTATAGTTTTGTCCTTCCATAGTCCAATTTGACGATTTGAATTTTTTAATCTTGGCACATTGTACCGCACATTCCCGAATCAGGGTTTTGTAAATTTTTCCCCTTTTTTTTTTTGTAATTTTGAAAAGTATAAACCTGAGACACCCCCGGTTATTTCGACTAATACTAATGATACTTCTTGTCATTTTCTTAATACTTCAGATACCCCTTATAACATTTTTGACAAAAATACCCTTGTAAGATATCTTTTCCGTATTCTTTTATTTTCTAATTTCTACTTTCTCTCTCTTATTTTCTATTTTTTATTTTTATATTTTTATATTTTTTTGCTTTTGTTTGGTATTTCTATTTTATTTATTTATGTTTTATTATCAGTATATGGTCTTTATAGAGAATTTAAAAAAATTCAAAAGTAAAAAACTAGAAAGCAACAAACATAATTAAAACTAAATAAATTTAACCTTATCAATAAAAAAGAAAAAATATTTTATTTGTTTTCGTTTTTTGTTTGCATTTATTTTATTTTTATTTTTTTAAATGCATTTTTTATTTTTCAAATCCTTTTTTTTTTTTGCATTTTGTTTTCTAGATTATTATTGTCGATCTTTTTTAATTTTCTATGAATACCATACAAAAAATAAAAATAAAATAAAACAAATAAAATAAAAATACTGAGTAAAAGTAAAAAATTAAAAATTAAAAAATATAAAATAAGATAGAGATAGTAGAAAATAGAGATTTTTTTTTTTTAAAAAAAAATGAAATAAACAATAAAGAATATTATGTTGTGAGGGTATTTTTGTTATCAAAATGTGGTGAAGGGTGTCTTAAGTAACCAAACTGAAAAGAGAAGTGGTGTATGAGGTATTATGAAAATAATATGGGATATCCTTGGTATTAGTTGAAATGACAAGGGGGTGTCTCGGTTATAGACTCTAATTTTGAGTGTACCATACGCCCAATAGTTTTGTATACTAACACCACCTCTATTTTATTTGTTAATAAAACCCCAACAATATTGCAAAAAGTTCTATGTTACCAAAATACATATCATTTACATATTTCTCATGATATTCCTGAAAAAGTGGAAAGAACAAAGAAGCCATCCATATGCAAAAAATAAGAGATCAACATTTATAATCAATATAAATCATCAATTCTAGAAAAATATGAGAAACAAACTTTTAACAAAGTAAATTTCAAAACAATGAATGTTTACTGTAACGGATGAATCTGAATGTTGATTGCAGTGCTGCAGAAAAGGAAATGTTCACCAAAAGAGAAAAAAGGAAAGATGTGGAGACTATTTCTAATGGGAAAAAATAATGCACATATCTATTTTGTAGTGACAACATTCAGAATGCTTCAATTTAGTGAGTGCTAATTGTAAAAGGACTAGGAGTACAATAAAAATTCTCAGCATTACTGGTCGACAATTTACTTGAAAGTGGGATTATGATGAACAAGATCCTTTTCTTTTTCGGAGTTTCTAGTTAGACGAACAACTTTTATCTGCAGGTAAAATGCTGTCTACCATTCCCACATAAGAAATGTTGTTGAAGCTTATCTATTTTTTTCTGCTAACAACACAGATAGGAGTAAGATATGAAAAAGTCAGCTAAGTAGAAAGGTACTATTTAATAGTGTAAACTTGCTACCCAATTTTTCTTTCTCTCTCTGTCTTACGTTTTCCATAATTATCAAAATTGCCCAGTCATGATCATTTGCCTTACAGGAGAACCACTTCCGATTCTCTTATGCAGACACAACGCTCTTCCCCACCCCAAAAAATGCATTTTGCTTCTCCATGATCACATTATCTAGCACATTTCTAAAGCAAATATTGAGCACTTAGCAAGAAGTTTATAGATGCCACCAATGAAGCTAATATACGTAAAAACCATAAAATCCCCCACACCAGGCTTCTTGTGAATGATGGTTATATAGGTAGAATTGAGACTGCGTGCGAACCTGAAGTATTAATGAAAATAAAATAAGAATGCAAACACTATCCTGCTCATATGGTTTAAGGGTTAACACAATCGATCAATTCTCCAGAGCAGTTGAGTCCCAATCGATCAAGTCTCTCCTGAACAGTGGATTCTGAATTACAAAATCAAAACATGCGAACTTATTGCTGGTTGCTACAAAAATTGGAAGGAAATATTTTTTTTCAACATTCAGTTCCCCCAATCTGTCACACCAAAACCGGACCGTCATGCCATCACCAATTTTAAAGGGAGTGAAGCTCCAAAACAAGCTACCAATCTTGGCAATGTTTTTTTTTTTCAAACCCCAATGCTATAAGAACATGTGAAATCTGAGGATCTCAATCACCAGGGTCCTCACCTTTCGACTCTGGAACCTCTACAGCCGCTTACAAAGAATAGTTTGAGTAAAACATGGAGTTTTCTGACTCCAAGGTCACTCTCATTCAACGGTTTACAAATACGATCCTAACTAACAAGGTGAATTTTCTTGTACTCCTCCACATCATCAGATAAGATATGTTGTTTTCTGCTTATCTAAATTTTCTCTAGCGTATCAGATAGGAAATAAAGGCAGCAAATAATTCTAGCAAAATATAGAGTTATGTCTGCCACCTTCTTCTCTAATCTCTTTCCAAAGTCTCTATTGTCCATAATAAACATTAAAAAGACCCAATCATGATCATAGGCCTTCTCAATGTCAAAACTAGTAGAACCACTCTCGATGCTCTCATCCACACGGTCAATTGGAATGAGAGTTATGTCTTAACTCTGCCTCCTCCGCAAGCACATTATGCGACTCCAAGATCACATTACCCATTCCCAATTAAGACAAATAGCTAGTCCTTGGAAACAAATTTGTAGATGGCATCAATCAAGCTAATAAGGCTGAAAGAATTAAGCAACACTGCATTGCCCTCCTTGGGAATGAGGGCTAGAAAGGTAGAATCGAGACTGCAGTTGAACCTGGAATGTCAATGAAAATGAAGTAAGGAACCATATCCCAAAAATGCTGCGAAACAAATTCAGAGACGATTTGGCGTTGGGGATTTATTCTACTCCAGTTTAAGGCTCAACACAATCGATCAAGTCTCTCTTGAAAAAGTATAGCCCCAATCCATCAGGTCTCTAGGTCTCTCCTAAATTGTGGAGCCCAAATCCAAGAACTCTCTAGAGTGGATAAAAAATCGCAAACTTAGTGCTGGTAAAAGGAAAGGAAATTGTTTTCCCAAACTCAGTTATTCCACATCATCAGTCTTACCAAGCCTCACTCTCTAGCCATCGGGCTCTGGGTCGTTTTCCTACTCTTACAACATGTTTGGTTGGATGGAATCACAATCCCATCACTAATTTTCATTCTCATGTTTGGTTATACAACGAATGAAAGATTTTGATTCCATTAGAATAAAAAATGGAGGAATGTTCCTTCAAGGAGTGGAATGATACTCATTCCATCAGAATTAATGTTTTTTTACACTCTCAAAATAAAAAAAGATAATAAAAATAAAATTCCAAAGAGGAAAATTTGTTGATAGGTAAGTATTTTGTAATTTCATTTTCAGAGAGTGTAGTAGATAAATTGATTGTACAAAAAATGGAGAGAGAAAACGTGTCTAGATATAATTTTTCACGAGAAAAAAATATACTAGAGATAAAATTATACGTTATTTAGAAAGTAAATTTTAGAGAGAGAAAGTTGCTATGGAAAACAATTTAGAGACAAAAATGTACTAGAGAGAGAAAGTTGAGGGTAGAAATTTTGGAGAAATGGGTACTTAGAGATATGAAAAGACATTTTTAGTTTATTATTCTTAGTATGTTGACTTTTGATTTTGTATATATTTTGAAAGTTATTATATTATTGTTTCTTATTTGATTTGAAATGTTACAGATACAATTCCATGCCATGCCATTCCATTCATATTCCTTTACTTCAAACCATTCAAACCAAACATGCCGTTACAGTTTAGGGGTTAATTCAGTCTCATCTGTTGATAAGGATAGCTCAAGCAAACCTGTCTTCTCTAGAAATGCTACTAAAACACAACGCGCACAACGTCAAACGTCTCGCTGTAGTATTTGATAGTACATTGGGTCTCCTTGATAATATCTTCACAAAAAATCCATGAGCTTCCATAGAATTAAGAAGCAATGAGGTTTCTCCTTTTTTGAGCGATAATCATCGTGTGGAAATATCAATTTTTAAGGTCCCGTCCTCCCAACAACAAATTTCTAGATTTTTGGCGCCAACAAGATTATTTATTTAAAAGAATTTGCTAGCATCCCTTCTTCCCATCTCATTTTCCTACCTATTTCAAGGTCATCGAATCACTTTGACCTTGCTCTTTATCATCCCATTTCTTGTTGTCCTATAAACTTTTGGCTTTATTTAACTTCCAGTTTCCCATACCATATCTAGGTGTTTCAGAAGGGAATAACTCCCCCATCTGCTGCTGATCAACTCCGAAAATCTATCCACTTTAAGCCACATGTTCTGAAATCTGAATGATGTTCTCAAGCCTCCACAATCAAGTAGTGGAGTGATCCGAAATAGGTTTAGGGAGTTAGTGTTGAACACAATGTTACCCAGGGTTCTTCGAGAAACATCAAAAATGGGTCTCTACTAGGATTCTTCGAGAAACAAAAACTGGTCTATATATCAAAGATGCTCTTTCAAATAACACATTCTCAAGCCTTTGACCATGAGGTACACGAATGTGGTTTTTCTTCCTATATTTTCTCTTAATCTCTCTCTCTCTCTCTCTCTCTCAACACACTGTTTATTTTCTCTCCAGTTCGCCAGATTTGGTGAGCCAGGGGTCTGTTCCATAGGGTGTACCGCAATTTAGGTACCCTGGTGGAATCATATTTGGGAATTTCTCCTCCCATTCTTGGGAAACTAAAAAAACCTGTCTAATCTGGAGACACATCAATGCGCTCTACCATCTCTCTGTAAATTTTCCACATGTTAGGGGCAAGTCAATGAGGTCATGATCCTCGATTGTATGAGATTCCTTCATAGCAGTAGAAATCCTATGGCAATGGTTCTTTCGTCTGGAAATGACCCATAAAACAAGGGGGTTTACTCCATTTGTTAGTGACAAATTTTAAGTCATCCAAAAACTATCCTCCACTAGACTTTAAATTCATACAAATACTCAATCGGACCAATGTTGTAACAACCCATTTGGTCCACCTTTCAAGGATCTGAATCACTAGATCATGAGGACTCACATAGATCATTTTCAATCCAGGAATACCTATTTCAATACCCCCCGGTTGTGCCATAACATCAAAACTCCTAGTCTGTCCCCAAAATATCTAAAGCCCCCATTCTACCCAGTTTCCTTTTCAAATGATTCTAGCAACTCGAGGAGTCATTATTATTTTTCTCCTAAATGCATTGCACACTAGCATCCATGTTGGAGAACATATCTAGTGATAGCTCTTTTGTTCAGATCATCTGAGCCTGCTAATCTTCTAAGAAAGAAGTTCTAGTTGCATCAACAGCTTGAAGATTCTTGAACATCATTCTGAAGGGATCAGGTATTAAAAACACAGATTTACACGGCGGAATACAAAAAAAATTAATTCATAATAATATCCAATTCCTAAAAGTGGGATGTTACCATATTAACATTAAAACAATAAAGCAGGCAATATTAAATCACATTTAATATAATTGTTATCTCTTTCGGCACTTCAGCCTCAAAGCTAGTAGTTCCTGAAGCGTGATCTGAGTAGGCTCTTTCGAGAGGGTCCGAACATGAACAAAACTGGTACTGAATGTTCGATTAACTTTGAAGTGACAGATGTCTCACCTCTAATGATATCCTCATGAAAGATCTTCGAAAGAAAAGTGTTCTTGGGATTCCTAAGATTAGATTTAATCCCAAGTCTCTAGGATAACTCTGATTTGAATATAGGGGGTAGTAAGATTCAAATCAGTAAGTGTATATGGAAAATGAAATCTCACAAACACAAAGCAAAAGCTATGGTCAAAATTTCCTTGTGAGGTCCGAATTCTACGAGGTGAGGGGCCATTACTAGTCTTCCACCTTACAAAGACTGTCTATGGTTCACAATCCTGGACTCCTTTTCCGTATTTTCTCTTTGGCCCCCGAACTTCTTAAGTTCAGTAATACTACCAATTCTTTTTTCAAGGACACTTCTAACATTAATTCTCTATTGTGTGTGGCGCATTATGTTCATACCAAAAGCTAGAAGGTGAAATTAATTAATTAATTATTTTACTAATCAATTAATCAATAAAAATTGGAACAATTCCAATTTTGCCCTTCGAGAAGAAAATATTTTTCTTCCTTTAAAGCATTTCCTCCGACTGTGAGTCACATCAATCCACATGTTATAGCCATGTCTGCTTGGTAAGAAAGCCGCCTCAGGTGTGATAAGCATATTTTATGATCTCTCTATCTGTGTACTTGAAAAGACCAACAAAATATGTTTAAGTCAAAAACCGCTAGTCTAGTAATATATATTTTGTTGATAATATAATTCCTTATAATACTAATTGGAATCGCATCCCAATCCTCACACAACTCTGACCAAATGCTTGGGTGAATTATATTAAATCGAATCACATGGGTCATGTCTCCTTTTGCTAAGAGTGATAGATCCCTTCTTACATACTCGTATATTTAGATGTATGTCTCACTATGCCCAATGCATACTTTTGAAGGCTCGTGGCTAGAGAATAACACTTATCAAAGTATAGAAACTCATGTATGTAATATACAGTACCTCAAGTCCAAAAGTTCGAACAATACAATCACACCTCATACATCTATTTTGACTCAAGGCAAACTACCATGCAGAATATCAAGGATGATCACGTTTCGTCTCGTACTACTATTAGTAAGTCCCTTTGCAGATGTTATAGTATCTCATACTAATGAATTAAGACTCACCATTCTCAAAGAGAGAATATCAGATCCAATACCTGCTAGGAACAATTTAGAATATCGAGTTATCAAATGTCTTTAGTCTCCTCCTATTTAAACATATTAAATGGCCGGACATTGTACTCAACGTCCAAGATCTACATAAATAAGGCTATAATTACACGAATAATATCAAGAATATCTTTTATTAATACTTGAGATTGAAACATTTTTACAAATACAAGCCTTAAATGTAATATTACAAGATTGACTACGGGGTTTATGTCTAACACATTCATGCTCACCCTAATGCTCACTCCCGTCATTCTTCTCCCTTCGTTGTTGACGCTCGATGCAAGGTTTCCTGAATCCGAGGTCTGTTCTTATACTTCTTTGTCCTGTGGTTTCTCTCAATATCCGAAAATAGAGCAAACTAATTTGCCTTTACAACCTCCACAAAATCACCCAACATTTCACCCCACTAAATGCATTCTGCTTTTGCCCTAATCTTTCTCCTCTCACCTTATCCACTGTGCCTAGTAGGTTAGTGCCAATAAAATCAATCATTTGACAATAGATTTTGGGGGCTCGCGGGGCAAACCCTTTTGAATGCCACATCGCTTGTGTTTACCTGAGCCTGAGCTTTATATAAAGCCTAGTGCAATTCTCCACTTTCAAGCCGTTTTTTGAGAGTGAGTTAGGTCCATTGGGTTTCTACAAACCCAATAAAGCTATAACCCCCCAAACAAAAAAAAGAAAAAAAGAAAAAGAAAATTAGGTTAGGATCAAGAACTTTTTTTTGGCTTTTTGCGTAATCTGAAACTGCTGCTGTAGTAGGAGAAAACCAAAATTTGAAACCGTTGCTTTCTTAAATTAATTAATCTCTATTCTGAACATCTATCCGTGACTGCAACAAGTCTCTGGCTAGAACCTTTGGACGCTCGTCGAGTCTTCTCATGGTAGCTCCAAGAATCCTCCTTCCTAGGGATTGGGGAATGCATGTGGGGTATTATGTGATGGGTCTTTATTTGAGAAGAACCAATAATAGGTCTCTTGCCTTCCCTTGGCTGACCGAAAGAAGCAAAACTATAGAATTAGTTGCCCAAAGCAAAACTATATATTAGTTCCCAAATCAATTCAGAGTTTTGGCCCAATGCCCCAATCAGATTTATGAGTCAGGCCTGATCACCTTATTTCCCTGCACTCTCCTCTTAAAAGTCATGCACTACCATATTCTTTGAATGTTCATTGGGATAACTGTAATCCTCGATCTCCTAGAACCAATCACTTCTCATACTTGCCCAAAAGACAAAAGACAACGAAGAAGATGATTGAATATGTGTAAAGAGGGAAGAAGTACCTGACATGTGATCAGTGGCAACAGAATCTATGACCCAGGGTGTGGGACGGGAAGGGCGAATGAAAAGACAAGCAGTAGAAGTACCTCGTTAAGCTAAAGAAGCAATGGGAAGAGATGCCTGCTGGGATGCCTTGTACTAGAGGAATTGAGCATATTCATCATCAGAGATGTCTTTGGTCGCCTGAGATTCTGAAATAGTAGGAGAGATGTCACTGCATTGGCGAATTTGGGTGGACGGCCAACTAAATCCCAACATGTTTCTCGAGTATGATTCTTCTTTCCACAAAAGGAGCACTGTCGATGTAAGCCACAACCACGACCACTATGTCCACCCCAAGGGGCACCACCACGGCCACCACAAGAGAAACCACCACGACCACCACTGAGTTGAGCACCACGATCTCGTGTAGGAATATGAGTAACAAACGCCGAATGCTTAGACGACGCAGACGAACTCAAGCCAGAAACATTGTCCTTGGTAGTGCTACGCGAGACGCGAGAATACATTTCAGTGATAGTGGAGAGAGTAGCACTGGAAAGGATTTAAGATCGGACTGGTTCAAATTCTGGGCATAATCCAGCCAAGAATTTCATGACAGCCATCTGCTCACGTTGCTTTTGCATTTCTTTCAGATCGATAATCATCGGTAGGATAATGTTCAACTCCTCATAGAGGCTGTTGAATGCGGCAAAATAATCTGTAACGGATTGCATGCCTTGCTGAAGTTGGAAGTACTCTACCGATAAATCATACATTTTGGTGAGATTATTGGAATATAACACACGAAGATACTCCCATATGGCTTTGCACGTATCTAGATGAGTACAGAGATCAACAACTTTAGACTCCATCGAATTCCACAATGACGCTACAATCTGCGCATCGGCTTAAATCCATTCCTAATACTTTTTATCATTCTCTGCCAGGGCGGATTCTGTGAGATGACGGTGTTTCCCTTGTCTGGTAAGGGCTATTTTCATAGACTTAGATCAATTTTAATAATTGGTTCTGTTCAACTTATGGGTTGTTAATGGTTGAGGTGTAATCATTGACATGTGTACCTGTCAATACAACAACTAACAAATAACGTGCACAAGGGAAACAAACCAACAACACAAACAACTGTAGGGTTTAAATGAAGAACATTAGAATCAGAACAACACTCACGAAAAGATGGATATTCTCATGCTCAAGAGCCCTTGTGGTAACCAATGTTATAGCTCCTCAATGTTACTGTGTTTGAGACAAGGCAGGAATACAGTGTATTACTTTCATCCAGTGAGGTCCCGAAGGCCGTTAGTCTCTAGCCAGAGCAATCGACGGCTGGCGAAGGTCCGGCAAGGGTCGGCGAACCTTGACGAAGCGCCGATGATGGGTGGTGACGGCGGCGACGTGGACGATGTCGATGGTGGACAACGAGTAGGAAATCTGGTTCGCGATGATGGTACGGCTTGATTTTGGGGACGACGATGGGTGGTGGAGGCTCGGAATGGCCTAGACGATGGCGGCGAGGCTCGGAATGGCCTGGATGACGACGGATCTAAGTGTTTGATGGGCGGCGGCGGCGGGGGGCTTGTGGGCTGCTAGGGTTTCAGTTTTGTTGTTTTTTTTGCCTTTTGTTTTTCTTTTTGTTTCGTATGGACAGTAGGCAGGGGAAGAAAAAAAAAATTGGTTTGAACATATCTATGGAATCAATCTTCCATAACCTGCTCTGGATACCATGTTAAAGAATGAGAAGGCTTAAACCATTGTGGTAGCCTCTCCCTCTATTTAAATAGAAAACGAAGAAACAATACAACAATCCCTAAACTGTACTGGAAACCCTAAATAATACTGGAAAGACAGAAATACCCTTTTAACAGTCTTGTTACTCTGGCTGAATGGTGGATGCCCGAACAGGGCAAGAAACTGAGCTTAAACAGTGAGAGCGAGAGACTTACTCCTTCTGTTTGTTGGAATGACTTGTCTAGCCTATTTATCGTGAGTCTTGATCTTTGTATACTCATCAAGGTACACAAACACCCCCATACCTTTCACCAATTGCTTGGAAACAGCTTCCTCTAACAAAGAGGGAAAAAAAAAGGAAGGCCAGTCACCTGTATCCAGAAAATATCTTCTTATCAACCTCTACAATTCACCCCTGTTCCTGATGCCCATCTATTTACTACAATCTCAAGTCATTTACCTCTAACCTCCAAAGTTAGATCAGCCTTGCTCTCCGACGGATTAAAAGAGAAATGGAAAACCGGGAGTTGTAACACCTATTTATAGATTGTAACCACCATTGGTAGTGTGACTCTATGGTTCAAGCTTTGCCTGACAGAGACCTCAACAAATGGGCCTTTTGATGACAGATGCGACGAACCATTAGATGGCCATCTCAATCCCTCTCCACTTAGACATCTCAGAGGGCATTGTTCCACAATTGCTGGGAGTGGGGGTGGCTGGTGGTATAGCTCATCACGTTTGTAATCAAGGCAAGAAATGCCTGATGGTTTCTTTCTTTCTTTAATTTACCTTTTTATTTTTTTTTCTGTTTTCCCTTCCCTTGATCTAGGGGTATATTAGTGATCGCAACGCCTTATGCTAGTGGATTTGATCACTTTTTCATTGCTGATGAAGTACAGTTCAAATTTGATAGGTGTCTTCGCTCTCTACATGAATCAGTGAGTTCCAATTCTGACCTGCAGTATTTGTTCTGGTGTTGTTCCAAGGTTTTTCTCTTATAGTTTCTCTAATACACAGGTACGAGATCTTCCTATTTTTGGCATTGGGCATTCTCTTGGTTCCGTCATTCACCTTCTAATTGGTACTACGTGGTCCTTGTTCTTTCTATTTCTTTAAGGCATATGGTTGATATCTGCTGCACTTGATTAGCCCGCTAACTTGTATTTTAATCAGGTTCAAGATATGCTGTGCAAAGAAATGGGAATATATTGATGGCATTCAACAACAAGGTACTTAAGATCTTGATACTCATGTTCTGTTTGCGGTCTAACTTATAAGACGGTATTAAATTTTTTATAGCAAATTGTGCTAGTGAACTAGAAGCCTGAGCTAGGAGCTTGAAATGCATTTGGAGCTTCACCATTTACCTTTGTATTAGTTTGTTGAAAATATTATGTTCTGCGTACTGCAATTGTGTCAAAGTGGATAATGAGAAATAAGTGGAATGTAATATTCAAGTGCAAATCACTTGGGCTTGAAGCTGTACACCTTTAAACTCTCTTCTGTATGTAAATAACACAAATCTACTGAAGAGCCTATACATTTTTTCACATGTTTCTTGTCCTTCGTTTCGCCCCTAGGTACAATTGGCTAGATGACGTTGGTTTTTGGGTATTGTTGCTTCATTGTGACTTGCATATCTCCAGTTCAGACACAAAAAACTACGTTATCCTGCAAGGAAGCGAAGATATACATTTTGACCATCTTTGAACCCCTCAATGCAGGAAATTCATGCGCTAGGTTCCCTTGTTTGTTCAAGCGTTAAAAATTTGAAATAATTACCACAAACCAGATTGTGAGTGCATGTCATCCTGAACTTGTGTGAAGGATGTTGGTATCCTTCTGGCCTCAGTCCCTTGTCATTGTTACTAGCCTAATGAGTAATGTCTATATGGATATTCATTCATACATGGCAGGTCATTGTTTTGATTTTTTGAATTGACAAAATGTACTTATGTAGCTGCTAATTTTCCAGGAAGCCAGCCTAGCTATCCCATTGTTTTCACCTGTTGTTGTCCCTATGGCTCAAAGCATTGGACCATTATTGTCACAGATTGCATCATCACCGACTGTTCGCCTTGGGGTGAGAATCTGAACCATCACTCGTTAGATGTTGTCTGTTCTGAATGCCAAATGCCACTGCTAGCATCAACTTCATTTAAAAAATGTTTTAGTACGGCGATAATTATTTATTTTATTACTATATTCTTGTGCTCATTATCATTGTTTTCTTAACAAATTAAAACAAAATACTGCGAACAGAGTGAAGAAAATGGATAGATTTCCAGGTTAGTTTATATTTTATACTCTCTAGTTATTGAGAAATCTTTTCAATCATTAAGGAAGTACGGAATATCAATATTCATTAAAACAAGTGTTAAAATAAAAGAGAGTAGTGAAGAATGAGAAGGCTCAACTCCTATTGTCAGCTTCTCCCTTTACTTATATTGAAACCCTATACGTGTAAATAACTTAAGATACCCTTTAATACTTCCCCTCATGGTAGAGCATATATGATATGCTTCCACTTTATTACAAATATATTTTGTCCGTGAATCCTCTAATAGTTTAGTAAACAATTCAGCTCATTGATAAACAAAATTCACGCCTGGCCTCAATTAGCTTTTGCTGTACTTCTCTCCAATGAAATGTCAATCAATTTCAATGCGCTTCATTCTCGTATGAAAAACTGGATTAGATGCAATGTGGACTAATAATTGAATATCATAGAATAAGTTCATTGGTGAAGAATGATTGCACCCAGTTCTTCCAATATATGTTCCAACCAAATTAATTCACAAGCTATGAAGCACGGATACAGACACGGCGATACCACAATTTCTCAAAAATCCCGACATGGCGGGGACTCCTCAATAAATAAATATATATTTTATATATGTTATTCTAATTAACAAAGACATGTCCCATTAATCTAATTCATTCAACAAAATCAATTAAGTCAATAATCATAAATTTTCAAAGTTCAAATCAACATTCACATTTCAAAATTTCCATAAACAAAAACAAGAAAGACAGAAAAAATAAAAAATTTCACTCGAGGTCGATTGGTTGATCATCATCTTCATACCCTTCATCGGTGAATAAAATGGTTGGTTTTCTGCCTTTTTCATTTCTCGTTTCTCCAATTGTTAAAAACCCATTTAATAGAGTTATTTAATATCAAATTACAAGATTCACCCCTTAAATAATAATATAGTTACAGTAAGTTAATTAAAAAATTACAAAACTGACTATCCAAAAATTCATGACACGGGTTTCTTAAGTGTCTGACATTTTCATTTCGCATGTCGGTGCCGTGTCGAAATCTAAAATAAAAAATAAAAAATTTGGACACACCCCGACACTTGTCGGACATGTGTCGGAGGCGTGTCGTCTGCGTGTCGGTGTCCGACACGTGTCGGACACTGACACTTAGCCTCTGGCGAAGCGTTGGCGCTTCCTCGTTCACCAGTAATATGAGCCATGACTTTATATTCAAATTTAGCACTTGATCGAGACACCACGATTTGTTTTTTGCACTTCTGTGATATCATATTTCTTTCAACAAATACACAATAGTCTGTGCTATGCTGTGCTGGGAAATTTGAAAGATGTGTAACAAGTTGTGATTTGATGGGGTTCAGTGTCATGTTCAACAAGTATTATCCAATATCCACCAAGCTATGGTCTTGTTTGCTCTTCCAGTTAGGACAAAGAAATCAAAGATTCAATTGGTGTATTGGATGCCTCCTGGCTATAGATTAACGCCCAATTTGGATGAAAGCTCTAGAAGTAACCAGGTCATATTGGTGGCGGCGGTACACTGCGGGATGCCAGGGGAACCATCTTATTTGGGTTCTGTCAATTTGTTGGATTTGGTTTTAGTTTGCTTATGGAGACAAAAACTATGCTGCTTGTGCTTCAGTTTTGCGCTGAATTCAAGTGGATTTTTGTGGAGATTGTCACCGACCATGCCTTGTTGGTCGAGATGGTTGTTGGAAGATCTTCTGTGCCACAGAGATTAACGTCATTAATTACAAATATAAGGATTCTAGCTTCTCAAGTCCAAGCTTCTATTTCGCACTGCTACAGGGAAGCTAACACAATAGCGGATTGTTTGGCTAATTTTGGGAGTGCAAGAGAGAATCGGATTTTTTGGTCTGAATCAGAATGTCTGGCATATGTTCGTGGAAGTCTTAATTGGACAGACTCCAGTTCCTTAACATTCGAAGAGTAAATTGAATCTTTTAACTTTCTTTTGTGTTTTTTTCTTGATGTGCGTTCATTTTGTTGGTTGTTTTCATTTTTAACAAGTTAGTTGCTTTGTTTTAGAGGTCAAGTCTGCCCCCCCCCCCTCTGAATATTATTTTTATTTTATTCAATAAAGTTCTCGCACAATCGAGCTCCCTAAGAAAAAAAAATAGCTGTAGAAGATTTCCTGTCTGATAGTATGACCATATGACTATAATACAAAAAATCACATCCAGGTGAATGCACTCTTTTTTTTAATGACTAGTTCTTGGACAGTTTGAAAATTGGTTGACACTGCAAATTATATATCAGGCCTGGTAGTGATCAAGTAAGTCAGTGTTTCCATTCCAACCCAACCCAAAAATTATGAGATTGATTTTTGGGAACGCGTTTGGCAAACACAAAACTCAACCCAACCCAATTCAAAAAATGAGAATTGATTCTCAAAATCCTAAGGAAATGAGAAACAATTTTTTTTTTTTTTTCGCCCAAAAAACTGAATCCAAAATGAGGACGCGCTCGGAATTTATTGAATTGTTAATGAGATCTCTTGTTCGAACTTCATCCCACGCATTTTGGAAGCCCTTCATTTTTTTGACTTTTCATTCGCCGAACTCGTTCTTCTCCTCCTACCCAAGCCATATGTTACTGTTTGTTTGAAATCGTTCCTCCTCGCCATCGTCTTCGCCGTTCTCCTACCCGTCGTCGTCTTCGCCGTCCACCTCCTCCTCGCAATCGTCTTCTTCAAAATCGCTGGATTCCTTCCTTCGCTGCTCGTTCCTCCTTCTCGCAATTGTCTTTGCTGCTCGTTCCCCCTCGCAATCGTCATCGTCGTCCTCACCATCGTCTTTGCCGAACTCGTAGCTGTTGTCGTCATCCTCGCCATCGCCCTCGTCCTCACCATTTAGGGTTTCGATTTCGTTCACTTTTTGGGGTTTGGTTGCTCGTTCATTCTCAAAATTGATTTCGGTGCTCATTGACGAAATCGATTGTTTGTTCTTGAAATCGAAATTGTTGTTCGTTCACTAAATCAAAATCGATTTCGTTGTTTGTTCATCAAAATCTCTGTGGAATTCGATTGCCCTGTTTGGTGAAGACGAAGACGAAGGAAGAGAAAAGAAGAAAAAGAAAAAGAAAAAAGAAGAAAATAAAATTAAAAAAATAAAAAGAAATTAAAAAAAAAAAAAACAATTGTGAGGAAATAATTCTAGGATAATATCGTTACCAAACGCGATTCTGTTCCCAACAAAAAAAAAAATTATTGTTACCAAACGCAATTTTGTTCCCAATAAGAAACAAAATTCTTAACTCAACATAACCCAACCCATCCCAGTTGGGTTGAGAAAAGTGGGAATACTAAACAAACGCACCTCAGTTTCCCACCTAAACAATCTATTATCTCTATGCCGCCTTGGTTTTGCCAACTTGATCTACTTTCGTTATGTGTTCGGATTTTGGGTGAGTCCATCGGATTCATATTTTGCTCAAGAAGTGAGTGCCTTACATTCCAAGACTAAGCACATCGACGTCAAGTTCCACTTCATTTGGTCCTTGTTGGAGGATGGCTCGATTGCACTTGAGAAGATCCATACTCAAGAAAATCCTGTAGACATGTTGACGAAGATGGTGACAATTAACAAACTGAGGTTGTGTATAACTTCAGTTGGCCTCGAACAGTAGCTTCGAGGCATGGACCACGAGAGGAATTACTATGGTAGAGAGAAGTTTCTCCGACAAGTGTGCGTTGGAGATGATATATTTACAGAAAATCATGTTTTAGCCTCCAAAGTGGGGGATTGTTAAGCGTTGGAGACTAAAAAAACATTGGTATTACCATTGACCATCATCATTAATGAGAATGGTTGGATAACATCATTAATGAGAGTGGTTGACTAACATCATTAATGGGAGTGGTTGGGTAGCCTAATTAATGAGATGGAAGAATTTTCTCCCTCATTAATGAGGTAGTTGGCCAGCCTCATTAATGAGATGGTGGGTTGATGAACTCCTCCCCTATAAATAGAAGGTTGAGTAGTAATGGTGATATATGCAAGTGCGTGTCAAGTGAAGTAAGAAACAATAATCTCACTTGTGTATTCTTCCTCGTAAATCTCTTTTTCTCTTAATATAGTAATTGCTTCTTGTGTTGTGGATTAGACTTTTGTCGAACCATGTTAAATTTTTGTGTCGTTTCTTTATTTGTTCGTGAATCTTTGCTATTCCTTGTTTCAAATTATTGTTGTGTTGTTAGGACTCTATTTGATCCCTAACAACTAGGCATACTCACAGAATCACATGAGTAAGGGTGTATGCATTTGACTGGACCTTCAACTTACATTTTGTGCCTTAGTTCAAGTTTGTTGGTCCTGAATGGTTTAGCCAATTCTATAGTTGAATTTTTCGGTTTTAATTAAATTGAATGTTTTTGGTGTAATCTGCATTTTGGGATTAAACCGGTTATTTTTAGGATTGGTC
The DNA here is from genome assembly GCA_016647705.1 of Eucommia ulmoides. Lineage (NCBI taxonomy): Eukaryota > Viridiplantae > Streptophyta > Magnoliopsida > Garryales > Eucommiaceae > Eucommia > Eucommia ulmoides. The sequence goes on from CM028339.1 coordinate 54,215,618, forward strand.
GATGGTTCAATAGGTTTATTAGGCTGTTTCGTTCCGGTTTTTAAATCACCAACTTAATCTTTATAATAAGACAAGATGGGGTATATTTTTAAAACATAGTTTGAAGGCACATTTTTGTGATATTTTAAATATCTATTTTGGACTGGTCAGTGGTTTAACAGGTTGAGGTTGAACCGATGGTCCCGGACAGTTTTTAAATGACTACTAAATATCAACATGAGATTTTTTTAAATTACTGTTATTTTTAATACGTGCCTTTGGGCATGGTTATACGTTAGTGTGTGTATGTGTGTGATCGCATAATGTGAAATTTACTCGTGTTGGATTTCAATATTTCTCTATTTGTCAGGCTTTTTGTTGGTAGGTGTTTTCAGTTCATTTTTTGATAAAAAATATATTTCTTTCTTTCATATACTAGTGTTGTTTCAATTTTTTTTTCCAGTTAAATTCCTTCTTGGTCAAATACATTGATTTATATTCTTGAGTTGTAAGATTTTCATTTGGACCCTGATTTACTGGGAAGAGAAAAATAGGCAGAAACGTCTTCCCCAGTTGTCGTCGTGTTTTTGGGATGGCTAGTGACTAGCACCATTAGTTTTTCTGTCACTTCCTTTTGTATTATCCACATGCATGACCTTAACTATTAGTTTTTCTTTGTAAAAATGACGAGCAGTCAACTTGGTACCTGCAGTCTCTTTGGCTGGTCATATAGATACTAGATGTTAGCTGATAGATTGTAGGTGGAAAAACTGTTTTATTTGTGCTTCCTATTTTGTTCTTTGTCTTGTTGCCCTTCCTTTTCTTTTCCTCTTCCACTTCAACTGGTTAAATGGAGGATTAAACATTTAGAGTTAATGTTAACAGGCAGAGATGACATTGAAGCAATTAGAGAATCTAAGCCCTCCCATTGTGAAGCAAGTTCTTCCGCTGGTTGAGCAACTTCCTCCCTTGTACGCGGACTTGATTAATGGTAGAGAAAATTTCATTCCAAAACCAGAAGAAACTCGACGGCTGGTATGCGCATGTTCACTATGTTGTCACTAGTTAATTTCAGTTGTCTTGAATGTCTTTCAGTTGCATTATTCATCTGCAGGTATCTACCCAATCGAAAACAATTTATAGGTCCTGGAGTCACTTATGACTTCATGTGTCAATTTGTTTTAGGATTATGGACCGGTCTGGACATGTTTCATGACGATATTGTATCGATTAATAGGTATTGGGTTTTTGAGTAGGTGTAGCGGAGATAAGGATGTTAAGGTGAATGAGTAGTAAGATAAGGATGGACAAAGTTAGTAATGAGATTATTAGGGAGAAGCTGGGAATATTACCCATTGAGGATAAGATGAGAGAAAATTGTTTACGATGGTTTGGACGTATATAGAAGACCTAAGGATGCATCGGTGCGAAAATGTAATTTTAATTCAAGTGAAAGGTGCTCCAAGGGTGAGGAGTAGACCTAAGAAAACATGGGATGAGACAATTAAGAACGCCTTAAGTGCTTTAAAGTTAACTGAGGGGATGTCCTTTGAGCTATCTATATGGCGCTAAAGGATTCATGTAGTCGACCCTACTTTGGTAGGATAAAGGCTTGGTTGTCATTGTTATATGTATTTGATCTTCCAGTTTAGAGCAAATAGCTTAATAAAAAGTATGGGTATCAATAATTTAACAAATGGCATGATGATAACCAAGTGTTACACCCATCCACACACAAACACATCCAGTGAATCTAGGTTATTCTGGGAGCCCTGCTTCAAATTTTCAAAAACTTTACTTTTACTCCCAAATTTTTTAAAACCAATTTTAAACTACTTTTTTGCATGCGCCCCTCATTTATGAAAGCCTCTCTGCAGTCTTATATTGACATTTATTTGATACATGGTCACATGAAAATGAAACAGAGTTTGGTATTTTATTAGAAATTATAATTCGTGAGTGGATTTCTTATACTAAATTTACCTAGTTTTTATTTGAGTGAAATCGGATAAAATTAGAACGGAATTTACTGAATTATAACTTATGGTGCTACTGAGAATGAATATTTGCTGAATGACTTATTGAATTTGTTAATAATGAATAATTTGGTGTTTACTTAAGGCTCTGATAGCATGCTACTTTGTTTGTTTCCTATTTTCGTTGGATGAATCTATTCTTTGCTCGAATCGTTTTTGGGGTCAATTATCCCACACAATGTTCCCCCATTTGGTTACTTAAATCATTGATCACTTTGGGCTTTACCCCACCCAATGATCCTCAAATATCCCATGACAACCCTAGCTCTGAACCCGAAGCATGCTATCTTTATTGGTTCAACGAAATTCAGTATTGCTATTCATCCCAGAGAAGACTTGGTATTTATCTCTGCGCTCAATGAGAGCCCTTGTTACTGATCTTCCCAAATTGGATAATGGATGGGGATATTTAGGTCATATTTCTAAAAGAGAAATGAGAAAATTGGCCCTGGAGGAAGTATTGGTCACTTTCGCATGCCCAGGAGATGTGGGTCCTCTAGATTTGCTCCTATCACCTCTGCAGATTATATAAAGTGTAAATATATAAAAAATGTAACTAAATAAATAATGAGGGTATATATGTCATAAAAATATATCTAAAATATCGGTTTCGTGGTTACTATCCCAAAACCAAAACTAAAACCGTTTCGGTTGCTAATTTCAAAACCGCAACCAAACCATTTTGTCGGTTTCAAAACTAGACCATTCGGTTTGGTTTCTCTCGGTTATCCGTTGGTTCGGTGTTTTTTGCCATCCTAATTCTGGCTACCAGAGTTCTGAGAGGACAGATGATGTGTATTGATTTTTCTACTTGTCCATTTTTCCTGATTCCTTTTTCTCTTTTTCTTTTTCATCTGCCAGGATGGATGCACATTTAATCATAAATAGCCGGAATTCTTTAATGACCATAATTGTTGATTTTTTATTTATTGTTGTTGTCCCGCTAGAGGGTCAGTTATTACACTTACCGTATCATTTCCTGGGGGAAGACTGCGTTCGTGAATAGATGTTGCCTCTGGTGTCTGGTTTCCTCCCGTATCTATGCCACGGGCCTATAAATAACCTTTCGGATGTATTCTATTGGCTTCTTTTTGTCTGCTGCCACAATTTCCTTTGCGCTTTTCTTGCATTCCTCCTTTTTTCCACTCAAGAAGAGTGGCTTGCATCAGTGGTGGACGTTCTTTTCCTGTTTCGGTGGAGCTATTTCTTAAGGAGGCCCGTCTGCTCTATGAGAATTGAGAAGGTATATTTGTCGGAATGGGTGCTGAGCAATACATGGTATCAATTCGATTCTGTCGCATATGACAAGTAGATGGCAGAAGAGGTCTGCAAGGACTATAACCGATAGGATGAAAGTGCTCAGTTGAACTCTTTGATCTTTGTGCATGGAATGAAGTCCTTCAGGCCGAGCTTGAAACCTATCAAGCTTCGCTTGGCTACAATAACATCCTTCCTGATGCCAGTGCCAGTGTGAGTCCTCAGTGGACATTACATGGTTTGTTAGGTCCTGTTTTGTTTGCAACTCAGACACTGTTTTTAATCTTCAAAAATTTAAAAGACTACTATCTGCATTTAACAACATAACTCAAAAACACTTTTACGTACCAATTTTCATAATACTCAATCTATAGATCACCTACTTTTAATATTATATTTTATTATTTTATGAATTTAATTTATATCTTTATTCTTTATTTCTCTACAAATTTCATCTACCATGCGTCCTCCCAACAAACAACATGATTATCTCTTCTTTTTTTATTTTTATTTTTTTTAATCTCATATTTCAATCAATTATATCATTTTTACTTTTCAAAATTTTAACTTATTTAATAAATATTCTCTTATTTAAAAATAAATCAAACATCTTTTCACAATTTTCAAAGAGTGAACCAAACTACAGCTTCGTGTTTTTCATTTCTTTTCTTGCTGGTGGTTGGCTCATTCTTGGGTGTTTCTTTTGTAATGCCCCTTTTGGGGTTTTCTTGTTAATATATCTAATTTTCTATTGTGTACTCCTCCGTCACGGTTCTTGCATGGATTTATCTTCATAATGTTCTTGCGTGCTTTTGAAGGTTTTTAGTCTTCCCATGTTTCCTAAGGTGTAGCTCCGACTGTTGTTTGTCTTTCCTTTTCTTTGCCTGATCACATCTTATGGTCAGGGAAAATTGTAATTTGTATTTAGAAAGCGTCGAATGGCAACACATAATAAGATAAATACTTTTACTAATTAAACTACCCGAAGGTTCAGGTAAAAGTTGAGGGAATTACAAAAGAAGAATTGAGTCAGCTTGACAATTTTGTTTGCCTCTCCCTCTATTTATAATAAAAATTAGAAAATAATACAGAAACCCTAAACAATATAGAAAACCTAAACAATACAGAAAACCTTAAACATTATAGGAATGGAATAAATAACCTTTAACACTTCCTCTTAAGTAAGAGTATATATATTGTATGTTATTTGTTTGTTACAAATGTACTTGATCCTTGAGCTCCCTAGCGGTTTAGTAAATAAATCAGCTAACGAATCAATTAAATTTACATGTTTAGTCTCAATCAACTTCTGAAAACAATTTTTCTCCAATGAAGTGACAATTAATATCAATGGGTTTTGTTCTCTCATGGAAGATTAGGTTGGATGCAATGTGGAGTGCCTCTTGATTATCACATACTAGGTCAATTGGTGAATAATGTTCAAATCAAAGTTCTTTTAACAAATGTTTAAATCAACTTAGCTCACAAGTGTTAGGGGCCCGTCACCCTATATTCCGATTCTGAGTTCTTGATTACCACTGTGGTCGTATCCGGTAATCACGATGTCATTCGCATACACAATCAATATTATTCTCCTTGATGTAGTATACTGAATGATCGAATCCACAACGCAAACGACCAAACTCGATAACCACTGCGGTCATATCCGGTAATCACGATGTCATTCGCATACACAATCAATAATATTCTCCCTGATGTAGTATACTGAATGATCGAATCCACAACGCAAACGACCAAACTCAATGACTATATCACTGAATCTCCCAAACCATGCTCGAGGAGACTACTTGAGAGCATAAATAGATTTTTTTAAGCATCGTACTAAACCAAACTCTCCCTGAGTAACAAGTCGAGGAGGTTTCTCCATTTAATCTTACTCAGTGAGATCGCCATTGAAAAAGGCATACCTGATGTAATGGCCAACGAAATGTGACAGTAAAAGAGATAACAAACGAACAAATGCGAGTTTGGCAATGGGATAAAAAGTCTCAGACTAATCAAGATTGTATACCTGAGTATAACCTTTGGCAACTAAGCGAGCTTTGAGTCGTTCAATGCTGCCATCTAGATCAACTTTGACAGTGTACACTCATTTACATCCATTTATGAAGAACAATGGCTTACGCAAGTGCAATTCTAATCATCGTTGTTACTTTGAGGAAACAAAGGCTTATTTGATTCTTCTTCTATATGTAGACGACATACTAGTTACAGGACCTAGGTTGACATGCTAGTTACATGTGAAGGAATCGGACATTAAAATCACTAGATTTGCACAACGGTATATTAAAAATAAAAAAATAAAAAAAATCACATTCAATAAACTAGTTTCCTTAAAGTCAGATTTATCCGTATCAACATAAAACAAATAAAATTGTAAAAGATTGAATCTAAATTAATCATTATATCTCTTTCAGTGCTTCAGTCTCAAAGCCGGTAGCTCCTGAGGCGTGATATGAGAAGGCTCTTCCAAGAGAGGCTTGATCTGGTTTCGATTTAATAATCGAGAACAGTTCTTCTAGAAGCAACACAAGTGTCTTGCCTCTAACAATATCCACACAGGAAACTCTGTATGGATAGTGTTCTTGAGATCTCTAAGAATCCAATTCTAATCCCAAGAATTAAAGGTAGATTTGTTTTGATTCTAGCTTGTAGTAAGAATCAAAATAGTAGTACAATCACAGAAATGAGAGAGGCCTAAAAATTGAGTCCTGGCCAAATCTATACTGATAGGGGTGGCCACTATGGTCTCCTCTCCAAACCCTAGACCCCTTCTTTCTTTAATTGTACTTTGGCCCCCAAACTTCCAAAAGGTTCAACATTACTATCCTTTCCTTTTTCAAGGACTTTCTGAACTTCTGTTTCCTATTGTGTGTGATCCATTAGGTTTATACCAAAAACTGGATGGTGGAAACAATTAATTAATTAATCAATTGAAACTAGAACAATTCAAATTATGCCCTTTCAGGAAAAAATACTTTCGCTAAGGTATCTCTTTAGACTGTGAGTCACAACTACCCACATATCACAGTCATATCCACTTGATAGGAATTTCACCAAAAGCACCCCGTTAATTATTATTTCCATACTATACGATCTCTCTTTCTTGTGCTCCCGAAAGGATCAACAAGTTATGGATAAGTAAAAAATCCTAGTTCGATTATATGTATATTGATTGATAATATAATCCTTTGTAACACAAATTTGAATCTCATCCTAATTGTCACACTGCTCTGGCCAGGAGCTTGCATGAATTATATTAGATAGAATTACTTATGACACATTTCTCTTTGTTGAAAGTGATACACCTTATCTTGCATACTCGTACATTCACATGTATCTTCCGCTGTACCTAATGAATATACCTTTGAAGTTTTGTGGTTAGAATACAACACTTAGTATTATCAAAGTATGACAACCCATTCATGTAATATATAGTATCTCAAGTCAATAGATCACAATTACAATCATAATCCAGATATCATATTGTAAAATTCAGCAAAGTTACCATGTAGGATATCAAGGATGATCAAGTTCAATCCATAGACTAGAAGCTTACCCTTAGTCCTTCTAAAGTACTGGAGGATAGATTTTGCAGCCTTCTGGTGTTCCAAAACTGGGTCCATTTGATATTTGTTGTTCATTCCAACAACATTACTAATATCGGGCCTGATACATAGCATGACATAGATGAGACTTTCAATTGTTGAAGCATATAGAATCCTACTCATTGTATTTTTCTCCTCGGAAGAACGAGGACTCATTTTTCGAGAGATGAATTCCCTAATTGGATTGGTAGAAAACCCTTCTTGGAGTTCGTCATTTTGGATCGCTCCGGTACTTTGTCTATGTACCTGGACTGGGATAAACACAACATCCTTTTAAGTTTATCTCTATAGACTTTTATACCCAGTATATAAGACATTTCTCCCAAATTCTTCATGGAGAAAATTTGAGAAAACTAACGAAGAAAAAGGGTTTAGAATGATTATCTTCTCATACTTCATAATTATTGATATACAACAATATATAGACTATTCTAGAAAGAAAAAAAAGAAACCAATCTACCTAAATTAGGAAACTATGCCTAACGTTATAAATCTCTGGATTTAAGGGATCAAAATAATTTTCCTAACTAAACATATACAATGCTGATTTGTTTCCTAATAATTCGGCTATGACAACTGTATACAATTCAACACTCCCCCTCAAGCTGGAGAATAGATGTCTTCCATTCCCGGCTTGCAAATAATTCCATGAAAAATTGCACTGTTGAGTCCTTTGGTCAAGACGTCTACAAGTTGGTTCCCTGAAGGTACATAAGACATGCAAATCAGACCTGCTTCCAGATTTTCTTTGATGAAGTGTCAATCAATCTCGATATGTTTCGTCTTGTCATGTTGTACTGGATTGTGAGCAATGTTTATTGCTGACTTCTTGTCACAATACAACTTCATAGGACCTTTCCACTTGATTCTCATATCATCCAAGATGATCTTCAATCACAACAATTCACACACTCCTTGGGCCATTGCTCTGAACTTTGATTTAGCACTGGACCTTGCCACTACATTTTGCTTTTTACTCCTCTATGTTACCAAATTTCCACCAAGAAACATGCAATAACCAGATGTCGATCTCCTATCTATTGATGAACCTGTGTAGTCTGCATCTGTGTAGAGTTTCAATGTGAGTTCATTATTCCTTTTGAATAGAACTCCTTTTCCCGGGCTACCTTTCAAGTAGTATAACACACGGTAGGCAGCTTGTAGATAACTCTCTTTCGGATCATGCATGAACTGACTAATGACACTTACTGCGAATGCAATGTTTGGTTGAGTATGAGCAAGGTAGATAAGTTTTCCTACCAAACGTTGGTATATCTCCCTATCAACGGCTGGTTCTTCTTTTGCTTCCCCTAGCTTTTGGTTTGGTTCGATAGGTGTAGTTACTGGTTTACAATCAAGCTTCCCTGTTTCTTTTAAGAGATCCGTCACATACTTTTGTTGTGAGATAAAAATTCCTTGTCTTGAGTATGAAACTTCAATTCCAAGGAAATACTTGCGCCTTCCAAGCTTCTTTATCTCAAATTCCTCGATCAAACACTGTTTCAGATATTGTTTCTCTCCCTCATCATTTCCTGTGACAATAATATCATCAATATATACCAGGAGGGTTGTTACTCCCCCTGTTGCTGAATGTTTGATGAAAAGAGTATGATCTCCTTGTGCCATTGCTCTAAACTCTGATTCAGCACTAGACCTTGCCACTACATTCAGCTTTTTACTCCTCCATGTTACCAAATTTCCTCCAAGAAACAAGCAATAGCCAGATGTCGATCTCCTATCTATTGATGAGCCTGCATAGTTTGCATCTGTGTAGACTTCCAATGTGAGTTCATTATTTCTTTTGAATAGAACTCCTTTTCCGGGGCTACCTATCAAGTAGTGTAACACACGGTAGGTAGCTTGTAGATGACTCTCTCTCGGATTATGCATGAACTAACTAATGACACTTACTGCAAATGCAATGTTTGATCGAGTATGAGCAAGGTAGATAAGTTTTCCTACCAAACGTTGGTACATCTCCTTATCGACGACTGGTTCTTCTTTTGCTTCCCCTAGCTTTTGGTTTGGTTCAATAGGTGTAGCTACAGGTTTACAATTGAGCTTCCCTGTTTCTTTCAAGAGATCCCTCACATACTTTTGCTGTGAGATAAAAATTCCTTGTTTTGAGTATGAAACTTCAATTCCAAGGAAATACTTAAGCCTTCCAAGCTCCTTTATCTCAAATTCCTGGATCAAATACTGTTTCAAATGTTGTTTCTCTCCCTCATCATTTCCTGTGACAATAATATCATCAACATATACCAAGGGGGTTGTTACTCCCCCTGTTGCTGAATGTTTTGATGAAAAGAGTATGATCTCCTTGACTCTGTCTGTATCCTGTTGCTTTCATTACTCTAGCAAATCTCCTAAACCAAGCTCTAGGCATTTGCTTCAATCCATATAGTGTTTTTTTCAATCTACACACCTTGTTAGTCGTTCCATTTCCTTCAAATCTTGGTGGAATACTCATGTAAATTTCTTCTTGTAGGTCACCATGCAGAAATGCATTCTTCACATCATATTGTTGAAGTGGCCAATTGAAATGAGCTGCTAAGGACAACAAGATTCTCACAGTGTTCATTTTTGCCACAGGAGCAAATGTCTCCTGATAATCAACTCCATAAGTCTGAGTATAGCCCTTAGCAACCAGTCTCACCTTATATCTCTCCAGAGAACTATCGGCCTTGTATTTTAAAGTGAAAACCCATTTGCAACCCACTAGATTCTTCCCTTTTGGCTTATCAACAATCTCCCAAGTATTGTTTTTTTCCAATGCATCCATTTCCTCTCTCATAGCATTCCTCCACTCCGTTCTTGACAATGCCTCAGATAAAGTGTTTGGAACAGAGATGGTGTGTAGACTCAAAATAAAGTTTCTATGGAGTAGTGAGAAACGTTTAAGTGACACATAGTGGGCTAGGAAGCACCGACACTCCACCGGGGGTAGAGTGTCGGTGTCCAACACGCGTCGGACACCGACACGCCTTCGACACGTGAAGGAGTCGTGTCGGACACTTCAAAGGCGCGTCGGATTTTTTTTTTTTTTTTTGGGTGATTTTTGTAATTTTTTACTGCCTTCTTATAATTATTATTACTTGTATTTTTTGTAATATATCATTTGTAACCCTAATATAAAAGGATTTTAGCAGCCTCCTCCCTTCCAGCCGCCTGAGAAACGTCGTTTGAAGTTCGTCGTCGTTGTCGATCGCTCTGCTCTGGCCTCCAGCTGTTTGTCGATCGCTCTGCTCCAACTATTCATCGATTGCTCGCTCTGCTCCAGCTGTTTGTCGACCGCCTGCTCCAGTTGTTCGTCGATCGCTCTGCTTCAGCGGTTCTTCGCGTCTATCGATCTGCTCCAGGTTCATCTTGTGGGTCTCTTCTGTTTGGTAGTTTATTCATTGCCTTTAAGCTTTCATCTCCAATTTCTTAACCCACGTCTTCTTAGCATTGCTCAAAATCTCTATTGTTTTCTCTCCATTTAGCCATTTGCTAATTTTTACTATAGAGTAAAATCAGTAAATGAATAATAAAAGCTTGAAACTAATAAAAGCCGAAAAATGCAGTATGTGCAACCATTATGTAGTATTTACTTATTTTAAATTTTATATACTTCTCTTTCTAATTGTTTTTTTAGGAATATGAGTTCATTTTCTAGTGAAGAAGGGATAGATAAAAGTTCCCAAAATGAGGATCCATTAAAACCCCTATGGAAGTATGTCACAATAATTGAAAAGGGGAAAAAAGCCGAAGGAAATGTTTCTTTTCAGTGTAATTACTGTCAAAGAAATTTCTAGGGATCATATTCAAGGGTCAAGACACACTTGTTAAAATTACCCGGTGTCGGGATTTTATTTTGTGTAAAAGCCTTCCTGCAACATCTTAGTGAAATGAAAAAGTTAAGTGAGGAAGTTGAAATGAAGAAAACAAATGTAATGCCCAAGAAAGTTCCATTACCATCATTGTTTAGTCATGCCTCTAATGATTCAAACTATGGTGCAAATACGGGATTGGGTGGCATTACTTCGTTTAAACTTGATGGTTATCAACCAAAAAAAAGAAGAGGTGAGGGAAACACGGCCATAGAAAAGGCATTCAATATTTAGTGTCGAGAAGAATTACATGGTGAGATCGCTAGGATGTTTTATTCCGGAGGATTGCCATTTCATTTTGCAAGAAATCCGTATTATGTGAGTTTTTACTCGTTCGCTGCAAATTACAACATTCTTGGTTACTTGCCTCCCGTTTACAATATGTTTAAGACCACATTGCTTCAAAAGGAGAAGGCAAACATCGAGAGATTCTTACAGCCAATTAAAAGCACCTAGAGAGAAAAGGGGGTGACAATTGTTTGTGATGGATGGTCTGATCCCCAAAGAAGGCCTGTCATCAATTTTATTGTGGTTACAGAATGTGGACCTATGTTCCTCAAGGCAACTAAATGCGAGGGTGAATATAAGGATAAATGGTTTATTTCTGAGGAAATTCTTAAAGTCATTGCGGAGGTAGGGCCTGCAAATGTTGTTCAAGTAATAACCGACAATGCCCCGGTGTGTAAAGTTGTTGGATTATTGATTGAGAGTAAATATCCACACATATTTTGGACTCCATACGTTGTGCACACTCTTAATCTAGCTTTAAAAAATATTTGTTCAGCCAAAAATACTGAGGCAAATGAGGTTGCTTTCGAAGAGTGTAATTGGATAATGGATGTTGCGGATGAAGTTATGATGATCAAGAATTTCATTATGAATCATTCTATGAGATTATCAATTTTTAATGAATTTGTGCCTCTCAAGTTGCTTGCCATTGTCGATACACGGTTTGCTTCGGTAATTGTTATGTTGAAACGATTTAAACTCATTAAGCGTGGACTTCAAGCAATGGCCATTAGTGAAAAATAAAGTTGTTATAGAGAGGATGATACAAAGAAAGCACAATTCGTCAAAGAAAAGGTGTTTAATGATTTGTGGTGGGACAAGATTGATTATCTTCTTTCTTTTACCGGGCCAATTTATGATATGTTGAGGAAGGCGGATACAGATAAATCTTGTCTTCATTTGATTTATGAAGAGTGTGATAGTATGATAGAAAAAATAAAGAAGGTCATTTATCGACATGAAGGGAAACAAAATCACGAGGAGTCAAGCTTTTTTTTTAGTGGTTTACGATATTTTAATTGGTCGATGGACTAGAAGCAATACCCCTCTCCATTGCTTGGCACATTCACTCAATTCTAAGTAATTATTAACTTCGATCACTTTTTTATTTAGATTCTATTTTTTTTCATTCCTTAAACTTCATATGTATTTATATATTGTACTTTTTTTTTTCTTTTCAATAGGTACTATAGTGAAGCATGGTTACAAGATGTCCCTAATCGAGTTGCCCCACATAAGGATGATGAGATTTCAAAAGAGAGAAAAGCATGCCTGAAACGTCTTTTTCCAAATTCAGAGGATTTAAAGAAGATATATGTAGAATTCGCAAAATTTTCAACGTGTATGGAGGCTTTCTCAGAATATGATTCCATAAGTCAAAGAGAAGATATGGAACCTAAATTTTGGTGGGCTACCCATGGCCCTTTGACACCTATGCTTTAAAATATTACTTTAAGACTACTTGGACAACCTTCTTCTTCCTCGTGTTGTGAGCGTAATTGGAGTACGTATTCTTTCATTCACTCAGTGAGAAGAAATAAGTTGGCTCCTCAACGTGCCGAAGATTTAGTATTTGTGCACAATAATCTTCGATTTTTATCAAGGAAAAAATCACAATACATGGAAAGGGATAACAAGATGTGGGATATTGGAGGGGATGCTTTTGATGAAATGGATGGTATTGGGCTTCTTTTGGTTGCTAATTTGTCCCTTGACGAACTGGATTTTGAGGCTGTTTTATTCATTGATGAAGGATGTGAAGATGATAATCAACCAGTTGACCTCGAGTGATATTTTTTCTTTTTGGAATTAATGTATAAGAATATTTTTAACTTGATGTTTTTTGTTGAATGAATTTACTTATTGTTATGTGTATATATGTATTTTGTTAGTTATTTATATATATATATATGTTGCCGTGTCCCCGTCGTGTCCGTGTCGGGATTGTTGAAAAATTGTGGTGTCGCTGTGTCCGTGTCGTGTGTCCGTGCTTCCTAGATAGTGGGATAATGGATATAAATGACGTTTTGTGAATTCTCTAGTACGTTTTCTAACAACAATAGGAAAATCAGAATTCTTTTGTGATGTTTCAACAAATGGTATATGCAAGGGTGAATCAGAACTTACCATGTCTTCATTGGCAGGGCTCGGGATGTCATTTTGGACTTGTATCAGGTCTGGAACATCTGTTTTCCTTGAATACACCTGAGGAAATCTATGAGTCATAAATACGAACAGACACTGGAGCATTGTTGTGAAAGGCGCGCTTGAGGCGAGGCGAGGCGACTTCAAAGAGGCGCATGCGTTGGAGCTGAGGCACTGAGGCACAAGGCGCTGCTGAGGCGCGCCTCTTTGAAGCATAGTTAAAAAATGAACTTAATCCTTTATATAATTGAGGATAAACGTTGAATTGAAGATAAAGAAACCAAAAAATTTACCGATTCACAGTTTGAAACCAAGCAGCTCGTCTTTCGTCGCCGAACAGCTCCTTCGCGCTTCAAATCTTCTCCTTCGAGTTTTGATGGGCATTTTATCTTCATGCATCATAAAGGAGAGAGCGAGAGGACATTTTGACTTGGCTGCATCATTTGACTTGTCTGCATCCTCTGAGAGCATTTTACTTTGTTGGGCATTTTACATTTTGACAAAATAAACTCTATTTTGGTGGTGACACATAAGAGAGAGAAAAATATCTTGAGTTGATGTTATCTTACTATGTTAAAATACATAAACTACCCTTAAGAATTCTAAAATGTGATTTAAATCCAAATGTCAAAAATTAGCATTTTAAAATAATGTTTAATTCCCAAAATTTTTAAAATCAAATTAAAATTAACATATTACCCTCAATTAGTTAATATTGGTCCTTAATTTTGATTTTTTGAGTGTGGTTATCAATTGTTTTTTAACTTCCCCTCAAGTATTGGTCCTTAGAGTTCGATTTGAAGTGCAATATTATATGAAATTAGTTCAAAGTATTTTTAATTACTAAAATGCAATATGTATTTTATTTTAGGGATATTTGAATACTTTCCGCGTCCATGAAAATTAAAAAACACATATTTAAAATGCGCCTCGCCTTGCGCCTTGGGGGTCATTGCACCTCAGTGCGCCTTAAATAACAATGCATTGGAGTATGAACAGGTATTGGAGTGGGCACAGGTTCTAGGAATGACCTGGACTCAGGAATTGAGACAGACTCGGACTCGATGGAGATTGAAACATTTTTTTTTTTTGAGTGGGTGGAGATGAAGTCGAGGGTAGTCAAGAGACCCAAAAGAACCAAGATCACCACCATAGTCTTGATCTTCCATAAGTGAAATCTCCCCTTGAAGATAAGACTCTGTGAAATACGGTTTGTTCTCAGTAAATGTGACATCTGCAGATATGTAAAATTTTCTAGGAAGAGGATGATAACATTTATACCCTTTTTGCGTAGATGAGTAGCCAAGAAAAACACATTTGATTGCTCTAGGTTCTAATTTTCCTCTATTTGGGCTATGAACATGGACAAAAGAGGTACAACCAAAGACTCTAGGTACGAGACCATTTGATGTTCTGATATGAGGGTAAAATTTTGCAGGGTTTTCCAAGGGAATTTTGTAATCTAATGTTTGTGAGGGTAGCCTATTGATTGATCATATATGTGGCAGTAAGAACAACCTCCCCTAATAAGATTGAGGAACATTCCCTTGAAATAACAACGCCCGAGTAGTATTAAGTAAATGACCATTTTTCCTTTCAGCTACCCCGTTTTGTTGTGGTGTGCTTACACATGATGATTCATAAATAATGCCTTCTTTTTTGGAAGTAGAGGGTTAAAATTTGGTTAAAGTAATCCCTTGCATTATCAGACCTAAAGTTTTTAATTTTTACCCCAAATTGGTTTTGAATAATGGAGTGGAAATTAGGGACAATGCTACTGACATCAGATTTTTGTTTGAGCAAAAATATCCATGTAACCCTAGTACAATCATCAATTAGGGAAAAAAACTATCTAGACCCTGAAATATTTGGAATTGTGGATGGTCCCCAAATGTCACTGTGAATCAATTCAAAAGGATGAGAACTTCTAGTATTGCTAATGGGAAACGATATACGAGTATGCTTTGCAAGTTCACAAACATTACAATGAAAATCTGTAACATTAAGTCCTTTAAACAAAGTGGGAAACATGATATGTAAGACTTTAAATGATGGATGACCAACGCGAAAATGATGAAGCCAAATGACATCTTTATTTGAGGAACTAAGAAAAGATAAGGACAAATCATTCATGACTTTTCTAGGTGTTTCAAGATAGTAGAGGCTGTTCCTTTCCTTAGTAAGTCCAATCTTCCTCCCCGAACCTTGGTCTTGAAAAACACTGTAAGAGGGATGGAAAATTGCATAACATTTTAGGTCTTCTGTGAGTTTTTTAATTGAGACAAGATTTGCTGACAATTTTGGTACATGAAGAACATTTTTAAGGACAAGGGAAGGTGTCACATGGATATCTCCTAACCCTGCAATTGTAGCAAGGTAACCATTGGCAACAATAATTTTTCTATTACTAGGACACTGAGTATAAGTTTTGAAATACTGTGAGGTGTAAGTCATGTGATCTGTGGCCCCCGAGTCACTTACCCAAGAGTTGGTTAAACACTTTTCTGAGACATGTAATCCAAAAGGAAGTGAAGACTTACGTGAGAGTGCCAATGAACAAGCACCAAAAGGAAGAGATCCTATTAAGCCTCTGAGTTTTTCAATCTCTTTGCTATTGAGCCCTCCTTTCTCCTGTCCTTCGTTTTGGTTGATTTGTTCTCTCAAATGAGCCTGAGATTGAGTTCTCTGTTGACCTCCACAGTTTTCCCATTCTCGGCTAGGTGGTTTACCATTCAATTTCCAACAGTTCTCTTTGGTATGCCTTGGTTTTTTACAGTAGACACACCACAAATTATCTTTGTTGTCCCACTGACTGGTTTTGTTGTCTCTACTCAAGGGCCTTGATAGGGCCGCTTTCCCTCTTTCTTGCCCCGGAGGTTGTTCAGTTTTCGTTGCCAAGGCAAAACCATCTAAAGCTTGAGGCTCAAGCATTACACCCCTTCGACTTTCTTCTACACGGATTAGAGAAATGGTCTCCTCCAAGGAATGTGTCTCCTCCTTGCCGAGTATCTAAATCCTAACCTGATTAAATTCTGGATTGAGTCCAGCCAAGAAATCATATACTTGGTCTTTCTCAATAAAGTTCTTCAAGGTGGCAGCATCTTCCGTGCACTTCATCTCAAATACCCAATAGTGATCAAGTTCCTGCCATAAATTTTTCAATAAATTGGAGTATTTTGTCACTCTTTTGCCTTCCTGTTTGGCAACACTTTTCTTTACTTTAATCTCATACACTTGGGCTGCATCACAAGCTTTTGAATAGGTTCACCGAATGGAATCCCAAATCTCCTTTGCAGTTGTCAGAAACATACAAGGATCACTAATTGCAAGATTCGTTGAGTCCCATAACCATAACATGATCATGGAATCAGCTTCGTCCCATGCATCAAACGTTGGATCTCCTTGTTTTGGTCCTGTCCCGAGAAGATGGCTCAGCCTCCCTTTGCCCTTCAGATACGTTTTAACAAACTGAGACCACTTGAGATAATTCTTTTCAGTTAACCGGTATGTAGCCCGAACACTCTGCAACTCGCTAGTCATTGGATTCGAGTTGACCTCATCAGATGGAACAAAGGTATTTGAAGCAACGGTAGTTTCAGAGGCCGTGGTGATCGGGACAAGAAAGTTATTGGGAAAGATTGTTAAATGCTGGAAAATATGGGGCTATTTTTAAAAATACAGGGGTGGTTTTTGTAATTTATATGTGGGTTTAGGTTTGTCACTTGATGCTTAAAAACAATCGAGGAGAGAGAAGAGCATTCAAAGTAAAAAAAAACACGACGACTGAAGACAAATCGGAGATGGAACCTGGAATCGACGACAGAGGGCTTCGTAGACTGATTCAGCGAAGGATCTGGTGTCGGTGATGGAGGCTAGGGCACTTCCTGGTTTCGACAACAGATCCGGCAACGGTGGCGGTGGCGGTGGCTAGGGCACAAATGGATTTCGGCAACAGATTTGGCTGTGATGGGCGACCTGATCTGGTGCGATTCTGGCAGCAGTAGTGGCGGCCAAATCTAGAAATTTTCTTGGCAATGAAGGCCGGTTGAAGACCCAGAGAAGGCCGATTGAAGACCCAGAGACGCAGAATTTTTTCGGCACTGAAGACCGATTGAAGATGGCGATTGCTGAAAACAGTAGAAGAAGAGAGAGGATTGGGTGGCGATTAAGGCCAAGGGAAAACAGAGGAACGAGCCTTATAGTTCTGATGCTATAACGAAGAAAAAAGGTTTAGAATGATTAACTTCTCATACTTCAAAATTGTTGGTATACAACAATATATAGATTAATCTAGAAAGAAAAAAAGGAAACTAATCTACCATAATCAGGAAACTAAGCCTAACATTACAAATCCCTTGATTGAAGGGATCAAAATAATTTTCCTAACTAAATATATACAATGCTGATTTGTTTCCTAATAACTCGGCTATGACAATTGTATGCAATTCAACAAAAACGACACCATAGTTGACATCCCTACATCATTTTCAATTAGTTGGATATCATCGACATACAACACTAAGAAGCAAACGACCTTTCCATCCATTTTCTTATACTCGCATTGATCATCCACATTTTGGGGGTAATTGAATGATTTAACTGCCTTGTCAAAATGGATATTCCAATTTCTAGAAGCTTACGTAAGTCCATAAATAGATTTTTGCCGCTTGCCTACCTTCTTGAAAAATTGCCTTTGGTTATGAAGCCCTCTGGTTGGTGCATGTAAATCTCTTCCTCTATTTTTTTATTGAGGAAAGTCATCCGTATATCCATCAGTCATGTTTCATAGTCGTGGTATGTGGTAATAGCCAATAAAATCCTGATGGACTTTATATGGCGACTGACATTTTGGATATACAAGTGTTAGACTCGGTTACTATACATGGAGCCCATTTTAGTTTTCATTACCATTTTTCTCTTCTTGTTGTCGATGTCCAACATTCATTATATCCCATTAATATAGCTTCTCTCTATCCTTGTGGCCAAAATATCCTAGATATTAGGAGGAGCAAAGGTTTCATCAGATATACAGGGAATATGTGTACTAAATGCGTGTAATATTTGCGGTTCAACATTTCTAGTTTGTTCAGCTTGCTTGATGTCTAACACCTCTGTCAATTCTACCTTTTTCCTACTGTTGACTTCCTTGAGGAACGGGTCCTTTAGGATTTTTGCACGTCTAGCAACAAACACCTTTTGTCCCTTTGGGTGATAGAAGAAATATTCTATGGTTTCGTTAGGATACCCCATACATCTACAAATGTCAATCCTAGATTCCAATTTGTCTGCGTCAAGTCTTTTGACATGAGCCTGACAACCCCAAATCGTAACTGTTAAAGTAACAAGAAAATATAAAAAGAATGAGAAGACTTTACAATTGTGTTAGCCTCTCTCTGTATTTATAATAGTAATTAGGGAACAATACAAGAAACCCTAAACAATATGGGAAACCCTAAACAGTACTGGAAAGACATAATTACCCTTTTAACACTCCCCCTAAAGTTGGAGCATATACGTTGTATGCTCCTAGTTTATTACAAATATACTTTATCCTTGAGCCCCCTAACGGTGAATGAATCAACTAACTGATCAACTGACTTTACATGTTTAGTTCTCAATCTGCTTCTGCAATACTTTTTTACGAATGAAATGATAATTAACTTCAATGTGTTTTGTCTTCTTATGGAAGATTGGGTTGGATGTAATGTGAAGTGGTGCTTGATTATCACATACCAGATCCATCAGTGAAGAGTGTTCGAATCCAAGTTCTTCCAACAAATGTTTCAACCAAGTTAACTCACAAGTGGTATGGGCCATCGCCCTGTATTTCGATTTTGCACGTGACCGCTCCACAACTGTCTGCTTTTTACTCTTCCAAGAAACGAGATTGCCTCCAATAAACACACAATACCTTGTAGTAGACTTTGTATCCGAGAGTGATCTGACCTCATCTGTATTTATATATTCCTTAATTTGAGTGTGACCGGAGTTCTAATACAACAAACCACATCTTGGACAACCTTTCAGATATTGAAGAATACGAATCACTGCATCCCAGTGATAAGTCGTGGGACGATTTAAGAACTGACTGATAACACTCACGGCAAATGAAATATCTGGTCCAGTAATTGTCAAGTAGTTCAACTTCCCTACTAACCGTCTGCATTGTGCTGAATCTGTTAGTGGTACACCGTGATCTGCTAATAGTTTGTTGTTTGGATCGATAGATGAATCAATCGATTTAGCTCCTAGTATTCCTGTTTCACTTAACAGATCAAGAACATATTTCCTTTGACTCAGGTAAATACCTTGATTTGATCGAGCTACTTCAATCCCCAATAAATACTTCAATTGGTCCAAATCTTTGGTTTGAAACTTGCTATGCAAAAACGTTTTGAGTTCCTGAATACCCTGGTGGTCGTCCTCGGTAATCATAATGTCATTTACATACACAATCAACAATATTCTCCCGACTTTACTGTCTGTAGAATACAGAATGATTGACTCCACGACGATGAAGACCAAATTCAGTGACCACTTCACTGAATCTCCTAAACCATGCTCGAGGAGATTACTTGAGGCCATAAATGGATTTCTTCAGGCGACATACTAAACTAGACTCTCCCTAAGCAACAAACCTAGGAGGTTGCTCCATGTACACTTCAAATCGCTGTTTAAGAACGCATTCTTGATATCAAGTTGATGTAACGGCTAACAAAAGGTGGCAGTCAAAGACATGAACAAGCGAATAGAAGCGAGTTTGGCAACGAGAGAAAATGTCTCAAAATAATCAAGACCATATACCTGAGTGTAACTTTTTGCAACTAAACGAGTTTTGAGTCGATCAATGGTGCCATCCAGATGAACTTTGATTGTGTACACCCATTTACATCTAACTATTGTTTTGTCAGGCGGAAGTGAGACAAAATCCCAAGTATCATTTTGATGTAAAGCTAGTATTTCCTCTTTCATTGCGGTCGTCCAACCAGGGTGAGTGAGAGCCTCTGTAACAGACTTAGGAATAGAAACTGATAATAGAGAAGCAACAAAAACGGAATATGAAGGAGATAGACGTGCATACGAGATGAAATTAGAAATAGGATGTTGAGTACATGTGCGCTTACCCTTCTGAACAACAATGGGTATGTCCAACTCAGACATGGATGGATGAACTGGAGAAGAATATGCAGACAAAGAGACGATGGGCTCGATGGCGGAAGTTACCTTCTGGCGACGAGAGTATACTTGCAAAGGTGGTGAACGACGACTAGGCGGGACAGATTTTAGAGTGAAAGGAGATGGTGTCGGGTCTGGGAGGCTTGGTAAAGGAAGGGTGATATCCACATCATCCCGAGGGGCCTACCTCACTCTCAAAAGACGTTTTGTAAGAGAAGGATTGCCTTAGACTTTATATATAACTTAGGATCAGGTAACATAAGCGATGTGGGATTCAACATGTCCCTTCACGCGCAGGGTGAACTTTTACAAACCATTGTGAACGGATATTGGGGGGCCCAACATCAATGTGGGGTTCAGCACGCCCTTTCACGTGCAGGGAGGACTTTGACAAACCACTGTGAATGGATATTGAGGGGTCCATCATTGATGTGGGATTTAACACGTTCAATATCAGACAAAAGTTTGACTCTGATACCATGTTAAAGTAACAAGAGAATATTAAAAGAATGAGAATGATTTGCAATTGTGTTAGCCTCTCTCTCTATTTATAATAGTAATTAGGGAACAATACAAGAACACTAAACAATATGGGAAACCCTAAACAGTACTTGAAAGACATAATTACCCTTTTAACAGTAACATACTTAAGAGACGGTTTTTGTCCATAGCACATTTCATGTGGTGTCTCCGCCACAGATTTTGTTGGTACCTTGTTTAGTGAACGAGTTGTTGTCATCAAGGCATACCCCCAAAGAGCTGTGGCCATCAAGGCATATCCCGGAGCGGTCTCTTCGTCAAGGGATAACCCTTTAGCGCCATATAATCCCTGAGTTGATCAAGGAGCTCCCTGATCTTTACCTTTTGCGCTTGGCTCCGTGCCTCCGCTCGACCACAGAGTTCCCTATCATTCTCCAAGTTCACTTTGAGGTTGTTCGTCCTCGACTCTTTTTCCTCGAACCTCTCCAATGTTTCAAGCATCTTTGAGACTGCGGCGTGACGGCTGGAATCCAAGGAAGCATAGAGTCTAGAGCTCCTTGATTTTACGAAGATGATGATGAGGCCTCACCTCCATCGTTAGCTCCTGAATCATGGTTTCCACCCTCTTAGTGTTGTGGATCTGCTTTTCCTGATGCTTCTTTATTTCGTAGTGGATGGAGTCCATGGGAGCAGGAATTACATAAAGAGCTCTTGGGAGGACGAGCGATGAAGATCGAAAGAGATAACGCGATTTAAATAGACAGAAGAAAGGTGGAATATCGAGGAGCACGAGCCTTAAAAAGCGAGTGTCGACAAGACTAATAAATGGGGAATCTCAAAAGACTGCCATAACTACAACCAATAAAGATTGTCCTCGAAAATACGCGAACATGATCAAATCTTATTAAGTGCACGGATACCTGGACTGTCTAAGAGGCTCTTTTCTGCTAAACCTAACCCTGGGACTATTTTTTGAATGATATTCCTGAACATATTACGTCATGCGATAGGAATAGGCGACATATGAAGAGGGAAAACCAAGCGAGGCCCAAATCGTCGCCATGTGTCCACAGGCATGTGCCAGGCACGAGAAGATATGACGAGGTGCGGATTGACCAATGTGTCACAATCACTTTTTTCGGGCTCAACTTCGTTCTCCTTAACAACTTTGGAATTTTTTCTTGTCTCGCTCATACTCTGTTGGAAGGCCACCTTTTTAGCCGCCTTCTTTTTTCTCCTCATCGCAGATTTAGACAAGCTCACTGCGCCTGATACAACCTACTTTCCTTTATTTGCTTTTTTTATCATGTCTGTCTGAGGGGTAACAACTCGTCTTCTACAAACAACATATGTATGACCCTGAACATTGCAAAACGAGCAAAAAGCAAGAAGTCAATCGTATGTAATTTCTTGATAAAACCCCTCTTGTTTTCCAATCTAGATTTTAGACAGAAGTGGTTTTGCAAGGTCAATCTCTACACACACTCTTGCTGCGTTCAATCTAGTGAGCGTTAAAGTTGTCGAATCAATGGCTAGAACCGGACCCACAACACTTGCAATGGTTCTTAGAAGTCCTGGAACAAAATAATTCACTGGCAATTTTGGAAATTGAATACAAACCGGTGCCATTGACGCATCCTGTCGCTTGTTATACGCCTTATTCCATCTATAGATTCAGTAGAAAAATCCTTTTATGGACGTCATCTCTCTAGTCAAAGCTTTCAACGTGTCGTTCTCTTGCTGAAAACGTATTAATAAAGATCCGGAATCCATGAGACCCATGGAAAAATTGCCCTCTAAACCCCACATATTTTTAATTGCCACTTGAATATCTTCTAAAGACGGTCGTCCCATCTGAAATTTGATAATCACCACTTTTTCAAACACCGCCTCCGATTGAGAAATCGTTGAAGGAGAAAGGGACAGCCGGGTTTCCATCCTTCGCATAAGTGCGTGCTTGAACATCAATATCCGGCAAGGAAGATGACGATAGCAGGGACGCCGCGTAGGATCACCCCTTCATCAGGGATGAGAATGATTCTCTAGCCTTTCTTTCAAAATACATAAGCTCCATCCCTTTTCTTGTGGTTGGCGTTAATGTCAATCTGACATAGTCTACCCATGTGACAAGCGTCCATGCCGACTACATCACAAATGACTTTGGTATCTGAGCCCTTCTTTATCCAACCAATCTTGTATGGTGTAGGTTGTTTTTCTGCCTTCTTTATCCAACCAATCTTGTATGGTGTAGGTTGTTTTTCTGCCTCTAAACTAATCTCTCCACCATGGATTGAGATACAATATTTTCACCACTTCCACTATTGGTAATAATTTTGCAAGTTTTATTCTTGTCGGTGCAACATGTTCAGAAAATATTATGTTGTTGCGGATGCTTTGGCTGCAACATGTCATTTAGACTCTTTTGCTTATTTTTTATCCTCTTTTTGCTGCCCCTTTGAATCTTTTTTCTATAAAGAGGTAGTTCTTAGTCGTCTTTAGAACATGCAATGGTTGAGGAAATTTCTACTTTGCACAAGATGGATACTCGGGTTTTGGTACCTTTACCTCCTGGTAAAAGTATAAGTGGTTCTCATTGGTTCGATAGATTAAAACCAAGTCTGATGGATCAGTTAAGCGGTACGACTAGATTGGTTTTTCTCGGTAGCATGATATGGGTTATGAGAAGACTTTTGTCCCGTTTGCAAAAATGACTATTGTTCGTACTCTTATTGCAATTGCATTTATTCATCGGTGGCATATATCTCAGATGGATGTAAAAATGCATTCTTCAATGGAGATCTTTAAGAAGAAGTTTACATGGCTTCCCCTTCTTTATGTTTTTCATAATCCTGGCGAAGTTTGCAGGCTCAAGAGAGCATTATACGGTTTTAAACATGCATCTTTTTTTTTTTGAATCCACCATTGTGAAAGGCCATGTCCTTTATAAGATGAGAAAGTTCGACTATAACCTGTAGTTGGGGGCGTGAAGAATATGAGTAATTGGACCATCGTGATTATTAGCACGGTTAAGTTTCACTAACGCCCCCTGTCAATGACAATTGACATGAAAAATTAAATATTTCCTTTGGCTTTGTTTTCTGTGAAAGCAATTTGCAAAATATTTCCTCCTATATTATATTATATTCCTCATTTGATAGCTTTGGGGACATAACAGTTGATTTCTGCATGAATAGTGCTATCCTTGCAATTCTTTTACATGTACTTCAAGTATTTTTTGTTGATATTTGGGGGGAAAACATATTCTATATTAGTGTACATGATCTTTAAATGGTCCACAAAAGTAGACTGACCAGGCAGGACTGTGAGCTCAGCTATATGAATGGTAAATATATATTAAGACTAAGAGAGAAGCAGGCCCATTACATGGCTTGAATCTGAAGGGTTACCTTGTTGGTTAGAACTAGAGGTGGAAAATAGGCATTTTAGGTCGGATACGGATTGGTCATCAATGAACTAACGTATATAGAGATCAGATACCAAATCGACCATTTATTAATCTGATAAAAATGAAGGCGTATCATTGGGAAAAGCGGAATAATCTGTACACTTTTTCTATTAATCTAAAAAGTGAGTAATCTTCTATCAGAATTTTTATAAAAAAAATAAAAACTATATCCGAAATATGAAATTCGGGTAGGACAAGGATATGGATGTCTTATATATTATGTATTATTTTCTTCTTGTATTATTAATTTTTGTCTTTGTTTCAACAAGTGTAGCATATTTAGAATATTATCAATGACATCTTTTGATTTGTATGTTTTAAGGTTAAAAAGGATTGACAGTTTAAAAAAAATGACATGGCTATGGCCTGCCATGGACTCGATGAATCGGATGGCTCGGTTCGACTCGACTATCCAAACGGCAACGGCAATGGAAACTGCTCCTTCTTAAGGATTACTGGAGGAAGGGAGGGAGAGGGGGTGGGGGAGTTTTACCACTAGGAATTGTTTTAAATTTTGGATGATAGTTTTTTCAAGTAGGTAAAACCATTCATTTAAAAAAAAAAAACAAATAAGATTTTTTTAGAAGGGATTAAAAAATATATTTTTTTGGCATGATTAGGGATTGTAATGAATTCTGTGTGTCAGATGACCTGGTTTGATTTGATGGTCCAACATTGCAGCAGCATTGTTTCCTTGCCGAGGTTGGTGGAGCGCAGAGAAACAATAATTTTACATTTAAAATAGAAAGTTAATAATTAATAAACTAATTTTACTGCTACTTTTTAATTTTTAAAGTTTTTTCGCTCTCTATAATTTTTTCTCTATTTACTTTTTATTTCAAATATAGAAAATCGAGTATAAAATATTTGAGGGAGAAAAATCGGATAATAAGTTTTGTAAAAAAAACTTAAAATATAGAGAGGTTTTTTGGGGGGTGGTGATTGTGGTCATTAAGATTTGTTTTGAGTAGGTACTAACTACTAAATGGTTATTCATACTTTTTTTTTCTGTGCTTTCTCAGTTAAAAATGTGATTAAAGGTCTTTCATACTGTTTCAAATATGGGAGGATAGACTAATAATGAATAAATATTGCCAGCACGGGTTAAAACTGAGTCCACTAGTTAATTTGCTTCTAAATCTGTTGCAGATTAAATCTTATTACGGTGTTTCCAGGAATCTGTTGGTAAAGTTCAAAGACGATACAATTGATGAAACTTCAGTACTAGCACAAGTGCTTAGCTCAGAGTCGGCCATCAGTTCGACGCTAGATATGTCAATTCGCTTCTTGCCTGGGGATCATGGGCTTCCTTTACAACAGGTGAATCCGGACCTAAAGGTTGAACTTAACTTTTATGTTGGGGTACTCCACTTTGACCCTCAGCTCTCATTTCCCCGCCAAACCCAGCTTATTTGTTTTTTCCTTTCCATTTCTTACCCCTTTCATTATCGCATTTGATTTTTCATCATGTTGTATTTTCGGTCATGTTTACCAATATGGTATTTACTTTCGTTCTGTTTATTTGCCCATTTATTATGGGTGATTTCCTTCCTTGTTTGGCTGGCTATATAATTAGGTGAGTATGGCATCGATGTAATATATACAAAATTATTCCTGCATCAATGTAGTATAAACAAAATTATTCTTTCTCCTATATTTTGTTTTTTGTATTAGAGCCAAAGAAAAAGAAGAAGAAAAACCCCCAAACCCTACCATCATCTAAACAACGCCGCCAACACCGTCCAGAAACCTAATCCCACTGTTTCCACCATCCAAACCACCAGAGCAAGCCGTCACTATCGAGGTCGCAGCCCTCTGCCTAAAACCGTGGCTTTTCTCGTGACCGTCCTGTTCCTGCGGCTGTTTTGTCGTCGTCCCGCCATTGCCTCGTGGCTGTCCAGAGGTCCAGCCCTTGCTGAAGGCTGGTTTGCTGCCATGTTGTTCGGCTGGCCAATAGCATATTCGCGGCCCTGGTTTGCTGCTCTGCCCCTGCTCTGTTGTTCGGCTGATTCACAGCCCCCTAGCAATGTTGTCTGGCCGCTTGCTCCTCCTTTGTCCCTGATGTACTAGAAAACCACAACTTTTCTATTTTCTTCATTCAGGTCAGTCGTTAAAGGAGCGCTTGGGTGTGGTCCCAGGCGCTAGGCGCACCCGTTACGCCTAGGCCAAAGTCGGGCGCATTCGTTGCCTTCGGCGTGCGCCTTCTGTGCCTGGGTGCAAGGTGTGCTTTGCCCAAGTTTTGGCCTAATCTTATATACTAAGTTCCCCAAATCGATCAACCTCCAATCTGGAGAATCACCCACTTTGGCAGAGCATCCAAGTAAGTCCTCCTGCTCTTTCTTCTTCTCCTCCTCTTCCTCCTTTTTCTTATTTATCGATTCAGTTCCGCTGGGCTCTTTGTTTTTCCTCTTGCTGATGCAGAGAGAGAGAGAGAGAGAGAGAGAAATAAATTCTTCTTCTTCTCTACGCTTCTTCTTTTTCTGTTCAGTTCTCCTGTTTTTTTTAACCCTACTGCAGAAGAGAGAGAGAGAGAGATTAGCTTAGAGAAGAGAGCTGCAGAGAAAACATAAGAGAGAGAACAAATATCACACCCCGCTTTGTTTCATGAGCAAGCTGCTGATATGTTTATCTAATATGTTGGCCAAGCTCTTTTTCATTCAGCTATTATCAAGTTGGGGCTCCGAAACATCTTCGTCTCTGATTGTGGGGAGCCTTGAAATATTTACTTTTAATGTATTATTCATTTAGTATTTTAGGTCATGTTGACGAATATGGTGGTCACTTCTATTTCATTATTGACTTATTTGTTATGGTGATTTCCTTCCTAGTTTAGCCTAGTGTTAGGACTATATAATGAGGTCAGTATAGCCTCAATGTAATATATATACAAAATTATTCTTTCTCCTGTAGTCTTTTATATTTATATTATCTTGGTATGTGCATGACCATATGCTGTCAGAATGGCAATGTGAGGTAAGATGTGAAGTAGTTGGATTGTGGTAGGTTAAGGAAATGGGGGAAGAAATAATCAATTGGGGATTCGAAAAGAGAGGAAGAGTAGAATTAGAATATCTTTTATCTCCATCATTTTTTTAATGAAATAATTAGGGTATCAAAACTTTGATTGCTACATATTTCAAAATTATGGAATATGATTTTGAAAATTTAAAACCTTTGGGACCGATTCGAAGTTTCATCAAACTTAATTTTCCCCAATTTGATGTTTATGCTGAGGTTGAAGGATGTTGATTGTGTCAGTAATCAATGGATCTTTCAATCTCCAGTAAAGGAGGTGAATGATTACTAAAGGTCTGTTAGGTCTTTGAAAACAAAAATTCATTTTCCTTTTGCTTTTCAACATAGCTCTATATATAATATATATGTTCTCCACACTTTCAATTTTGGAGACCTGTCTTTGGGAACTATTTTCATAAATTTCAAAAACTGTTCTGCAATTGTAAACCGAACGAACCCTAAAAGTTTGCTTTTGTCAGGCTCTCCCAGATGTTTCACCAGCGATGGCTGATGCTGTAAACCGGGGTGGAGAGCTTTTCGCAAAAATGGCTGCAGGGACACCATGGGAGACAGTTGCGAGAGATGTAGGCAACACACTGGGCGTAGACACAAACATGATCCGTGCAGATATATCCAAAGACTTGGACCTCGTTGTGGATGTAATCACATCTTGGATGGCTTGCAACGCAGGCCCGAAAATGTTGAGGCCATGAAGAAAGAGCTATTTTGTATGTGTTGTAAAGAGCTGAGGCCGCTTCTGCTGCTGCTGATGAGGATGAATTGGAGAATGTTAAACTCATATCATTGAAGCTAGATGGGAAGATATCTTGATTACATTGCAACAAGGGTGCCCTAAATCTTGATGTAAAAGCACCCAAGTAGGAAACAAAATAACTGTTCAGTACCCCATAAACCCATCATGTCTACAAATACAAAGAACACTACCTGTTACATTGTGAATATCCATGTTGTATATGTGTTGATTAATGGTAGCATTTTCTATGACATATGAGATGATGTTTTGAAGAGTTTAAACCTCCTAAACCCCATCATTTCTACAAATACCAAGGACATTTCCTGTTATATTTATAATAGGTAAGATACTCCTTATATTTTTAGTCATGTTATCTGTGACAAAATAAGACAAAAAAAAAATTGTTACAACTTTAAAATATAATATTTTTTGTTTTTATTTTTTATTTTTCATTTTCCTTTCAAGTTTCAATTTTTTTTACACACACTCTTGTGTTCTCTGTTTTTCTTAATTTTGTTTTTGTTTTTTATTTTTTATTTCATTTGTTTTATTTTTGTTTGTATTTTTTGTGTATGGTGTTTATAGGGAAAAAAAATCCAAATAATTTTGGAAATGGAAAAATTAAGTGGTGAATAAAAAAATAATGATTTTTGAGTGACCCAGCGTGAATCACTGTGCTTGGGACGTCTAAGAGTGATCACTGGTCTGTTATCCTGAGTCGATATAGTGATTGAACTACTCTTCTGCTAAGATGTAGATGTGATGAATGTTGACGTTGGGTTTCGGGTGAAATCCTTGAGCACCCACATGCTTGTTCGGGCTCTCGCCTTGCACGTGATTGTCAATGAGCTTTGCTCGTGAGCGCATGCGCAAAGCGCGTGACTTGTGACCCTTTACACCTGGTTGGATCTGAGACTTTTAGAAATACTCTTTATTAATAACTTTTTTTTCTCCCAAATTTAGGTACATGTTTAATGGTGATTGTGATAGATTGATGTTTGATGAATTTAAGTGATTAGTGTTACAACTCTCACTATTTTCTTCTCAACTTATTATTTTCTATATTTATAATTATTTGAATATATTTTTTTTTTAAGATTTTTATAGTGTTGGTGATGAATGGTGTTTGTGACAGATATATATTTAATGGTTTTAAATGATGAGTGCTAAAAAAATAAGTAAATCATACATCACTTAAAATTTTGAATAGTTTTTTAAGCTAGATGTTTAATTTGATGAGTACTTAATACATTCAATTTAATTTTTTTTTTTTTGTCATAACTCTAAATTTTGCAATTTACTATTTATTCAATTTATTCGGTGCAGTAATTTTTTGAGAAGTCTAATAATTTTGTCAAAAGTCCTAAGTTACTATAACCATAAAAGTTATATAATTTTTTACATAAAAAAATTACAGTAACTTTTATATAGTATAATAATTATGGACTTTTGAAAAAATTACTGTAATGCGTAGATTTTATGAACTAAAATTTTAAATTTGTGGACTATTCACCAAAATCCCCAAGTTTTAATTTCTGTATTGTGATATTAAATGGGTCCTTAGTTGATAGAATAAAATATTGGCAGGTCTAATTGCAATTGAAGCAAACTTTATGGACCAATAATTGATTTATTTATTAAAAAGCCTTCAATAGGTAAAAAAGGTACTGCCAAGCGAAAGGAAAAGTGATAAAAATTTGTATGCGAAAAATAAAAAATAAATATATTTAAACTTTTTTACTTTGGCGTGATTAAAAAAAAAAATGATATATCCAGCAAATGATATTCGATCAATTTTCTTGGTAATAATTAATTGTATTGTGTACTTGAAAAATGAAAAAGATGTTATTTTTTTTTAAAGTTTTTTTTTTTTAATATAGTATTGTGCACGATTGTAGGCCTTTAATAAAAATAAAGCAAATTCCAAAACAACTAAAAAATAGGAATTCAAAAAAAGAAAACAAAAATTTAATTTTGAGAACAAAAAATAAAAAAAATAAAAAACAAAACTTAAATTCATTCCTTCTTGTTTATAATATTTTTGTTTAATTGTTTTCTTTTTGTGTTCTAATATTTTTTTATAAATACCATACAGAAAAATAAAAAATAAATAGAAATAAAAATGTAACAAAAGAAATAAGAAATACAAAACAAAAATAAAGTAGGGGGAGGGAGGGAGAGAGGGAGGAAAATAAAAACAAAAATAAAATTAGAAAATACAAAATATAAAATATTACTCATTTGGTCCATATTTATTGTCACATTTGATTTTGTATATTATTTTTTTGTAGTGTTTGAATATATTTTTAGTTTAACAAATTATTCTTACAAGGAATTATTTAAAGTGATATATATATATATATATATATATATATATATATATATATATATATATATATATATATAATTGAATATGTGGTGAAGATGGTTATATTAGAAAGAGTGAAACTATACTGTTAACAAGAAACAAGAAAAGTTAGTAATTAACTTGAGATATCGTAAGAAAGAAAATAGGAAATTAACTTGGGACAAAGGTAATATCTTTTAAAGTTATAAGGATATTTTTGTCAACAAAATATGTTAATGGATAGTTCTAAAATGACTGGGGTGTTTGGAATTTAAATTTATATTTTGAACTGTCTCGCATATCTATGTTGTATAAACATATGTAACAATTTTTTGAATTATCTAGACTCTGTTATCACACAAAATATCATTTTTTGTTCTTATTTAGATTTTTTTTCTTGCTTAGACAGTCAAAAGAGTGTGTGTTGGGTACATTATTTGATTCAACAAAATGAGTAAAGAAAGAAAATAATATAAACACTATAATAAGGGATAGATTGATAAAAAAAAATTGTAGTGGTTTTGTGAGACTTCTTGACTATGTCTATTTTTCATAGTTCCAATTGGGAATTCATCTACCGTAACAATTTCTTTACAGTTGGAATCGAACCCTTACAACTACTTGAGAAAACAATTTCTACAAAGTCAAGTGAAAATTTATCACCTCTTAAGCAAATTACAACAATTGTGTTTACAAAGGAGCTTCTATAACAAATTGGGAGATATAAATTTTGGCTTATTATTACTATAGAAGTTGATGTTGTGGAAATTTTTGGATGTGAAAATGCTTGAATATTCATATGGTATCGATCAAATATTTGATCGGGGAAGTATTCTTGTAAAATAAAATATGTGATGAATGAATGCATCTAATTAAAGGTTACTTGGGTTTTTATAGTCGATTATGCATGAGTAATGTCCAATGAGCTATCCAAGAGGGGGAGAATTTGGTAGTTATAAAAAATTTAAACAATTTTAAATCTTTTAACACTTAATTAATTAAATAATCAATTTATCCTAAATTAATTATTATTTTTGTTACGCAGCGGATAAATGTTAAATTTTAGGTTGTTACGCAGCGGATAAATGTTAAATTTTAGGTGCATACCAAACAAAATGATAATAAAGTAAATAATGCAACACGTCAAGATATATCCTGATTCAGTAAGTTAGTCTTACCTAATCCAGTCCCCCAAACTCTACAGAGATTCGCAACATTTAAATCCCTGATTCATTTAATGATAGGAACCAAACCCTTATAATGATTATTTTTTTAGGCTCATAATTAACCTTTACAATTCCCTTTTCCCAGGCTAATGAAGGAATTTATATTTTTCCAGACTAAAGACTAACCTAATTCTATTATAGGAAGAATTACAACCTAATCCTTTTAGTAGGCCAAAGATCAAACCTCACCACACTCACAAAAATTCTTTTCTCAGGTAAGGATTGAACATTTACAATTCACTTACAATTAATTCTATTAAGGAAGAATGAAAACATACTAGGGAAAAGAATAATCTAATTTTTTTATCCTTAGTGTCACGACCCTTGCACTTTATCTAGCAATCATGCGACACTTAGCACAGTCTATTGTACTAAGCCTGCCTTTGAACCTGAAATCAATACTCCAAAGAGACTAGGAAGAGACTTAGAGATTTTAGAGGACACAAGAAGGGTAAGAACACAAGAGTTTGAAAGAATGCTTTTTATTGCTCTTTTGAGAAAACTTCCCAAGGATGGTTACAAATGAAGGCCAAGATGTCTATTTATAGGGTGGCACCAAGTACACTAATGGTTAAGATTGTGCCACTTGTCATGATCCTACAATATATCTAGAATATTCATGAATCCCCTACACAATTCTAGTTGAATGTACAACATCCCATAAGATTCTAGGATATTCTAGAAAAGTCTAGTTATGTCAAGATAACTCTAACAAACTCTAGAGTCTTCCGGATTTGTCTAGCTCTATCTTGGAGGTTCTAGCATTTTTCGGATTGTTCCGATTCTTTCCAACATATGCTAGTGTGCTCTAGAAACTTCTAGATTCTTAGGCACACAATTTGGATATTTGGGGACAACTTGAGCAGGACATGACACCCTCCCCCACTCAATTTCGCGACGCCTTCGTCACGCCTTCAAGCTTGAACCTCTCGATATGATCCTTGAATTGCCACAATGTGTCTTCAGGTTCCTAGCTTACTTCGATGTTTGGGATATTCTTCAATTTTACTAAATATTCATGATGGTACACCCTTTCGTCGTATCAAGCGGTCCGCCAAAATATAATCCACCTCTTTGTCAAAGGAGGTCACGACTGCAGTGGGTGCCCTCTTCGATTCTCCTCACTTTGGGTCTTTCTTGTCTCCATGATAAGGCTATAACATGCTCACATGAAAGACCGAGTAGATTTTAAGCTTATGAGGTAATTGCAATTTGTAGGATACCTTACCCACTCGTTTGATAACTGGAAATGGCCCTTCATACTTCCGTATTAACCCCTTGTGAACCTTCCGCAAGCTTTTGAATTACAAGGGTAACAACTTGACAAGGACTAGATCCCCTTCTTGAAACTCGACAAACCTCCTCTTTTTGTTAGCCCACTTCTTCATTCGTTTTGCTGCCTTGTTCAGGTAAGACCGGGACAACTCCGCTTGCTCATGCCATGCTTTTGCAAATCTGAAGGCCGCATGACTTTTTCCTTTATAGCTCGTTGCCAAGGCATGAGGGGTCATGGGTTGCTATCCCATGATGATCTCAAAAGGACTCTTGTTAGTGAACTCGCTCCGCTGCAAGTTATAAGAGAATTGGGCTACATCCAGCAACTTAGCCCAATCATGCTGATTGGCACTGACGAAGTGCCTAAAATAAAGCTCCAGCAAGGCATTGGCGCGCTCGGTTTGTCCGTCAGTCTACGGATGAAAGCTTGTAGAAAAGTTCATGTTTAAGCCTAAAAATTTCAACAATTTTTTTCCAAAACTTCCCTGTAAATCGTGGGTCTCAATCACTCACGATGTTGGGTGGGATTCCCTAATGCTTCACAACATGCTTGAGGAAGAATCGCGCAGTTTCGTCGGCGGTGCAATCCGCAAGAGCCAGTATGAAAGTAGCATATTTGCTGAAGCGATCAATGACAACGATTATGTTGCCAAAGCCTTCTGATTTTGGAAGACAAGTGATGAAATCCATCGAGACACTTTCCCATGGTATCTCTGGAATAGGCAGAGGTTCCAACAACCCGCCAGGTGCATGTTGCTTAGTTTTGTCTTGTTGGCAAACAAGGCAAGTCCTCACGTAGGCTTCAACGTCATCCCGGAGTCGAGGCCAGTAGTAAATAGACTTGACCAAGGCTAACGTTCGTCTCATACCTGGGTGACCAGCCCATAGTGAATTATGACACTCCTTGATAAGCCATTTTCTTAAGTTTCCCCACTTTGGCACGTAAATGTGATTTTTCTTGGCGTAGAGTACTCCGTTACTCAGCCAAAATTGCCTTGTCTTTCCTTTCTTGATGAGGGTGAGGAGGTTTTGCGCCAGAGCATTATGCTCCAACCCTTATTTGATCATTTCCACAAAGGGCTGCTTGGTCTACTCAAGGCTGCTAACTCTGCCTTCCGGCTAAGCGCATCAGCTACCACATTTGCCTTTCCAGGCTTGTACTCCAACTTGTAGTCAAACTCTGCCAAGAAATCTTTCTATCGAGCTTGCTTGGGGCTCAACTTCTTTTGCGTTTGGAAGTAGCTAGTAGCTACATTGTCTGTCATGATCACAAAGTGAGATCCTAACAAGTAGTGTCGCCATACTCATAAGCAATGAATGATGGTCGTCATCTCCTTTTCCTGGACCGTGTAGTGACGTTCGATGTCATTGAGCTTGCAACTCTCATAGGGGATTGGACGACCTTCTTGCATCAATAATCTCCCGATGGCAAAGTCTAAGGCATCTGTGTGTAGATCAAACATCTTGGAGTGGTTTGATAAGGACATCATTGGTTCTTCACTTACAACTTTCTTTAAGTCCTCGAACGAAGTTTGGCATTCGCTCGTCCACTCCCAAGACTTGTTTTTCTTGAGTATGACAGTCAATGGGGATGCTCTTCCTGAATACGACTTGATGAACCATCTATAGTAGTTTACCAGTCCAAGGAAAGACCTTAACTCGGGGACCTTAGTGAGAGGTTCCCATTCTTGGATGACTTTTATCTTAACTTCGTCCATCATGAGATTTCCATCATTTATCTTATGCCCCAAGAACATTACCTCATCTTGGGCAGATGAACATTTCTCCTTCTTGATATATATCTCGTTTTGCCTTAGGACCTCGAACACCTTCATCAAATGATCAAGGTGTTCTTCCAAAGTCTGTCTATGTATCACAATATCGTCAAGATATACTACCACGAACCGATCGAGGTAGGGATGGAAAATCTTATTCATGAGGGTACAAAATGTAGCAGATGCTTTGCTGAGACCAAATGACATAACTAGGAATTCATAAGCACCATACCTCGTTACGCATGTGGTCTTAGGCTCATCCCCTTCTGCTATGCGGACTTGGTAGTATCCCGACCACAAGTCTAGCTTAGAAAAGTATCTCGCGTTCCCCAGTTGATCGAACAAGTTGGCAATAAGCGGGATAGGAAACTTGTTCTTTACTGTGATCTTGTTTAGAGCTCGATAGTCAATGCACATCCTTAGGGATCTATCATTCTTCTTTTGAAAGAGTACCGGGGCACCAAACGGGGCTTTAGAGGGTCTGATGAAGCCATCATCCAACAATTCGTTGAGTTGCTTTCGTAGTTCTGCCAACTCTGAATTCGCCATCCTATAGGGACTCATTGCTGGTGGTCTCGTGCCAGACACCAACTCAATTTTGTGATCTACTTCTCTCTTTGGTGGTAACCGTTTAGGTAACGCATTCGACATCACGTCTTGGAATTCGTCCAAGATGGCTTGTACCTCCATGGGCAAGCTTTTTTGGGGTGACACCTCTTCATTATCATATTCCTTTAAGATGGCCAAGTAACTCACTTCTTCTCTTTTCAATCCCTTCTTAAATTGGAGAGCCGAGAGAACTTGGGCCGCAGGCTTGGCAACCCTTTCCATCGGTACCACACAAGCCTTTGTACCATTCATAATGCACATAAAGTTTGAAAATGGGACTAGGAAAGCTCTAACCTGGTCCAAGAACTCCATGCCAAAGACAACTGAGAAATCATCCATGGGCGCCACTGACAAATCGACCTGGCCAGGCCAATCACCAAGACTGACTTTAACTCCAAGAGAAACTCCTTGAAGAGGCCGTGCTGCTGAGTTCACAACTTTGAGGGATCCTCCTCCTTTAACAACCTTGAGACCGAGTCTCTTAGTTTCCTCCAATGAGACAAAGTTGTGGGATGCACCTGTGTCGACCAAGGCTTTGGTGATTGATGCGAACCTCACTAAGAATTTGTGAGACCCGAAATCAATTTATGGTGTCTTTGCTAGGATCGATCTAAAATCTAGATTTATAAATGAAAAGAAAGAAAGGAAGAACACAAAAATACAGAATGTTTGATAGGAAACCTTGACCCAATGTTTATGAATGAAACGCGAACCAAAGGTATAAAATAACAAACCTTGACCCAAAGATTATAATGGAATCATGAACCGAAGTTATAGTGTTTGAACGCCACAAGAAATTCTTGATAAGTTCAAAGAAAAGTTCTATAAAGAATTCAAGAGAAAACTCTCTCAATCTGATATATTATTCAAGTAATGTGTTTTTTCCCATGGAATACAACTCTCTTAAATAGGCAACCAACACAAAGGAGAGCCTAGGCTAGTGGGTAGTCAAGCACATCCTACCTTAGATAGAGGGCGGTCTTTCACACCTAGGGATGTCCTTTTCACACAAGGCGTCTTCAACTTTAGCACACCCTACTATAGGTAGTGGGTGGCCTTTCACACCTAGGGAGAGGCTATAAGAACAAAAGTCCTAGATGCCTTTCATACTTATTACAAGATCAATACTAGAAAATAAAAATACTAATTGGTATTGATGCCTTACAAAATGATATAAACTAAAACAAATAAGTAGAATTTCATGGGTCTCATGTTTTGGGCCATTTGAGTTCATGACTAAGCCCATTTGCTTGCCTTTATCAGATGGATTAGGCCATGATTGCCATTTGGGCCTAACTTGGGCATTACGATTTTAGATTCAACCCATATATCTTGAATTAGCCCATTAAGTGCTTCTTTGATCTTCTTGGATCTTGCCCTCGTAATAGGCCCAATTGGAACATGCAGCGGATCCTTTGTTGGTGCATGTTGGTTCTCATCAGTGATCTTCCCATTGATGGTAGCATCCACGAACATCAACCCTTTTACACGGGTCTCTGGCGTATTCTGTAATGCAATGAGTAGTTGCAACGATCCCATCCTTGAGCATTCATCCTCATTGCCTCCTCCTTGGTCATGCTTGGAGACAACTAAGGCATTTATTGCCTTTCTCTTTGGGCATTCTCGTTCCCAATGTGGTCTGCCACATATAAAACACGTTACTCGGGGTTTCGAGAAATCACGATCTTTACTTTTTTTTCCCTTGTCTCGCGGCTTGAACGAGGAGCTTTTTTTGTAACTCTTATAGCCCTGACTTTTGGCATGGCCTCCCCCATTATTTCATTCGCCAAACTTTTTATCCTTGAACTTTGAACTCTCTTTGTTTGTAGAGTAGTCGACTAAGCTCTCAGCAACCGCAATGGCTGAAGATAAGTCTTGGACACCACGTCGCTTGAGCTCGATTTTTGCCCACGATTGGAGACCATCCATGAATAAGAACAACACATCGTTATCTAATGTGGCAGGGACTTCTAGCAACAAGGTTGTGAATTCTTTTACATAGTCCCTTATGTTGCCCGTTTACTTCAGTCTTCAAAGTTTACCCCTCACTTCTTCCTCAGCATTCAAGGGGAAGAATTGACTTTTAAGCTCATTTTTGAAATCATCAAAGAAGTCTATTTTGCAAACACCTCGTTTCACCTCTCATTCTTTTCGTCTCCATCATAGCATGGCGGTATCGGTCAGGTACATGGAGCTATTTGGATCTTACGAATATGGTCCGTTATGTCAGTCACCTCAAAGTACTGTTCAAGCCCCCATAGAAAGTTCTCAACTTCCTTAACATCCCAAGAACCATTAAAGGTCTATGGCTTGGGAACTTCCACCTTATTAGCCTCAATAATGGTGGTTGCGCTAGTTCTTGAAGCCACAACTCGTTTGAAAAGTACTAGTTCACCCACCATATCCTCTACTCTAAGTAGTACATTGTTGATCTCTCTTTGGAAAAGATCACGTACCTTGGCTAGTTCAGACTTTAGCCCATCAATCTCTTGCCGTAACCCACTATCTAGTCCATCGAGGAACACCTTTATTGCCGCATGGATCTCTGCATCCTGAGCCTCCAAGCCATTACAACATTCCTCCAGGATATCCACTTGATCAGACAGCTCACCCAAACTGTCGTGCACGTTCCCTATCCGTGCTTCCGAGCTAGATATTATGTCTTTCGACTTGGCTCGAGACTTTTTTTGTGGTGGTTTTTGAACTTCCTCACTCCCACATTCCACTGGTGGAGCTTCCATGCTTGGTGTGACTGGGGCACTAGTCTTCATTATGCCAAGGCTAGCAAAGCTTCAACCTGGAGCTTTGGTACCAAATGTCATGACCCTCGCACTTTATCTAGCAATCATGCGGTACTTAGCGTGGTCTGTTGTACTAAGCCTGCCTTTGAACCCGAAATCAATACTCCAAAGAGACTAGAAAGAGACTTAGCGATTTTAGAGGACACAAGAACAAAGTAAGAACACAAGAGTTTGGAAGAATGCTTTGTATTGCTCTTTTGAGAAAACTTCCCAAGGATGGTTACAAATGAAGGCCAAGAGGTCTATTTATAGGGTGGCACCAAATACACTAATGGTTAGGATTGTGCCAGTTGTCATGATCCTACAATGTATCTAGAGTATTCATGAATCCCCTACACAATTCTAGTTGAATGTACAACATTCCATAAGATTCTAGGATATTCTTGAAAAGTCTAGTTATGTCAAGTTAACTCTAGCAAACTCTAGAGTCTTCCATATTTGTCTAGCTCTATCTTGGAGGTTCAAACATTTTTCGGATTGTTTTGATTCCTTCCAACATATGCTAGTGTGCTCTAGAAAATTCTAGATTCTTAGGCACACAATTTGGATATTTGGGGACAACTTGAACAGGACATGACATTAAGTAAAGATCAAACCTCATCCTTTTTCCTGGAAAAGATTGAAACCCTAGCTACCCTGACTAGATACCGATCCAATCATGTCTAATCCAGTCAAACTCACAAATACAAAAAATTATGAGTTTCTTCTCACTCGGAGCTTCTACTACCTCAAAATAGTTATACTCAATTAATGTGCCGAAATTTACTACGTGATAGAATTTAAGTGAGACAAATTAATATCTGATTATAACAAGTGTGGATAACACAGAATAAACACGTAATCAGATAATATCACACAATCATTTTAAAAAGAATTTTTATGCTCTTAAGTTTAAAAATGATTTTTTCAACAATCTTAAATCCAAGTAATAAAAGATAATATGAAATCAAATTTTAGCACAATAACTTGGAAAGATCTCACAAGGAAAACACTGAAGTATAGAAACAGGATTGCAAAACAGCACCGATCAGTGACGCCAATTCAACAACTCTTTAACTCAGTAAGTTTTCACACAAATGATCCCTCGAAATAATCTCAGAATAATATCTCTTAGAAATCTTAAGAACTTGATAGTTCTTGATGTTTCTAGATCTAATTTTGCAGGTCTATATATAACGAACAAATTCTCCAATGGCTAGTTTTCAAAAGATAAGCCTCTAAAAAGCATCTATAGACCTCATATAACATAACCATTCAATTATGATGTATTTCACTCAAATATAGCTTTTAAACTTCTCAATTAAGTTCATAAATTATTTCTCAATTACTAATCACAAAGATAGGAAGTATTTAATAAACCAAAATGAGAAAATCATTTAATATATGAGTCAAATCAGTATCTATTCAAAATATATGGATCATATCTTCTACGATTTCAAATCCCCCGAATCTCTCCCTTGGAACCATAAAAAATGGCTAGTTTTTTACCAAAAGTCCAAATTCCTTAAGATCTCAACCGAAGCAATCGGTTGACTGATCCCTGCCCAGTCAGTTGACCAAATGATACCGGATGTAACACAAGCCAAAACCAAAAGGTAGTTGGTTGACCAATTACGCCACGGTCGGTTGACTGATTGATTCAGGATACAATCCAAGCCAAAGTCAGGCCACGGTCGGTTGACCTATCCTTGTACGGTCGGTTGACCGATTGATTCAAAGAGTTTTCCTTTTCAGCCCAAGGCCAATCGGTTGACCGATCCTCTCTTGATTGGTTGACCGATCAATGCTGGATGTTTGATTTCACACTTATTTTATCTCCAAAATTAATTGTTTGAACCTATTAACCGATTACTTTTCTCGGTTAACACAATTGATACTAAAATTCAATTTTAAACACTATTCTCACTTATGTCAATTTTCATTCTTTAATTTCACATAGGAGCAAATATTTGAACACCAATTAGGATTCTAAATTTCATCAAATCAAACACACAAAAATATAATTCATTAATTAATGTCGTTTGTGTTCCTAATTCTGGTTGCATTAAGAGTATAAGAGTAATGAGTTGTTTTCACCTAATTTCTTCAGGATCTTCAATACTTTTCATTTCTTCAATGTCTATCTTTGTAGCTTTGATAATTTCTTCATGATTTAATCAGTACATGAAACTCTTTTTCTGAAACACTCAACAAACACATTAGTTCCACAAAAAACATCAACCCTTAATTGTCCATCAAAACCTCGGGATCAACAAGTACCATTCCACAATATGAGGAGTTAATCCTTATCTTTAATCACCTTCATTTATGGAACATGATTTTGTCTTTAGAATCATTGTTTTCAATTATCCAAGAAATATGGAAGTGAAATCAAATAGCCAATCCTTCCCTATCTGTCGTTTCGTCTGAAAACCCTATCTAAAAAGGTAGTATCGATTTTGGGCCTTCCACACCGGGGAAGATCATGACCCATCTTATTTCCCTATAGCATCGGTCCCTCTTTTGAGGAGTTAATTTAACATCCCTAGTTTATTATCAATTAGGGTTCATGATCACTCCAATCCTTTCTTCTCATCCGTTGCGTGCCTATACAGTTGGATGTTCAATTACGGATTATGCCTTTCCAACCCTCCGAGTTCTTCTACTCTTATGAGATCTTCCATGTCCAGTGAAGTGAAGGGAATCAGATATTAAAATTACTAGATCCACGCAATGGAATATAAAACTTTAAATCTAATTTAATACCTAAATCTTTAAATTCGGATCTAACCATATGAACATTAAAACAAACATACATGTACTATTAAAATACTTTTAAATATATCTCTTTCGGTGCTTAAGCCTCAAAGCCAGTAGTTCCCGAGGTGTGATTTGAGAAAGCTCTTTCGAGAGTGTTTGAACATAAATAATAACAGCTACAATAGGCTGATCGATTAGAAGTGACACAAATGTCTCGCCTCTAACATTATCCACACAAAGAAGCTTAGAGAGAAGAGTGCTATTGGGATTTATAAGATTGGATTTAATCTCAAGAATTTAAGGCAATTCTGATTTGAATATACCTAGCATGATTCAAACCAGTGACGCAGAAAGGAAACATGTCTCATAGACAGAGATTAAGATAAAATAAGAGAGTGGAAATGATTATAAGGCTTGGACGAATTATGTATGTGGTAGGTGGCCATTTGGTCTTCCCTACCTTATTTATATGGTCTAGGATTCAAAATCCTGGACCTCTTTTTTTATTAATTGTACTTTGACCCCTTAACTTCTTAAGTTCGTCATTACTACCCATTCCTTTTTCCCTATTTATGTGTGACCCATTAGGTCATTCCAAAAGATGGATGGTGAAAATAATTAATTAAGTTATTATTTTACTAATCAATTAACAAATAAAAATTAGAACAATTTTGATTTTTTCCTTCCATAATAAAAAGATTTTTCCTTTAAGGATTTTTTTCATTTTTCGACTACGAGTCACCTCTCCTCACTAGCATAACCATGTCCAGTTGGAAGAAATTGAATTGAGAGAACATCCTCATGTATAATATGTGTATTCCACGATCTCTCTATTTGTGTACTTGAAAGGGCCAACATGATATAGTTAAGTCAAGACCCCTATTCCAATCATATATATTTGATTGATAATATAATTTCATGTGATACTTGATTGGAATCTCATCCCAATCATCATACTGCTCTTGCCAAAGGCTTGCGTACATTGTATTAAACTGAATCATATGGGTCACGTCTCTTTTTGCTAAGAGTGATAGA
The DNA here is from genome assembly GCA_016647705.1 of Eucommia ulmoides. Lineage (NCBI taxonomy): Eukaryota > Viridiplantae > Streptophyta > Magnoliopsida > Garryales > Eucommiaceae > Eucommia > Eucommia ulmoides. Next base: position 54,257,519 of record CM028339.1, read on the forward strand.
TACATTCTTATATACTTATATATTACCATGTGATGTAATTCTTACCTGGAAAACGAATTAGTGTTTAAAGTTTGATTTTTACCAGGGAAAAGAATCAGGATTGGTTAATGATTCGAATTCCCTGTGAGAATTCTGGAGAATGGACGTGGGTAAAAGTAGCTTGTCGAACCACTATAAATATTGTGTGTCAATATTTATATCCCTAAACTCTTTTGTGTGTGCACTTAGAGATTCATGTTTTTCGCATATTAACAAAGCTAAAAATTAGTTTAGAGTAATTGAATTTGTTTGTTAAGTTTAACTACTCAATTAATCCCTTATTGGGTAGATCTTTAGGTCAATATGGAGGTTTTGTATTAAAATTTTAGCTTGTTGTATATCTTGAATTTTCTCCCAACAAAAGTCAAACTTGCAATGGATTGAAGTAAAAAATCCTACTTCAATCATATGTGTAACACCCCAAACCCCAGGGTCGTTACTAGGTTTTTCTCATTTTATTATGGAGAAATATTAGTAAAACACTAACCGATCCACCTCTATTTGATTATTATACAAAATTATTACAAAGACCACAATAATTTAAAATATATTGCAATATTGATATTGTTCATATATAATGTTACTATTGTCGCGTCACTATTCTCGCAATACTATTCACACGTGTACTTTTCATAAATACTGTACTCGCCACTAATCATCGATACTGAATTTAATGAAATTATTATAACGGTACTAAATTTACTTATGTCAATAATAATCAATTATACTAATTGATTATATAAATTTTTGCAGCAATTGTCAATAAATACATTTTTTTTCTAATTTTTATAGGAAATACGTGAGTTTAGAAACTATAATACCCTGGTTGAAACTTTTATAAATAAAACAGTATATAATGCATCCGCACATCGTAATTAAACATGCTCTTAAAATAAAATCCAAGTAGAAAAATTTAAATCACATACACAACAAGTGTATCACTGCGATACCTGATGACCGAATCGTACCACTGGGAATCTATACCATCTAGTGAGATACTCACGTAACCTGGAGTATCCCCCGAGCGGGTTTAGGGATTTACACCCAAGTCAACTCCACGATGACCCATTAGCCTCGGTCCTTACATGACATCATTGCAACACCTCCAGTCAGATATATTTAACACACAAATATATATATTTCCTTTATAGCACCAGATTTGCCCAAACTTCAATTTTTTACCACAAATCCAATTTCATTTGAAAACACATTTTTCAAATAAACACACAAGAATAAATACATATAATGCGTGCTCAAAAACACATAAGAGAATGGATAGGATCCCCTATCTCAAGATGCGAGTAGCCACCTAGAAATCTCGAGTCATCCTATTTCAGCCCACCCAACTGCAAGAAGAAAAATTATACATTCTCTTTATTAATATTATCACTTCATGCGCGTACCATTAATATCCTAGTGTTTCTTAAGGGCGTATTGCACGTTATGAGAGTCATTAACTGTGAACAATCAGTTTTCTCACTCATTTTACCACTGTTACAAATTTGTTTCTATTCTTTTCATATTTTTATATGAAAATATACATCCCAATATTTAAAACAGACTTTGAATCACAAAAGTTCAATTTTTCTACATTTAGTTATGATTTTTCAAAGTTCAGCAAACAAATTGTCAGAACATTACGGGACTGCATTTAGTCAACTTTCAAGGTCAGTTTCGGCATCATTTTGGGTCCAAAAATTCACCATATAATATCTCAAAATGATCCTCATTGAGTCTAGTTTCATTTTACACAAGTTTCATATTTTTTTTATTTTTTTATGAATTGTTATGAATTTTTAAAGATAGGTTGCTCGGGGAAACAAAGTGCAGAATTTTCACTTCCAAATTTCGATTCTTTGGTTTCTTTTAATACCCAATGCTCCTATACCACATTTTTGGCTCTCCTAAGGCTTAGCGTTCATCCCAAACTAACATACAATCATTTGAATTCATCTAGGGTTCACATACATCATGAATTTCCTTAGATTTCCTCTCCTAAAACCAAAAGAATAAGGTTAAAACTCCAAACCTCATGAACAAAAATAAAAATAAGATTTTACATCTTAACCCGTAGATCCATAAGGATTCATAATAGAACTCCAAAAAAAATTCTAGAGTTTGAAAAGCTTACCTAGTAAGAGCTTATCCTTCTTTCCAAATCTTGATTTCTCTCATAAACCTTTTCAATTTGTTGATCTAAAACTCTCAAAGACGGAATTCTTCTTTCCTCCTCTCTTGATCGCATCTTTCTCTTTCCCCTTTCTCCTCTTTCTTCTCTTGTATTATCTCCTGAAAGTGGGGAATGCAAGGAAAGGTATTATCTTGGTCCCCCCCCCCCTCTCTCTCTCTCACGTTTTCAACCACATGGTAATTACTATTGAAGATTTTTATCCAAAATATATTAACACCCCCATAATGTATATGATATCATTATTATACCTAATAATTATACTTATAGCCCCCAAACTTATAAATTACTCATTTACACCTCAAAATTTTCATGATATATCAAATAATCCCAAAAGTATTTAACTTTAAAATATTATTTTTCGAAATATAAACTTTTGGGGTATTACAATATGCATATCGATTGATGATATAATTCGCTTGTGACACTAATTGGAATCTCATCCCAATTGTCACACTATTCTCCCTGAGTCTTTGTTGAATTATATTAAATCTAATCACATAGAACACATTCATCTTTGCTAAGAGAAATATATCATTTCTTTCATATTGAAATGTTCATATCTATGTTTCACTACACCCAATAAATATGTTTGAAGTTTCGCGGTTAGAAGACAATACTTAATATTATCAAAGTATTGGAATTCACATGTGTGATTACCTAGTACCTCAAGTGTGAACATCACAAGCACCATCACGATTCCTATATTCCATTTTGACATGAAGAAAAACTACCATGTGGAATATATAAGATGATCACATTCAAGACCAATACTACAAACTAACAAGTCCCCTTATGGTTGTTCTAATGTCTCACACTATTAGTTATGAGACTTAGCTTTCCCAAAGAGAAAACACCCCACAAGTTAGTCCAAATTGTTAAAGTCACATTTTAGTAATTCAACCTAACTATGAACATTTAGAGAATGTATGATATCATTCCTTTTAATCATCATTAGAATCTAATAGATTTTCAACTTAATATCAAGGGTTCTACAACAACGTTATATAATAAAGAATAATATCAAAAATACATTTTATTAAATGATATTTGAGATTGTTATTTTACAGAAAAAGCCACTAAAAGATATAAAATAGGATAAACTATAGGGATTTTATCTAACATATCGAAGAGTCATACACATGGAAACCATACATAAATAATATCAAACCCACTTGTGTAAATTGATTTTTTCATCCTATGTATGCATGGTTTTCATGATATAAATATTAATTAAATATTTTTAAAATTATTTTTATTTTTTAAATAAGTAATAAAAGTGGTTTAAACCATGACCTAAATGATAGAAAGATAACTAACTGGAAATGCAATTATATTGTAAAAAAATATATAAAAAAATAACTATTTTTGTAACGGTCCTGTTTTCCAGGGCTGCTACTAGATTTCTCCAATAGAGAATTTTACCTTAAATATTTCACAATTTCTAAATAAATTATTATTTCACAAATGTGAGAAATTAATAATAATCATTAATAATATAACCATTAATGATTAGATAGCTTTCTATTAATACTTGCATGAAGCCAATAGAATTTAATCCCCCAAAATATTATTATAATATTCTCTAAGGTATTATTTACTATACCTTAACTTGTAAATAATACATGTGTATTATTTTATTAATTCCAACCAAATAAAATCCTTAATATTAACATAATGATATCTTTATGTTAAGAAAAATCAGTTCATCCGATTTTTATTTTTTTTAATATATATCTGAACTAATTTAAGTCTAATGTAACATGATAATAATCATCAAGCAATCCTATATTCCATATTCATTATATACAACTGTTAATTATCGAATTTGATAATAATTATCAAACTATCGGATTATAATTTGTCGAATTGAACTTAAATAACCGATTACAACTACGCCGATAATTTTATTATGTTAAAATAATTATACTCAATGTATCGATTTATCGAATCAATTTTACAACGGTAAATAAAAAATACAATTATTACAAACAGAAATCCAAATAAAATTCATGTCGCCGTTTCATTCTCACCGACCTTGCAATCAAAACTGTGGGGCTGTGAGCTAACTCTCAGTAGAATTCCAACCCTTCTAATATGTGCATTTAATTAATATAACAAATAAAATACATTGACATGATTTCCACATAATTTTCACATAATCATAATTACTAATGGAAATTAACAACTCTAAGTTGGCAACATAAATCTCACAATAGAGAAATTAAATACATATATTAAAAGAGTTAGAAATTCTATCTAAAATCTGAAGGCGAAATCTGAACCAAAGAAATTTTCTCGCTTAAAACTCTCGACATCAATAATATATTAGTTATTATGATTATTCTTATTATCCCTTCTACACTGTAGGTATACATATAATATATAAGCATAAGTCCACCGCCACTTTATTCTCATATTCAATTTTTTTTTTTTTTTTTTTATTATTATTATTTATTATTATTATTATTATTATTATTATTATTATTATATGAATAATTAGAAGTTTAACAATATTCATACATATATTATAAACACTTAATCCATGTTGTTTCCTTCTATACGTTGACTTCTCAACCAATCGAATTGAAAAAAGACTTGACATACGTTGAGGAACCAATCCAGATTCTAAACTGTAAAGATCAAGTACTGCTGAAAAAAATGATTTCATTGGTGAAAGTGTTATGGCGCAGTCACTCCGTGAAAGAGGCAACGTGGGAAAGAGAAGAAGAGATGAGGAATAAATATTCGCATTTATTTGCTTAAGGTAACTAAGGTCCCGTTTGGTAACCATTTCCATCCCATTCCATTCCCAGATTTTTGGGAATTCTGTTTGGGAATAGCGTTTGGTAATTTTTGTTTCCGTTTCCATTTAATTCCAATTTGAGAATTGTGCCCACTTTTTTCTTAAGAAATGAGAAACAAAAAAAAGTTGTTTCTCATTATTCCCATTCCATTCCCAAAACCCATGGTCACTATTCACCTACCGGCCGAAAAATTTCCAGCCACTTCCGGAGGTCGCCAACCGGTGTCGTCGATGCCACCGCCGTCCGGTCATCGCCGGCGGAGGGCACCGCCGTCTCCGACGTCGGAGAATCGGCGGCGGCCGTTGCCGGAGCGCCGGCCGGACGTCGCCGGAGCATCGTTGTCGGCCGGCCGGCGACGGAGCACCGCCGGCCGGCCAAAACAGAAAAAAAAAAAAAAAAAAAAAAGATTTTAGGATAAAATCGTTACCAAACAAAATTCCCTTCCTAAAACAAAAAAAAAAATTATCGCTACCAAACGCAATTCTATTCCCAAAAAGAAAACAAAATTCCCATCCCATTCCCATCCCACTGCTGAAATGGAAACAGAAACGGTTACCAAACGCCACCTAAAATTTCACTCTGTAACGGCCTGGTTTTCCAAGGCTGCCATTAGGTTTCTCCCTTCTTCAGGAGAAGTAAAAATAAAAGACAAACCACTCTACCATCATGTTTCCGCTGTGCCATTCTGATAAAATAATAATAATATTATATTTTTCCAATTTAAAATTTTAGCTTTTATACAAAGTCGTTTATTTTGTAACAAGATTAAAAAAATAGTTCAACCACTCACTCCCAACAACTGTCTTGAGTCCTGACAGCCTCTAAAATAAAACTCACTACCTCCTCTGACTTTACTTAATGTCAGTAGTGGACTCGTCTCTAACTGAGGTACCTGAGACTAAATATTTTATCGGTGTACTGTCTTCATAATATAAAAATAATTTATGGATCAAGCATAATTTTCAAATACCACTTTTCAAAACATAATATAAATATAACCGCACACTGAGTCGAAATAAAATTCCACAGCTATCATTGCAATTAAATAATGCTCTTAAATCAACCAATCAAATTATTTTGATATATAATAAAATACCGCACACATATTTCTCTACTAGCCATATGATTGTTTCACCTCAAGAACGAGAGTTACGACGGTACCGTAATCTGTACAATTGTGCAATCTAAGGTTGCTATCAGTGTCAGGGTCATTTACTATCTCTAATATTAGGATCCAATACGTGATATAAATTACCATATCATGATGATAATCATCATCGTCAATAACAACAACAACATATATTAACCACCTGCAGGATTTGCCCTCTTGTCAGGTCACAATACAATGTCCTACAGGATATGCTCTCCTGTTAGGACTAACAACATCACGTAAGACATGCCCTCCTGTTAGAATCACACTATGGCATAGTTAGATAATAAAAATCATTTTCCACATTTAAAAATTTACTTAATTCGCATAACGTTATAAACTAATCCATTTTAATAAATCCTTTTTTTCTCACATTTTAATACGAAAATATAATTTGACAATTTACATAGAAGACAGTATACTCATCTCGATTTTTGCGCTACTAAAAATACTATCGTTAAAATGCTACGTGGTCGGCGTCGCCTGTAACCTAACAACAAAAGGGCTTAGACTAATAATTTATTTAAAATAAATCTAATATGCAATGCGTGACCCTAAAATGCACTATTTCTCATTTCTAAATTTTTTGATTATACAAGATTATTACACGTCCAATTCTTCAGTCAATATTAACTGTATAAAAATTACTATAACAACGATTACAAATTTCTTTCTATTAATAATTTAGGCTACAAAAAAATATTAATCGACTGTTAAAATATTATTCGTCAATGAAATACTAAAAATTGTCGTTTTGATAAAATTTACAATTTTTTTTATTTTAAACTATATTCTTCGCAAGTTTGATATATCTATACCCATTATATTTCTCGAACCCATGTATATATCTTTGACATGTAATATGCATGTACACATATTCGTATAGATAGTCCTATAAATTAAACGCGATATATATTTTATTTTAACAATATATATATATATATATATATATATATATATATATATATATATATATATATATATACACATGCATATACTTACATACAACACATATACATATTATATATATACATATAAATGAGAGAATGAAAGAAAATACATGTTACAAGAAGAGCCAAAAGTTTTTTTTTTTTTTTAACAGCCAAAACACGCATACATATATATTGATATAATACACACACACACACACACACACACACACACACACTAGCATATAACCTGTGCCTGAAGGCACTGGTGTAAAACAAACACTTTATAATAATATCATTTGATTTTTTGGACACAATATCTGTTTAAACAATATTTTTTGAGTAAAAATATAGCACATGTTATATGGTAGTATTAAATAAATTATACTATAAAAAATTAAAAAAGATACACCATTCCATCAATGTTATTGATTCCCAATAAGAGAAAGAAAAATTATACAATCTTTACAAATACACTTTTCATATACCTATATAAAACTTCTAATAAATTCTTTTTTCTACTTCATCACCACCCTAAAACAATTAAAATGTAAAACCTAAGTTATAGAACGTACGTCATAAATATCCGCATTATAGAACATTAGAGAATTTTAGGGTAAAAATTTTATTGATAAAAACTCAAATCAAAAGTTGAGGGTCAAATTGGGAATTTAGAAACACAAAAAATTTAAACTTGAGATTTGAATTGGTAATTAGGAATCAAAAGTAAAAATGTTAAAGGTAAAATTATAAATGTTGGAACTTTTAAACTTAAAATTACTAAAATAAGGATCCTAAGGAAAATGAAGGGAGGAAAGTGTAATTTAATTTTTTTAATACATATATCTATACACACACAGAGTAAACTAACGGGCGATCCATCGGCCAGAGGAGAGGCGATCGAGGGGCGACGTGGCGAGTTGAGGATCACTTTGATCACTAAAATCATGCAATAAAAACCCTCCCTCATGCATAGAAATGAGGAAATCGGAGAAAAACTCGAGAAATTCTAGAGAGAGAGAGAATCGGAGCGGAGGGGTCGTCGGTTTTTCTTGAAACGGTGTTCCTCCGGCAACATGGTCGAGTGGACATTGTAGACAATTCTAGGGAGAGAGAGAGGTTGGTCCGTCCGGTGGCGTGGTTTGTCGACGGAGGGGCAGTGCACTTTTTTAGCGTCGCCGGTGAGCGAAAGTTGCGGATCGCCGTCCAACCATCGACGATCGTTGGGCTGGTGAGTATTTTTGTGTATTTACTCTAATTAATTGTTAGATGTATGCATGCATGAGCGTGACAAGCTGGGTCGGTAAGTTTCCCGCGGTGTGGGGGGTGCTCGGTTTTTTCTCCCGGCAGCATGTGGGTTTGTGTGTGTGTTCTGATTTTTCCAGCTGGTGTTGTGAGTGTGCGTGTGTGTGAAATGTATTTCATGGCAACGAGAATCTAGCGAAGGAAAAGAAAGAAAAAAAAATTTGAGACGGAGAGAGAGAGAGAGAGGAGGCGATCAACGGCGGTAGCGGTGGTGTGAGTTGATTACGGCTGCGGTGTGCCGCTGTGTGTGTGGGTCTCCATCGGCAGGGGTTGTTGGTCCCGTGGCGTGCCATCGGCAGTGGCATGCAAGCGTAGTTGCATGCATGAGTGTGTTTGTGTGTGTCACAGGGTGCGTGGGTGTGTGAGCAGTAACTATTGGGTATGCGGTTGAGCTAGTGAGATGGCCGGGGGTGGTGTCTAAGGGATGTCGTGGGTGGTGCAAGGTTGACAGGCGAATCGACAAGGAGGGGGAAGCCACCGGCAGTCGGCAACGATAAAGAGAGAGAGACCGGCCGTCGGGTCTGGGAAGAACCGACAACAGAGAAAGAAAAAAAAGAAAAACAAAAAAAAAAAAAAAAAAAAAAAGAAGAAGGAGAAATTGCATAATTAACCCCAACAAAAGGGAAAAATTCAAATTCAAATTCAAATTCTTTTCGCGACCCGTGAACGATTCGGAATGGATATGGTTTTCCGTTAAATTTATTCTAGTGTGGTTAAATTCAATCTTAACCTAAAAAAATCTTTGTAATCGGAGTAATAAATTTAGGGTCGTTCAGATTACAAGATTTCTGATATAATAAATAACAGAACAAAATTATTAGAATAATAACAAATCCCATGGATAAAATATGAAAAATGGAAAAATGTGGAACTTAGGGCCTGCATTACATGACTAGGTGATTTTACATAAAATATTAATTTAAACCCTATGATTTCTTGGTTCATATACGCCAACACCTCGGTAAGCTACAGACGGTGAGGTTTTTGTAGCACCAGAAACGAGGTGAGTGTACTGTTTTCTCGCCAAATTATTTGTATATATATATATATATATATATACATGATGAGAAATTGTTGTATATAAATTGGATGCTTTTAAAAAAAAATTATGTGATGATTTGACGATGTTGATTAGACGATATTATTGTGTGATGTTGATCCGCTTCGGCGGAGTGATGTTTATCCGCTTCGGCGGAGTGATGTTTATCTGCTTCGGCAGAGTGATGTTAGACGTTTGTACTACGCAGTGATTATCCGCTTCGGCGGAGTGATGGGTATTCGTAGGAAGGCATATCCTACGGATGGTACGGTACCATTGCAAACTCCCGATCGTGAGGTTAAAATGATCACTATGGCTAGCCAGTGTGTGTTGTGGTGGAGTGGTGGTTTGGGATGTGATGTTTTGTTTATATTGAGTATTTATTATTTATTTCAGGTGATTGGTATGATATTTATACTGGATAGTTTTAGAAATGGAACTTATATATACTACTTCGTTTCTACTACATATATGATGCTTATGTTGAATCTATGTGTAAATGTTGTTTTATCTAGAATGTATTATTATTAAATAAGAATGATTTTATTAAGAAGTCAGTACACTCGCAGGTAAAATGGCTAGGAGTCGGTCCCCTATTGGCATGGGGTAGAGTCCGTCGATGGTATAGCAAGGAAAAAAAAATAAAAAAATCGGGAAGTGCTGCCTGAGGCAAACCTAGGAGAGGTTTTTTTTTTTCCTTCTTTTGTTGTTATTAAAGGGAACTCAGGGACGGGTGTGTCTTTGGTTAGAGAAGATGTTTATGTCCTGTATTTTGATGTTTGTATAATTATGAATGCATACCATCGCTTTCTAGTTGGTTTGTCGCTTAGGTAATGTCGTGTCGACATCACGCCGATCCCACAAGTGACGGGTTTCCAGGGTGGGGTGTGACAATTTTGGTATCAGAGCCTAGGTTATAGGTTTGTAGACTTGTCAGTTGTCGTGCCCGTAGAGGATCATGAGATGGGGAACGTGCCAGTCGTCTTGTCAGTAGGGGACTCTAAGATAAGGTGTTAGTGGATGCTTTTAATACTCGTGTAATAGTTAATTAACGTATGTTAATTATTAGCATTCCTTTGGTTGACCTAGTTAGTTGTTGAATTAGATTTTATGACTGATAACAGGTATGGAAGGGGAAGGTGAAACCTCTGGGAGTGTGGGGCCCCAAAGGCAGGCGGAACCCTCGAGGCAAGTGGAGCCTCAGGAACAGAGAGATAGGGAGCAAAAAAGTTTGTAGATTGTGGGATCCCACACGCAGGGTGATAGGCTGCAAGGAAGCTTAGACGCGGTCGAAAGAATTTTGCAGAACGGAACAGCAAGCGAGGATTATAGAAAGTCAGAGGGCCCAGGGTGATACCGCCACATCTCAGGCGGTACGATTGAAGAGGTTCAATGAGTTAGACCCTCTGGCTTTTACCGGGACGGCGGGTCCAGCTGATGCGGAGAATTGGATCAGAGGCGTGGGGCACGTATTCGAGGCGATGGGAATTTTCGACGATAGTCGGGTTCCCCTTACCACTTTTCAGTTGAGGGAAGAAGCCGAGCATTGGTGGGAAGAAATGAAAAGGATGATTACCGGTTATGGTGAGGAAGTCACATGGGACTGTTTCGTCGCCGCGTTTAATGAGAAGTACTTTCCCGAGTCTTATCAATTCCAGATGGAAGAGGAATTTATAGTTCTGAAGCAGGAAAAGATGACTGTTCAGCAGTACAAAGTCAAATTCGATGCTTTATCCTGTTTTGCCCCTGATCTGGTAAAAAATGAGGAGAGAAAATGCAGACGTTTTCAGAAGAGACTTCAGTTAGAGATCCGCTCTAGGCTGACAAGCAAGCAAATTATGCAGAGTTGGTGAATACGGAAAAGTTAGTGGAGAAGGATGTGCAGGAAGCTGCCGAGAGTTGAGAGCAGTACAAGAAAAGCAGATTTGAGTCGCCTAGCAGATTTTCGGGTGGCATTTCGCGGGGGACGGTATTTCGACCGCCAATTGCTTGGGCCTCATCGTTTGGCCAATTCTCCAGGAACCGTGGTTCTCGGTAATCGTACCCTAGGCAACAACAAAGTGCATTGGAAATTAGTGCTAGTCCGCAGAGGCATGAACGGAATTAGCCGTCGAGTCGGGTTGGGGGGAATAAATGTTATCACTGTAGAGTTACGGGTCACTTGCCAGAGACTGTCCTGTGGGAGTCCTGATATGTTTCCACTGTCATGTGCTAGGTCATAAATCTACAAATTATCCGAAACTTGCTTCTACATTCGTACTCCCAGTGAGCAGTATGGGTAGTACGGGTCCTAGTACCGCCCAGGGACTTGGTAGAGGATCGTCGACGCAAGACCGTGTTTTTTCTACTACTCCACAGGTTGCTCAGGCTACTCCCGAGGTGGTCACATGTATCATATGTTTATATGCTAAAGATGCTCATGTACTTATTGATCCTGGTTCTACGCATTCTTTTGTTTCAGCAACCGTTATGATGCAAGTAGGCAGATTTCCCATTTCTTTATCATACCGTATTGTTATTTCTACTCCAGTGGGTGAGTCGGTATGAATTTGTTATCTGGATATCATGCCACGGTGGACTGTTTCAAGAAAGAAGTGATATTTTGAATCTCAGGCGAGCCAGAGTTTGTATTTGCTAGAGACAGAATCATTACTCTTGTCAGTTTAATTTCAGTGTTAGAAGCCAGGAAATTATTTAAGAAAGGCTATCAGGGATTCCTTGCGCACGTAAATAACACCAGTCAGAGAGAAACTCCGGTGGCAGATATTCCCGTAGTCCGAGATTTTTCTAACTTATTCCCAGAAGAATTTCCAGGGTTGCCCGTCGATAGAGAAATGGAATTCACGATCGAGTTACTCTCAGGCACTACCCCTATATCGATTCCACCTTATCGTATGGCACCTACTGAGTTGAAAGAGTTGAAGGTGCAGTTGCAAGATTTATTAGATCGTGGGTTCATCAGGCCCAGTGTCTCCCCATGGGGTGCCCCAGTGCTGTTCATAAAGAAGAAGGATGGCACGTTGAGAATGTGTATTGATTATCGGCAGTTGAATAGGGTGACGGTTCGCAATAAATATCCGTTGCCAAGGATTGATGACTTGTTTGACCAACTCCAGAAAGCTAAAGTATTCTACAAGATAGATCTTCGATCGGGGTATCACCAACTGAAAGTCAGGGAGAGTGACGTAGCAAAAACAGCATTCCGTACGAGATATGGACACTATGAATTCCTGGTTATGCCTTTTGGATTGACAAATGCCCCTGCGGCTTTCATGGATTTGATGAACCGTATCTTTCAACCTTATCTGGACCAATTTCTTATATTGTTTATTGATGACATTTTGGTCTATTCCCAAAGTGGAGAAGAGCATACGAAGTATCTCCGGATCGTATTGCAGACGTTGCGGGAGAAGTGGTTGTATGCAAAACTTAGTAAATGTGAATTTTGGTTAGATCATGTGGTATTCTTGGGTTATGTCATTTCAGGAGATGGTATTCAAGTAGACCCGAAGAAAGTTGAAGATGTCGTTCAGTGGGAAAGACCGAAAAATGTGACTGAAGTTCGAAGCTTTTTAGGATTGGCGGGTTACTATCGACGATTTGTGCAAGGATTTTCAGTGATAGCTACCCCGTTGACCCGATTGACTCGCAAGGAATCCAAATTTGAGTGGACCGATAAATGTGAGCAGAGTTTCCAGGAATTGAAGAGTAGGTTGATATTGGCACCAATATTGTCCCTCCCGTCCGAATGAGGTGGTTTCGTGATTTATAGTGACGCGTCACGTCGAGGGTTAGGATGTGTTCTGATGAAGCATGATCATGTGATCGCATATGCATCGCGACAATTGAAGAACCATGAGCGTAATTACCCGACGCACGATTTGGAGTTGGCTGTGATTGTGTTCGTCCTGAAGATTTGGAGACACTACCTGTATGGCGAGACATGTGAAATATTCACCGACCATCAGAGTTTGAAGTACTTGTTTACTCAAAAGGAATTAAATCTAAGGCAGAGGCATTGGATGGAGTTGATTAAGGACTACGATTGCACTATCCATTACCATCCAGGAAAGGCTAATGTTGTAGCGGATGCTTTGAGTCAGAAATCGGCGGGCTCGGTCGCACACCTCCGTGTCGCCCATGCTAACCTGTATGCGGAATTGAGATCGTTGTGAGTTCAGTTAGCGGTTGGTCAGACAGCAGCATTGCTTGCAACATTGACTTTGAGACCGACGTTGGTTGACTGCGTTATTGAAGCTCAAAAGTCAGATATTCAATTGAAGAGGATCCGGGATGAAGTAAAAAATGGTCACTGAACTGATCATCATATCAGGGATGGGGACGAAGCTTTGATGTGTGGAAATAGGCTGTGTGTGCCTAATGATGTCAATTTGAAAAAAGATATCTTGGAAGAGGCGCATAGCTCTACATACGCAATGCATCCAGGGAGCACTAAAATGTATCGGGACTTGCGTGAGCATTATTGGTGGACTGGAATGAAACGAGAGATCGCAGAATTTGTGGCCAGGTGTCTTGTGTGTCAACAAGTAAAGATCGAGTATCAGCGTCCAGGTGGGTTGCTGCAACCCCTACCTATTCCAGAGTGGAAGTGGGAGCATATCACGATGGATTTTGTTTCGGGATTACCCTGTACTCAAAAAGGGTATAATTCCATCTGGGTGATCGTTGATAGGCTTACCAAGTTCGCTCATTTTCTAGCCATAAAGATGACATTTTCTCTTGAAAAGTATGCCCAACTGTATATCGATGAGATTGTTAGATTGCATGGCGCACCGGTTTCTATAGTGTCGGATAGAGATCCAAGATTTACTTCGAGATTCTGGCCGAGTCTCCAGACTGCTTTAGGTACCAAGCTGAAATTTAGCACCGCTTTCCATCCTCAGACAGACGGCCAGTCAGAGTGTACGATTCAGACGTTGGAAGATATGTTGAGGTGATGTGTTCTGGAATTTCCTGGAAGCTGGGACGATTACTTGCCGTTGATGGAATTCGCTTACAACAACAGCTACCACTCGACAATTGAGATGGCTCCGTATGAGGCATTGTATGGTAGAAGATGTAGAACCCCCGTTTGTTGGATTGAGATGGGTGAACGTAAGTTATTGATGTCAGACATAGCCTAACTGACAGCAAACAAAGTAGAGGTGATTCGAGAAAAGTTGAAAATCGCTCAGAGTCGGCAGAAGAGTTATGCAAACAAGCGCCGGCGGGAGTTAGAGTTCGAGGTAGGGGATCATGTGTTCGTGCGAATTTCTCCGTGGAAAGGCATAATGAGGTTTGGAAAGAAAGGGAAGTTGAGTCCAAAATACATCGGACCATATGAAATTTTAGAGCGGGTTGGCACGACAGCGTATAGACTCGCGTTACCGCTAGAGTTATCTCGACTGCACGATGTTTTCCATGCATCGATGCTCCGAAAATATGTGCCAGACCCTTCTCATGTGTTGACTTCGCAGCTGATCGATTTGGAAGCTAATTTGTCCTACGTTGAGGAGCCGGTCCAAATCCTAAGCCGTAAAGATCAAGTATTGCGAACGAGGACGATCCCGTTAGTCAAAGTGTTGTGGCGCAGTCATGCCGTGGAAGAGGCGACATGGGAGCGAGAGGAAGAAATGAGGAACAAATACCCGTATTTGTTTGACTAAGGTAAAAAAAATAAAAAATAAAAAATAAAATAATAATAATAATAAATAAATAAATAAAATTTCGGGACGAAATTTTTTTTAGGAGAGAAGAGTTGTAAAACTTAAGTTGTAGAACGTACGTCATAAATAGTCGCATTATAGAATATTAGATAATTTTAGGGTAAAAATTTTATTGATAAAAACTCAAATCAAAAGTTGGGGATCAAATTGGTAATTTAGAAACACAAAAAATTTAAACTTGAGATTTGAATTGGCAATTAGGAATCAAAAGTAAAAATTTTAAGGGCAAAATTATAAATGTTGGAACTTTTAAAACTTAAACTTACCGAAATAAGGATCCTAAGGAAAATGAAGGGAAGAAAGTGTAATTTAATTTTTTTAATACATATATCTATTCACACACACGGTAAACCGACGGGCGATCCACCGGCCAGAGGAGGGGCGATCGAGGGGCGACGTGGCGAGTTGAGGATCACTTTGATCACTAAAATCATGCAATAAAAACCCTCCCTCATGAAGAGAAATGAGGAAAACAGAGAAAAACTCGAGAAATTCTAGAGAGAGAGAGAGAATCGGAGCTGAGGGGTCATCAGATTTTCTTGAAACGGCGTTCCTCTGGCAACGTGGTCGAGTGGACATTGTAGATAATTCCAGGGAGAGAGAGAGGTTGGTCTGGCCGGTGGCGTGGTTCGTCGACGGAGGGGCAGTGCACATTTTTAGCGTCGCCGGTGAGCGGAAGTTGCAGATCGCCATCCAACCATCGACGATTGTCGGGCTGGTGAGTATTTTTGAGTATTTTCTCTAATTAATTGTTAGATGTGTGCATGCATGAGCATGACAAGCTGGGTTGGTAAGTTTTCCGCGGTGTAGGGAGTGCTCGGTTTTTTCTTCCGGCAGCATGTGGGTTTGTGTGTGTGTGTTCTGATTTTTCTAGCTGGTGTTGCGAGTGTGCGTGTGTGTAAAATGTATTTCGCGGCAACGAGAATCCAGCGAAGGAAAAGAAAGAAAAAAAAAATTCGAGACGGAGAGAGAGAGAGAGAGAGAGAGAGAGAGAGAGAGAGAGGAGGCGATCAACGGCGGTGGCGGTGGTGTGAGTTGATTGCGGCTACGATGTGTCGCTGTGTGTGTGGGTCTTTGTTGACAGGGGTCGTTGGTCCCGTGGCGTGCCGTCGGTAGTGGCATGCAAGCGTAGTTGCATGCATGGGGGTGTGTGTGTGTGTCGCAGGGTGCGTGGGTGTGTGAACAGTAACGTTGGGTATGCGGTTGAGCTGGTGAGATGGCTGGGGGTGGTGTTTGAGGGATGTCGTGGGTGGTACAGGGTTGACAGGCGAATCGGTAAGGAGGGGGAAGCCATCGACGGTCGGCAACGGTAGAGAGAGAGAGAGACCAGCCGTCGGGTCTGGGAAGAACCGAAAAAAAAGAGAGAAAAAAAAAAAAAAAAAACAAAAAAGAAGGGGAAATTTCACAATTAACCCCAACAAAAGGAAAAAATTCAAATTCAAATTCAAATTCTTTTCGCGACCCGTGAACGATTCGGAATGGATATTGTTTTCCGTTAAATTTATTCTAGTATGGTTAAATTCAATCTTAACCTAAAAAATCTTTGTAACCGGAGTAATAAATTTAGGGTCGTTCAGATTACAAGATTTCTGATATAATAAATAACAGAACGAAATTATTAGAATAATAACAAATCCCATGGATAAAATATGGGAAATGGAAAAATGTGGAACTTAGGGCCTGCATTACATGACTAGGTGATTTTACATAAAATATTAACTTAAGCCCTATCATTTCTAGGTTCGCAGACGCCAACACCTCGGTAAGCTGCGGACGGTGAGGTTTTTGTAGCACCAGAAACGAGGTAAGTGTACTGTCTTCTCGCCAAATAATTTATATATATATATATATATATATATATATATATATATATATATATATATATATATATATATAGATATATGATGGGAAATAGTTGTATTTAAATTAGATGCTTTTAAAAAAAATTATGTGATGATTTGACGATGTTCATTAGATGATATTATTGTGTGATGTTGATCCACTTCGGCGGAGTGATGTTTATCCACTTCAGCGGAGTGATGTTTATCTACTTCGGCAGAGTGATGTTAGACGTTTGTACTGCGCAGTGATTATCCGCTTCGGCGGAGTGATGGGTGTTCGTAGGAAGGCATATCCTACGGATGGTATGGTACCGTTGCAAACTCCCGATCGTGAGGTTAAAACGATCACTATGGCTAGCCAGTGTGTGTTGTGGTGGAGTGGTGGTTTGGGATGTGATGTTTTGTTTATATTGGGTAATTTGTTATTTATTTTAGGTGATTGGTATGATATTTATACTGGATAGTTTTAGAAATGGAATTTATATATACTATTTCATTTCTACAGCATATATGATACTTATGCTGAATCTATGTGTAAATGTTATTTTATCTAGAATGTATTATTATTAAATAAGAATGATTTTATTAAGAAGACAGTACACTCGTAGGTGAAATGGCTAGGAGTCGGTCCCCTACTGGCACGGGGTAGAGTCCGTCGATGGTATAGCAAGGAAAAAAAAATTTCGGGAAGTGTTGCCTGAGGCAAACCTAAGAGAGGTTCATCGTTTTTTTTTTTTTTTTTCCTTCTTTTGTTGTTATTAAAGGGAACTCAGGGATGGGTGTGTCTCTGTTTAGGGAAGATGTTTATGACCTGTATTTTGATGTTTGTATAATTATGAATGCATACCGTCGCTTTCTAGTTGGTTTGTCGCTTAGGTAATGTCGTGTCGACATCACGTCGGCCCCACAAGTGACGGGTGTCCGGGGTGGGGTGTGACATAAAATACAAAAGAAACGAATTTAGACATGAAAATTACATAGAAAGTAAAGAGAATCTTAGAGTTATAAATTTTATCACCCATTGAGATAATCAAATTCAAGAAATGTCCCTTAGCTATCTTAACAAATAAAAAATATGGCCAAACTAAAACAATATGTTCTATCTCACAACAATTATGAATAAAATGTTTAATTTAATGACAATATATCATATTAAAAAAATAATAATATAAAAAAATTCAATAATTACAACATAACTTTACTTGAAGATACATTTGAAAATTGAAAAAAAAAATTAAAATGAATAAAATAAAATAAAATAAAATTAATGCCTTAACCTTACCTTATCAAATTGACAAATTACAATAACAATCAAGTATTGTCTCGCGGCACTTGAATGATACTACCTCCACAATTCAAATATTTTTTCAATAATGTCTACAAACAGACATACAAAAAATAAAAAAATAAAATAAAAAAATCAATCAATCGAAAGAAAAACCGATGAAAAAAAAGCTTATTAAATCAAAAAAAAAAATCATTTATTTATTCCAATATTTTTCTATTCCAATTATATATCGCTTAGTTTATATTTTGGATCTGATTCATCGAGATCTTGATGAATCGTGTTGTAATCGATTGAAGAACAATCAAAATCTTGATTTTTCTCATCTCGAAAGCTTTGATCTTGAGTTCTTCACTTGCTGCTTCTTAATTTCTCCATCTCGATTATTAGAACATGGTGTGCTGACAGATGATGAACCAACTGAAATGTCTTTAAATTCAATTTCTACCTGGTATCTTTAAGGTTGTGTTTGGGTAAAGGATTTCTAGGGGGGATTTCATTTAGTTAGAGGATTTCAAAATCCTCTTTTGGTAAATTCTTTGTTTGGGTTGTAGGAGGGAGGAAATTATGAAATTCGTTCAAGTGGTAATAAAGGATTTGGAAATCCTTTTGAAACAGGTGTAATTTCACAAATCCTTCATTCGTTCCTCACCTTGAGCTTTTTCCCGTTCGCTCATCCATCGTGAATCGTCTTCTTCTTCGTCAAATCGTTATCGCCAAATCATCTTCTTCCGTCGTCGTCTTTGAATCGTCTTCTTCCCTTGTCCAATCATCGTCGTCATCATTCCTTCGTCGATTTCGTGGGTCTTTCGTTTGTCAATTTCGCTCATCGTTCGTTCGTTGATTTCGTCTAAAGTTCATTGTTCGTTCGCCGATTTCGTGGGTCTTTCGTTCGTTGATTTCATTCGTCGTTCGTTCGTCGATTTCGTCTATGGTTTGTCGTTCGTTCGTCAATTTCGTGGGTCTTTCATTCGTTGATTTCTTTCGTCATTCGTTCGTTGATTTCGTCTAGGGTTCGTCATTCGTTCGTCGATTTCACAATAGATCTGAACGAAGTATATCTGGACGACGGCGAATGGCAAAGAACAAAGAAGAGCGATGGTTTTGTTCTCGGTTTTGCTTCTCAAGTGTTGTTCTCAGTTTTGCAAAATGGTTTTTTGTTTTGAGATGGTATGATATTTGTAAATGACGGGATTTCAAAATCTTGGATTTCAAAATTCCATCATTTTACAAATCCTTTGAATTTGTCAATTCCCTTAGATTTGTCAAACCCCTTACCCAAACACAACCTAAGAGACATATGATCAATAAAAATCTCGATTCAAATAGTGAAAGCTAAATAAAAATTATTCATCTTGTTTTTGATTTTTTTTTTTTCAATAGGAAGACCAGGTTACATTTTATAAGGGGAAAAAATTGGATATGACTTGTTTATAGTTGTTTAGGATAAATTTCATTTTTCCCTTTCTAGATTTTTTTTTTGGGTTTAGGGTTTTCCAAATCTGAATTTCCAGATTCCAGTTTAGAATCTGAATTATTTGCATTTTAAAAAAATCCCATATGAATACCGTTTGTGTCATTATTCTTAGAACCCATGCGTGACTTGTGTAACCCAAATTTTCAATCTTCAATGATGAAAACAAAAACCTCCTTGTAGAATGGTATGATAATATCAATACAAGAAGTTAATCTAGCCTTGCAAATAGCAAAACATGGTTGCATAATTCTATTGGACACCCACGTCTTCTTTGAGATATATTTGTTATCTACATTTGTTTTTGTTTTTTTTTTAACCCGTGGATCTATTTTTTTTCCTCTTTATTACTTTAATTTTGTTCACTTATAAGACTATGATTAACAAAAAAGAGAACTAGTCTCTTAGTTTCTGAATATCATACCTGAAACATGAACTGCATCATAATCGTAAAGATCATGCTCCCACTTATCATCCTTTGGTCTCTGCATGTAGAAAATGGAGTTTGTTACATAGGCCAATATAAATATAGATAAGACACATTTCATTATAGTACACTTTACCATATAGGGTAAGGGCCAATGCAATAGATAGATAATCTAATAAGGGTGGAGCTACCTCCACAAATGAAGCATCACCACCTACTACTACTATTTTAATAGACACTACTCTTCTCTTATTACCTATTAGCATTTATGCAGGCGTTCTATATATGTGTGTGAATACGATGATCAAATCAATTGAACACCAAAAATTGGAATCTCTCATGTGCTTGATCAACGATCAACAAATTCAGGCATTTTTTTTTAAAACAAAAAATACACTTACCTAACAACACTATTTCATGTCCAAATTTAAGATGCTTATTTAAATCTATAACATGGAGTAATTAGACACCAACATGATCATGATCCATGTAGAATCCAACCAATGCTCATGAAAATATACATACACACACATGGTTTGAGCAAGAAAAGTTGCAGAAATCAATGTATTTAGCATTAATACTGTCATACACTTTCACTGAAGAATTAATGGCATGCACATGCTCATCCCCAAGGAAAAACACAACACAATCACAATTATCTTTCTGTTGTTTGATTTCATTGTTTTGTGTAAACATTTAATATTCATCAACTGAAATTAATATGAAAGAAATAAACAAAAAACTTAATTTGACCGACACTGCTATAAAATTCCATACATACAAACTAATTTGAGCAATGATTAATCCCATTCATGCGGCCACTGCATAATACTAAAACAGAAACACTGAGTTATAGGAAAATTAGAGAGACATGGAGATCGAGTTAGATGGGGATTTCCTAAATTATAGGAAAATCAAAGCCAGAATTGGCAAAATCAAAGCCAAATCTGGTTAGATAAATCAAAATTGATCATAGCATACACTTGCATTTCAATCCAGATATTGAATTGAATCAAGCTTCATTTCAATCCAGAATTGAATTATTTTCAATTTCAATTAACAATTGAAAATTAGCCTGATCGAAAAGAGAGAATGTGTAGTGAGGAAGAGCAAACCAGGCTTGTCTAAATAAATTAATTAGATTAGTAATTTAATTAGAGAAAACTGGACAAATTGTTACCTAAAATAACATTAATGCGTAAACTTTTGGCCCTAATCAAATTAAATTTGCCAAAAGTTTAGGCATTAATGTTATTTTAGGTATTATCATTACAAATTAATGTTAATTTAGGACCATATATGTATCTCAATTGTTGATCCTAAGATTTTGATGAACAATTAAGTATTGATATTTTGGTGGAACTAATGTTTAATTGAGTGTTTCAGAGATTTAAAGTTCCAGTGATAAAGACGTCAAATTGAATGGATACCAAATGAAGATATCAAGATGATGAAGAGGAATTAAAATTTTGAAGAAATTAGGAAAAACAACCCAGGTAAATCTTAACTCTTAATATCCTATTTAGGAACACACACATGGCACAAAATGAATTTTATCTTTTATGTGTGTTTTGGTTAAGTGAAATTATTTGCTCCTATGTGAATTGAAAAGAAATAATATTGAATGACTAAAATAGAATATAATAATATTAGTTGAGTTTATTTAAGAGAGAAAATGGATAAAGGGACAAAATCATAAAAGAAAGTGAGTAAAAAATGAGATTAGAGAAAAGATCCAGAAAGGAACAGTCGGCTGAGGAGTCGACTGGCCAATGGTGGCTGAACTCTCTGAATTGAAGAGTCGACCGACAGGTCAACTGGTGAAAACAACTGAACACTTTGAATCGAAGAGTCGACCGAGCAGTCAATCGATGTACTGCGATGGCTACTCCCTGATTCGTCCAGTCGGCTGCATGCACCGTTTCATAATATTGTTTGATCCGATTTTAAATCCAAAAACAGCCATTTTTGGTTAGGATTTGAGAGTGATTTTGGGGATATTCTTTATATTTGAGATATGGTTCATATACTAATTAAATCCTTTCAAAATGGTTCATTAAATATTAATGTTTCTCAATTTGGTAATTAAAATAGATTCTATACTTATTTATTTTAATTGAAAAATACTTTAGGGGTTTAATTGAGAGATTCAAAAGATGTTTTTAAGTGGAATTGAGCCTAAATGAAGTTCTTACGTTATAAGGGGTCTACAAGAGCTTTTTATTGTCATGACAATTGTAAACTAGCCGTTAGAAGGCTGATTACATGTTCCTTTGAATAGACCTGCGAATTTTATTAGAGAAGCTAATAATTCTAAGAGAGTTAATAATTCTATATCATTTTGAGAGATATTTTATAAGAGTTAGTATTTTACGTTATTGTGAGTTATTCTAAGAGTGATTCTGATAATCAATTGCGATCTATTCTTGCTGATACCAGATTTGAAGCTATACTGTTCTAATAATTATTTCTGTGGATTTCGCGTGAGATCTTTCCATATTGTTTATTGTTTATTATTTTATATTTTGGAAATTGATCTTAAAAATTGTTTTTGATTTTTTAAGAAAATATTATTTCAAACAATTTCTTAAATTTGATTACGTACTCCAATTTGCTACCCATATTCTTGTTAAAATCAGATTTCTGTATTTCACATATTTCTATCACTAGTTGGGATATTAATTGAGTTCTTATTTATCTGAGGTGATAAAAGTTTCGAGTAAAATTTACTACTTATCAATTTTTGTATTGATGAGTTCTGACGGGTTAAATATCATTGGGGATATTTAATCAAGGGTAGCTGAGTTTCAGTCTCTTCCTGTAAAGAGATTGAGGTATTAATTCTTCTTGAATATAATTAATGTGAGTAATTTGTAAAGGTTCCATCCTTACCTGTGAAAAAGATAGTTGAAGTGTTTTTTTTGTAAGGTTTTGATTCTTGAGTCTCAGTGTTAAAAAGAATTAGGTTATTCTTTAACCTGTAAAAAATAGAAGTTCTTCCTTAGCTTGAGAAAATGAAATTATAAAGGTTGATTCTGAACTTGGTAAAACAATCGGTGTGTGGGTTTGGTTCCTACCTTTAAAGGGATCTTAGTTTTAGTGGGTGCAACCTCCGTGGAGCTCGGGGGACTGGATTATCCAAGAGTAGCTTGGTGAACCACTATAAATCTTTTGTGTGCTGCATTATTATTTTGCTATCTTTGTTATTTGGATGTGCACTTAGATTGATCATATTATTCCGCTGTGTTATAAAGATAATAATTAATTTAGGCTTAAAATAAATATTTGATTTATCAAGTTTTATTCTGATATATTTTTAATTACCTAATTCACCCTCCCTCTTGGGTATTCTACTGGGCCAACATCAATATTTAAGGAATTAAGGAATATATATATAAAGAAAAAGGTTTGTTTCTTTTTTCATAGCTCAATAAAACCCAATAAACCCGTTTTTTTTATATTCTCACTAATTGCTATGTTTAATAATCGAAAATTAAGGAATTGTGTAATTGCTCAATTGTGTAATTAAATTAATTAGGGAAAATAATTAATCATTTATCCAATATTGAGTTAATTTTTTTATGTTTGTCTAGTCAGCAAATTTATTTGGTTTCGTCAGTAATTTTGTTTGTCCTAATCATATTTTTTTTTTGTTTTAGTCATAAATTTGTCCTCATCACTTAAAAAATTGTCATGTTTTATATAATAGATATGTGTATAAGTCCACCACCCTTGCCTTATCTTTTCACACTTTTTTTTTGTTCCACGTGTTGACACTTGTCAACACTTTGATATTTGTTGCCTTCCTTAATTAGGGAGACAACATTTTTATGTTTTATATATATATATATATATATATATATATATATATATATATATATATATATATAATTTATTTATTTACATTAGTTACCCTCTTAAAATAAAAAAAAAATTAATTATATCCCAAACCTTTTAAAAATATATTTTAAATAACTTAATGATCCCTAAGCTTTTTAAAGGTCAAAATTAGAGTTGACATATTAACCACTAAAATTTTTAAAGTAAAATTTAAATATCATAGTGACCCCATTATTTTTTCTAAATGTTTTAAAATACAATTAGAAATATGCATGTCCAGAAACTAGGCTTTACAATTTTAGCTCATTTGGACGACTTGCACTAATCTATTTCATATTGATTTTTGCTATATCTCAATTTGATATGTTTAATAGTGTGTGTGTGTGTGTGTGTATATATATATATTGTGCAATGCTTAACAAAATTTTATAATTTGACTGGACAACTAGGAATAACAAACTTTCATTATAACAAGTCTTTGTATTTGAATTTTTTACCATTGTTTTGAATGAAATTCTGACTCTATTTATGTCAAAATACATTTTGAAACATGTTAATAAGTTATAATTATTGGTTAATTTATTTTTATGTATTTATTATTATTATTATTTTTTTAATTTCAATACCAAAAGAAATGAATAAGTGATTCGAAGTCAAGTTTCTGGAATCATAAAAAGGCATTCCTAGAATTATAACTTTTATATGATCTTTGGATATTCCAAACTTGAGTATTTCTTATAAAACATATTCGAATTTCATATAAATTTGAGTTTTGTACAACATATATTGAATTAAATAGTTTGACTGCAAAACGAAAACATGAATTTTGTTATGATTGTTTGTTGCGTGGTTTGAGTTGTTAGAGGTTATTTATAGTAGCACTTTGACTTTGTTTTTATTTATATATATTATTACATGTTAAGAGGTTTGATTTATTATTTAAGTTATTCAATAATGATTATAATGCCAAAAGAAACGAATCATTCATGGGCTGTATTTGGATCTTCAGTGAAAACATTGCTTATTTGTAACAACATGGTAGAGACATATTTTTCATTTACAAAATATGTGAGCATTCACATATAATTTATAAGGTTGCGTTTGAGTAAAGGATTTGACAAATTCAAGAGATTTATTAAATGATGGAATTTCAAAATCCTGGATTTTGAAATCCTATCATTTAACAAATCTCTTGTTTGGATAACTATTTGAGCTGAAGTATTTGATCGTATAATTTATAATTCTCTTATTTAGATAGGTAAAATATTTGTAAATTGTATTTCTTCTAATCCCAAATCTCAACAACAAATTTATGGGAACAAAACAAAATTATTAGAACAATTTTTTTGGAACTAAAACACAAACCTCAAAAACAAACAACACACAAATATGGCCATAAAAAAAAAAAAAACAGAAACAGAAACAATAATGAAAGGTTCAGTGGAGGCGTCGGCGATTGTTGCGAAGGCAAAGCTCCATTGTTTCTGTCTCCTCCGTTGTCAACTAACAAGGTGAAGCTTTGCTTTCATGGCGGCGGAGCTTGAACGATTGCGTACCCTAATCGTCGATTGTGAACCCTAATTGTGAACCCAAGAACGATTGCAAACCCTAATCGTCGGTGGTTGTCGCGAGAAGAAGGGGTTGGTCATCGCAAAAGAAGGGCTCGTCGTCGGAGAAGGAGGGGCTCAACAAAGAAGAGATGGACGAAAAGGAGATCGTCGCGCATGAAATGGAGGAAAGAAGATGTGAGATTGGTGAAATCATCTCTTGGGTGGATTTGTGAAATTCCACCTATTTCAAAAGGATTTCTAAATCCTCTCTTTTACCTAAATTTGACACTTGAAGGTATTTCACAAATTCACTCTACTCATACCCAAACAAGGAACTTGTTAAAAAAAAAAAATTGAAATCCCTTACCCAAATGAAATTTCTTTCCCCAATCTCTTACCCAAACACAACCTAACGAATTAATCATAAGTAAATGTAACTTTCATCAAGAATGTAATAGTGTGATATATATATATATATATATATATATATATATACATACATACATTTGTGTGACACATTTTAGGAGTGGGAGATCATTCAAATAATGATGAGGAATGTGAATAATTCTCACAATTTGACTTGGAAAGTATTTGAGAAACTTATATGATGTATAATATTTTGAGATATAGATATTTGATACAAAAGTAATTGATATGTATGACTTCTTATATGTTTTTAACTCATATTTATTGAGTTATGAATCATATGTTTTCAAAGTTACTACAATATTTTTAAAAATTTTTGGGAGTGAGAAATCATTCAAATAATGACGAGGAATGTACTATGGATAAGTATTTGTGAAATGTATATAATGTATAATATTTTGAGAAATAGATTTTGATGGATATGTGTGCTTTCTTAAATGTTTTTGACTCATATTGTTGAGTTACTAATTATATGTTTTTGAAAATCATCAACTAGATGGAATTGTGATTCATTTCATTATTCATTGAGATCTTGCTTCTGAAATTTTTATACCATGAATTGTGCTAAAATAAGATATTTTGATGCGAAACTAGGCCTTTATGAAAATTGTAAATTTTAGCCAATTATAAATTGAAAAAAGCATTCCAGAACATTTCATCAAGTCAAAATTTAATTTAAATGTTGGACTCAATTGAAATCATGTACTTCAAAGGAATCAAATTCAAGGACAAAATCATAAATAGAGAAATTAATTAAGGGATGCAATAATAAATAATTATTACATCACTCGTACATCATCAAGTGAAATCATCTGACCCAATCAAAATAGGACACATGGCTAATAAAAAATTGATTTTTCTTCAAAAATCAATTAAAACGTGTGGAATAATCTCCACCAAGGAATTCCATCCGTCAGTCCCATTTCCACTAACTTTTAAACCGAGCAAACGCGTGGTCGGGCATTAGAGCATTGTCCAATCGTTGCGTGTCATGTGAGCAACAGGGCTGCACCTTGACCTCTTAGGGTCGCACTTTGAACGCGACCCTCCCTAATTTGGGGCTATAAATAACCTCTTGTTTGGGGCCAAGTCCATTTAAGAAATTGATTTCTTGCTTATCATTTGATTCCCCGCGAAAGTTGAGGCCTTGAGGCCTTGAAATGGTGAATTTAGAAAATTCCCTAGGATATGCATGTTGGAGAAATCTAAACGATAACGTGTAATTTTCACCTCATGAAATGGAACACCCATGTTCACACCAAGTGACCTTGAATGTCACAAAAATGTACGAAATCAAATGTGTAATTCTCCAAATTTGCTTAAGTTGCATAGTTGAAATCTCACATAGCATAACCATAAAACCGAGTAAATGCATGGTATCAAATATGACTTGTACTTCTTTCTTCATACACATTTAAACGTAATAAATTTCGTGTAATAAAGATTATTAAAAATAGATGAATATGTAACAATTTCATATTTTAAAAATTTTAAACTTTACCCTAAAATTTTATTGATGAATTGCATTAAGCAATTTAAGTGTCAAATATTAATAATTTTGTTAAAATCTTGACTCCAAGTGAAAGAATTATCTAAGACAAATCCATACATATATAAAGCATCAAAAAAATCGTTTAGATAATCAATTCATGCTAACAAATTAATAATGTCATCTATGTCAACAGCATTTAAATTTTTTTGCCAATATCGTTAGGTTTAACAAAAAAATAATAATTTTTACACTTCCATCCAAAGTCTTAGGAGGTAAAATGTTTATTTTCAATGTGAGATAAATTGTCGTACCCCAAAATATTTACCAAGTCTTCAACTAGAAGTGACCGAAACAGTAAAATACCACCCCAATTACAGATATGTTGTGCTCTGGAAATATTGTCCACAAAACCAAACCTCTGAATACTATCCTAAGATAAAACCACTGAACTTGTAAGTTCTAGTAGTAAGTTCACTTTCATATATATTTATATAAATATATATTTGTACTTCAATTCTCATCATCTTCATTATCCTGCAAAAGAACACCTCGATTTTTCGCCCTGCAAAAAGGAGAAAATTATAAGATCCTTGAAATAATCAAACATGACAAGCGTATATAAAGAAATTCAATTATACTATGGACCTGCGATATGCCGGTACAACACGGTTGGTGATTTTCGATGAGGCTAGATTCTGAGCCGTTGGCTTATCTACAATAGAATCAAAAACAGAACCCATTTCGTAACAATCAACACAAGGAAAATAAAATGTTAAAAAATTTCGTAGATAAATCACAGTGATGCCTGAAAAAAGAACCGACAACATGCCAACAAAATGGTATTACACCTCAAACAAGCCTAACTGCATGTTAGATTAATCAAGCAAATTCAATTAGATATTAAAACTTAATATCAAACCTGTTCTTGCATTTGTTATGTAAATAAAAAAACAATTACATCCTATAAGTTGCAAGTGAATCCCCTCTTCTTTGA
This sequence comes from Eucommia ulmoides, assembly GCA_016647705.1. Taxonomy (NCBI): domain Eukaryota; kingdom Viridiplantae; phylum Streptophyta; class Magnoliopsida; order Garryales; family Eucommiaceae; genus Eucommia; species Eucommia ulmoides. The sequence continues at coordinate 54,286,031 of CM028339.1, forward strand.
TTTTTTTTTTTTTTTTTTTTTTTTTTGGGGAATAAGAACATCAGTTTGCAACTGTTAAATCAAACAACAACTAATCTAAACACACACACACACACACGCTAAGATGCAGGTGAACCTTAGAACATGGAAAGAGAAACAAATTTTTTGAGTAGTCCAATTAATAATTTGTTCAGGAAAAAACAAAAAATCATAACTAAAACCACAACAAAAAATCATAACTAAAACCACAACAAAAAATCATAACTAAAACCGACTTATATAATAATAGTAGCAGCACACTTTTAACCACCTAAAATCTCAATAACTTTCAAATTATAATTCAGATTTGCATAGTAAAATACAGAATCTATGCTGCGACTTATTGCATAAATGTTTTGAAAGGACAAATTGCACTTTATCTCCTTGTACTGATGGCCTGCACCACTTGAAACCCCTCCAGAAATCTACCCAACAATGTTGATTGAGGGAAAACCAATCCTAAAATGATGATATTGTATAGATTCATATATGAAAGCAACCAACGAGTTTTATAACTAATATCATGCATGCAGAAGGAATCCAATCAAACTGGTAAAGACTTTAATGTCCTCAGCTATACACTCATTAAATATGAATTTAAAAAAAAATATTAAATAACAGGAACACAATGCAGACCTGAAGAATCTTTTGAGGTGATTATTGGTGGACCATCAGCCGATGCCTTATCACTCATTATCTGTGATTTCCATTGTTTGGAATTAAGAACGGAATTGAGATGCCTCTGGATGCTTTCACTTCTCTCCTGACAAATAAAAGCAGCAAGTAGAACTAGCAAAATGTCATACTTGTAGCAAATCGGAAAAATAAGACATGACAAATAGCTTAAAGTTTTCTGATGCTCTCCAATGAACCATGCAGTTATCCTTTTTAATTCATTATACGTCGGCAGGATTGACTGGAATTAAATTAAATACTCTATAAATTCAGAATTTATAGAGGGGAATTGACTCTATAGTCCTATAGAGCCTAATATGTTCCTATAGTCAACGACGGATCTAGAAAATTTATTGGAGGGGGGGGGGGGAGACTAAAAAAAATTAGAGGTTTACTAGAAATTTATATAAATTAGAGGTAGTTTATGTGAAATTTTAAGGGGTTTAATTGGTTCTTTCTCAAAAATAAAGGGTTAAAAATGTAAAGTTCACAAAATTTGGAGGGTCTCTCGCTTTCTTTAACAAAAAATTGTGCGCAAATAACGACAATAAACATCATGCAAATGTAATACATGTATTTTTCCTTAAAAATCATTATTTAGAAATAAATGTTCGTAAGAATTGATTGAAATGAGTTCAAATATAGGATAGAAAACAATTATGTATTCCTGATGGTCTCATCGAAAAGATCAATTTGAAATCCACGTCTATATTTTTTTAATGTGTAGACTTCAACTTTACATAAAAAGTGTAGTTGAAATAAACTGCCAACATTTTGATTTCAACTAGACCCTGTATCCAAAGTTGATTGTAACTAGACTAAGTTTTAGTGTAGTTGAAATCAACTAGTTTCTTCAAAAATAAAAATCAAAGGAAAAGTTATTAGAAAAGAAAACAATAAAAAAAAAGGAAAAATCCTAAAAAAAAGAATAAAGTAGTCAATGCACCGAGTAGAAGAGCTTCATTACTTGTAACCTTGAAAATAAATTAGCAGGTTTCAATTACATAGGACCTGCATGTTGCCGACAAAGACTTCAAACAAGATTGGCATCGGTGTCTTTTGAAAAAACCACTTGGAGGAATGAACATCCAAGATGATTTATTGCTTCATAGTAAATTGTGTTCCACGTAGTTCTTTGCGTGACCAGATCATGCATGAACTGCATGAAGGGAGATTAAGCGGACACTTCGTGAGGGACAAGACCATAACATTAGTTGAGGGGAGCTACTCCTGGACACAACGAAAGATGTTCGTAATCATGTGAAACGATGTCAAGTGTGTCAAACAGCTAAAGGTGAATCTCAAAATTACTTGTCTTTACATTTCGATGCCTATTCCGGACATACATTGGGAGGATCTTTCAATAGATTTTGTGTAGAATTTCAGCGTACCCAACAAGGTATGGATTTTGAATCTTTTATTGTTAACATGTACTCTAAGATGGCACATTTCATTGAATGCAGGAACACCTCCAACGCAACAGATGTTGCAAATTTGTTCTTTAGGGGAGTGGTTCGCTTCCATGGGTTCCAAAAAGTACCACCTCGAATCGTAACACTAAGTTTTCCCCACTTTTGGAGGACTTTATGGAGGCGGTTTGGCAGGCCTTTGATTTACAGCAGCACCAGCCATCCACAAATAGACGGTTATATGAAGGTGGTGAATCGAACATTACATAATTTGATAAGGTGCATATCTGAAGAGAAGCCAAATTAGTGGGACCTAACCTCAGCCCAAGCTGAACTTGCCTTCAAGAAGATGGAGAATCGATCTACGAGGACGTCTCTATTCACCATTGCTGTTGTGTGCCCCAAAAGCATGCGCTAGACTTGGTTAATTTTCCCAAACTTCCAGGGGCGAACTTGTCAAGTGAAAACAAAGCAGATAGAATACAAACAAGAGGGAATGCGTCAATGGTTAGAAGAAGCTACGTCCAGGTACAAACTTGCAAGTTATAAGAAACGGAGGGAGGACATTAAGAAAGGGATATGGTTATGGTTTATCTAAGGAAAGATAGAATTCCAACAAGTTAATGCTTATATGGTGGAGCTACCTGAAGACTTTTTGGTATCTTCCACTTTCAATGTAACCGACTTACATGAGTATTTTCAACCGAAAGATACACATCCCAACTCGAGAGCGAAATCTTTACAAGTGGAGGGGACTGATGTAGGACAACCAACTAGGATTCCTAGTTTATTTAGAATTTTTATTTTTTTCTTATTTTTATGTTTTCTTTCCTACAAGTAGTAGGATTAGCTTGTTTTCTATGTTTATGTTTTCTTTTCCTACAAGTATTATGACTAGTTTGTTTCCTATTTTTATGTTTTCTTTTCCTACAAGTATTAGGACTAGTTTGTTTATTTCATCAGAGGTCTAAGGTTTGCCTTTTCCATTAGTCTATGAATTAGTTGAGGGCAATTTATACACCCTTGTCAACCTCTTGTTAATCATTCTGTCGTTCAAGTTTAATACAATTTGAGATTTTGTTATCTTTCTTGTGGATTCAAGAGCTCTCATGTCTGCTAAGACACTATCTAGCCTTTTTTCAATCTAGTAGAAAGATATTTAATCTTTCCATTGCTATTCCGTTGCGCCATATAGAGTTGAAGGATGGTTAAAATAGAGAAGTGCAATAAGTGCGGAAACTCTCCATGGTTCACAATGGTAGGCGGTAAACAAGAGGCACATACAGAGAGTAGCGGCAGTGGCGATGAGAATGTTAAGGTGGATCATTGGTAAGACAATAATGGATAAAATTAGGAATGAGATTATTAGGGAGAGATTAGGAATAGCACCCACTAAAGATAAGTTGAGAGAAAATAGTGTACGATGGTTTGGACAAAGGGTTTGTTGTTGTTGTATTATGGCGACAACACTGCCACCAGAACCTAGGAAAATTGTAAGTAATTCCTCGTTCTTGAGCAATATATGATAAGGCATGAATTCTTGCAATTCCTTGTTATCTAATGCAATCTGCCAATCCTCTAATTTTATAAGTAAATTACAATTCAGCATTTAGAAAAACATTCCATGCAATTTCTTAGTCAAACACTCTTTTTCATTAATGATTGCCTTGATATTCACGAATAAAAGAAATTGGCACTAGAAATTATTGGTATAGCACGACTTGCAAACGCAACTCATCAATTAGAAGATTTGGAAACATCAAACAGTCTCCTAAAACCATGACATAAGAGAATCTTAGCACCGCTTCAAAATTTAGAGTTAAACACAACTGTGTGATCAACTACATAACTTACACAAGCAAAAGCACCAGGCTCAATCAAATTGGTCAGTACGACTATACAGTCACGTACTGGGAAACTGCATGCCAAGCAATTCCAAGACGCAGAGAAAAGTCTAACTGTCCAGCCAAGGAAATGCTACACCTCATTTAGCTTGTTTATTACTTCCACTGACGGAAAAATGCATTTTGTTATTTTCAAGAGACAATCTTATAATTACATAAACATGCTCAAGAAATAGTGTCAATGGCTATTGGTGTGGTTTACAATGAATTTTATCTATGAGCAAAAACTTCAATTTTCATTTTTACAAGAAACAAACAATTCTTATGCTCTTGGCACGAGTATCAGCTTTGGCAACAGTAGCACAAACTAGTAGTGCCGAAAGATCAGAGAATAACCAGACCTACAACCCTATCTCACATTACAAAGACTCAAAGAAAAGCACAAAATCATTAGCCTCATTAATTTATATTATGTACCATGATTCATGTCACAACGTCGTGGTCCAATTGCCATATGATGTGCATGATTATTTGTTTCGTTAGATATGAGCTCATGAATTCTATTAATCTGTGATTTTAATGTGACAAATATGAATATTTAATTTAAAACTTCTAAATAATATTAATTTTAACTCCTGAAGTTTTAGTGAGTATCACATACACATGCACAAAGAAGGGGAAGAGCTTTGAAGCTTAAAGTAGGTGAAGCACAAATGTGGCACAAGTAAGAAGTAAGAACATAAGAGTCTTTCTTACATTTACATGTTCGTTCAAGTAGGAATGTTACATACATAACAAAAAGGTGTAACTATCAACAATCAACCACTGCAATACTGTTGGTTCAATAGTAACTGAGACAATCAGAAAAAATATATATATATATCCATTTGCCATGCCAATCAGCAAAACAATTTTTTATTTTGGCAAACACATTTAGAGTACCTGTTCCGCTGATATAACTTTTGTCAATTGACAACAGCGCTCTTGCTCTGAAACAATCAAGGATGACAACATAATTAAAATTTCTAATGTTAAGTTATAATGAAGCTACTGAAAGGCATATAATACCACCACTAGTCGCATCCTAATTTTGACATACCATTAGAGAAGAAAGAGCCTAAGAGTACATGCGTCCTAAGTTTCAGTACTGTGAGGGAACATGTATAACCGAGTGGAATAATATCACCTTAGGTTCAATGTAAAACAGTGTTGAGTTTCCAGTTAACACAGATTTGAACTTTAACAAACTAACCATCGAATAAAGGGCAGCCCGGTGCTACAAAGCGCCTGCTATGTGCGGGGTCTGGGGATGAGTTTATATGCACTTCAACATATATAACCCTTACGAGGTTCGAAGGGGGTATGGCCTAGTGGTAGGCATATCTAAACCCCTAGTGGAGACACGGGTTCGAATCTCATCCCCCTCCACTGTACGTACACGTAAGAAAAGAGAAAAAATATATTTATCAATCAATTATGATAATGAATATTATTGTCTATGACAAGTAGATTGATGATTATACCAAGCAGGGAATAATTCAAAATCTGCATAGCATGCCATTATAAGATAGCACATAAGTGAGGATCGAAACCAACTTCAACCCCAAAATACGGCTCCATTTGATTGAATTGGCTTAAAATAATTTCCTAAGGAAGTTCAAACTTGGTTTTCCAAATCTCACATTATAATAAGATAAAACATATCATGTGGGTGTGAAATTTAGGGAAAAAACGAATTGTGCATGAATTACCATATAGCATTATAATACGCATCAATGGTCCATTTGGGGTATTTGAAGAAAGTACTTAATTTCGAGAATGGATTTGTAAAGTTTTCAGAAGAAAGTTTGTTAAGAAAAATGTAAAAATTCCTTTTCGAAATTACATACCTTCTTCAAATATCTTAACGACGCACGCTGATGGCATGTTTGGTTTGATGGAATCAAGGTGGAATGAAATCAAATTCCACCTCTAATTTCCATTCTCTTGTCTAGTTATTGTTAAAGTAAGAAGATAATATAACAAGAATGAGAAGGATTTAACAATTATGTTATCCTCCCCCTCTATTTACAATAGAAATTAGGAAACCATATATGAAACTCTAAACAATGCAAGAAACCCTAAATAATACAAGAAAATCATAAATACCCTTTAACACTTCTCCTTAAACTGGAGCATATATATGATATGTTCCTAACTTGTTTTAAATGTATTTTATCCTTGATCCCCCTAACAATTTAGTAAATACATTAGTTAACTGATCAACTGAATTTACATGTTTAGTCTCAATCATCTTCCGCAACACTTTTTCTCGAATGAAGTGACAATCAACTTCAATAAGTTTGTTCTCTCATGGAAGACTGGGTTGGATGCAATGTGGAATGTTGCTTGATAATCACATACTAGGTTTATTGGTGAAGAGTGTTAAAATCTGAGTTCTTCTAACAAATGTTTTAACCAAGTTAACTCATAAGTGGTATGGGTCATCACCTTATATTTCGATTCTGCACTTGACCGAACCACTAACGTTTGTTTTTCACTCTTCCAAAGACAAGATTACCTCCAACAAACACACAATACCATGTGGTAGACTTCCTATCCAAGGGTGATCCGATCCAATCTACATCTGTATAGCCCTTTATTCGAGTGTGATCGAAGTTCTAATGTAACAAACAACAACTAGGAGTACTTTCAGATATCTGAGAATACGAATTACTGCATCCAAGTGACAAGGCATGGGATTATTCAAGAATTAATTGATAACACTAACCGCAAAGGAGATATCTCATCTAGTAAATGTCAGGTAGTTCAACTTCCCAACTAACCGTTTGTATGACGCTGAATCTATTAGTCGTAGACCTTGATCTGCCAATAGTTTGGTGTTTAGGTCCATAGGCAAGTTAATCGGTTTAACTCCTAGCATCTTGTTTCACTTAACAGATTAAGGACATATTTCCTCTGAGACAGGTAAATGCCTCGACTCGATCGAGCAATTTCAATCCCTAAGAAATACTTCAACTGACCCTAATATTTGGTTTGAAACTTACCATGTAAAAACTTTTTAATTTCCTGAATATCACTGTGGTCGTCCCCAGTAATTATGATGTCATCCACATACACAATTAACAATATTCTTCCAACTTTACAGTGCCTGTATAACATGGAATGATCGAAACCACAACGCTAAAGACCAAATTCAATGACCACTTCATTGAATCTCCCAAACCATGCTCGAGGTCATAGATGAATTTCTTTAAACAACATACCAAACCAGACTCCCACTGAGCAACAAACCCAGGAGGTTGCTCCATGTATACTTCCTCAGTCAGATCATCATTTAAGAAAACATTTTTTATGTCAAGCTAATGTAACAACCAACGAAAGGTGGCAGCCAAAAATATGAACAAGCGAATAAAAGTGAGGTTGTCAACAGAAGAAAAAGTCTCAGGGTAATCAAGACCGTATACCTAAGTATAACCTTTCTCAACTAAGCGAGCTTTGAGTCAATCAATGGTGCTATTTGGATGAACTTTGACTGTGTACACCCATTTACATCCAACTATTGTTTTACCAGATTGAAGCAAGATGAGATCCCAAGTACCATTCTGATGTAAGGCTAACATTTCCTTTTCTATTGCAGTCGTCAAACCAAGGTGAGTGAGAGCCTCTGAGACAGACCTAGGAATAAAAATAGAGGACAAAGAAACAACAAAAGAGTATAAAGGAGATAAGTGTATATACGAGACAAAGTTAAAAATAGGATGGTCAGTCCATGTGCACTTACCCTTCTGCACAGAAATGGGCATGTCCAAGTCAAACTTGGATGGATGAACTGGAGAAGAATCTGAGGACATAGGGACGATAAGCACAACGGAAGTGACCTTCTAGCGTCAAGAGTATAACTACAAACGAGGTGAAGAAGGACTAGGCGGGAATAGGTTCTGGAGTGGAGGAAGGGTGTAGGGTTTTGGAGGCTTGGCAAGGGGAGTATAACATCTAGATCATCTTAAGAGGATCGGGCAGAAAAGAAAAGGGTAGACTCAAAGAAGGTAACATATGCACACACACAAATGTGCGACGTAACGATGGATTATAAAAACGATATCCCTTTTGTGTGCGAGAATAGTCAAGAAAGACACATTTGAAAGCACGGGGTTCTAACTTATCCCTACCAAGAGTTAATTGATGAATAAAATACACTTACCCAAATACACGAGGAGGTAAACCAAACAAGGGAGAACGAGGAAAAAAAAATGGAATGGGAAACCTTGCCATTTAGGGTAGATGACAACATCATGTTGATCAAGAAGCAAGTTGCAAGAACCGCATCACCCCATAAATGTTTGGGAACATTCATCTCAAAAAGAAGAGTACGAGCCATTTTTTGGAGATGTCGATTCATACGCTCACCGAGTCCATTTTGTTGCGATGTGTGAGGACAAGAAGACTGATGCGATATACCAGAGTGTGACATCAAAGAAGGAAATGGTTGAGAAAAATATTCTCAAAGCATTATCACTCTAAAGTATACATATATTAAATTGAGTTTTAATTTCAGCACAAAATGCACAAAAAATAGAGAATAATTCAAAACGATCATTCATTAAATAAATCCAAGTAACACTTCGAAAATCATCCACAAATATAGCAAAGTAATAAAAACCCAATGTAGAAGCAACACGAAAAGGACCTCAAACATCCGAATGAATTAAACTAAAAAGATTCGATGCTTGAACATGAGCTGGGGAAGCAAATGAACTATGATGATGCTTACCTAATTAACATGACTCGCATTCTAAGGAAGACAAATGATGTAAATCAAGAACATGTAACTTGAGATTGACTTAGGCAATATTGAATCTGATGGGCTGATGCAACAGCAGGACAAGTAGTTGGGGGGATAACAGGACTCTCGCCGTGATCATCAAAGAAGTAAAGGCCATTTTTCCTCATACCTTATGCCATTCATCTTGCACATACTCAAATCCTGAAGAATGACAAAATCAAAGAAGGAAAAAAATGGGACAATTAAGATGTTTAGTAAGCTTACTGACTAATATCAAATTAAAAGAAAAAGAAAAATTAAACAAGAGAGATGATATAAATAAGGAGGTTGAGGGTTCCATGGTGCCGATGCCACAGATAAGGGCTGTAGAACCATTAGCAACTGTAACAGGAGGAGCTGTGGCTGGCGGAACAACACCCCCCCGCCCCCCAAAAATAAATAAATTGAATGCCTAAGAGCCATTAGGGTTGAGTGAATTTCGTCACTTGCCGAGGGAGAGCAAAGGATTGGGACATCGTCCATTCCCTCGAAGGCCGCTTCGTTGAATCAGGCATTGACCTCTACCAGCTCTGCAGGTGTAGGGTTGGATTCCAATATTGTACCAGCTTCAGCAAGCACTACCCTGATCTACACCTCCGCATACGAGGCATCTTTGTTGTAGTGTCGATTGCTTTTGTGGAGGGCGTGACAGCCGAAGTTCTATCACCAACGTCACCCGAAGTCTCTGTGACAGTCTCCTCACTGCGTGAAGCAACTGTGGTTTCGGGCGAAAAAGCGAAAATCCCACGTGGGAAGTTATTGATGTCCCATTCGGACTCCTTGAGCAAGAGAGCCTCCTCCAACTCTGACTGGCTAAATTCTATCTCCGAGGGAAGACGATTGTAGTCACCATGGGGCAAGATGAATCCTCGAGGTACCTGAGGGCACGGTTCTCGCTCTCCCTATTTGAACTCCCAAACGCCTTTGAAGATTATCGCCTCCTTATCCCATTCCTTGTCGGAATCTAGAAGCCCGGTGATCAAGCGGCGGCTTTGGGCAATCGAAGTTGAAAATAGTAAGCGTTGTAGGCCTTCCTATCACATAAATTGTAGAGAGACAGTACCTCCCCGCAAACCAGTGATAACCCGTATTGTCGGTATAGTTCGGCTACTCCCATCATAATATGAATAGCGTTGGGTGCACAGTAATAGGGGAGAGGTTGTAAAATGAAAGAATCTCCTAAACCACACAAGAGAATAGAACCTTGAGACTGCATCTTGTGATGACCCAGGGATGAAGTAGCACTTGGTCATTCTGTAGGATACTGGTATCCGTGTCTACTCTGGCCATGGTTATCTTCACTAAGGGTGAGATGTTAAAATCCTTGTGGAGATGAGCAATTTTCGAGTTGCTAATCGACTAAGACCTTGACTTATGTCATTCTATTTGAGAATGGATGAGAATGCAAAAAGAAGGGCAGGGATGCAACCTAGGAGAAAGAAAACCCTAGATTCTGAAATGGAAGGATGAAGAAATTAGGCTTCCCTTTGTCAAAACTTAAATAGACGGTTTGAGGACGGATACACGTGCCAAAAACACATACCCTCTAAGGGAAGCGTGTTTAAAAAGCTTCCCATCAACCGAGTAAGCGACGATTTGCTAAAAGTGCAAACGTCCCATCTCGCATTTTGAAATGATTAACCCTTCACCCGTCCAGAAATGCTTCCAGTCCGGCTAAAGGGCTAGGGGGGAGAGCCAGGGGTGTACATAGCGAGACGAACAACGTACAAAATATTGATAAATTTTTTGCTTTTTTTGCACAAGTAAAAAAAAAAAGGCATAGTGGAGCACCAAATGAAAATACTCATGTCCATTAAAATAAAAAGCGGTCTACAAACCAATCAAAAAAGAAGATAACATTTCGAGGAGAAGGCCTTTTTTATTATTTTTATTTTTTTCTCCTTTCCTTTCATTCTCTCTTCTTCTTTTTCTTCCTTCTTCTCATTTCGTCTTTTCTTCCGCTACTCCTCTCCCTTTTCTCTGCCCTCCTCTCTGGTCCTAGTTCACACGTGATTTCTTTATTTTCTTGCAACTGCTAGAGGAACTGGACCCGGACAAGGTGTCTCCAGAGGAAATAGGGTAGGTCCCTCATGAGAAGCCTTCTCTAGTGTTGAGGGGAAGGATGGGAAGCTGACAGCCGCCGGAAGGGCTTAGGAACTGTGAATGATTGACGATCGAGCAGAGGGTGGCCATCAAGTCTTGGCATACGTCACTCACGATGCGCCTCATTGTGTTCTCCAAGTGGTCAAAGTGTCCCCTAAGGCGTTGCACATTGGGCTCTGGCCTATCCACCTTTTCCACGAGGCACCCAGTTAGATTGCCTATTTGTTCGTTCAGGTCTGCCACCATGTTCTCCAACTCCTCAATCTTTGCCTTGAGGCACTCCTTTGCTTCGATATGGTCTAACCGAGCAGCCACCAGTTTTCTCTCCAACTCCAATTTCCTCACCATCAAATGAAGGAACTGGTCGTCCATTACGGTTATGGCCGACCTCAGGGTGCTCAAGGCCGCTAACTCCTCCACGGTGGTGGTTGGGGTCGGAGAGAGTTGTAGGCCTCTTCAACTCTGGCTTTTTGTAGGCGAAAGTGCATTGGGTCTCTTTAAAGTCATGCATGTTAACTCCTGACATGTTGATGTTGTAGAAGAAAATGGAGAAAAAGCCAAGATAGTAAATGAATTTGGCGTGCAGAGAAGGATAAAAGTCTCCTGGTATTTATAGTGATTGCATGGAAAGCTGGGCTCATTAAAGGAGTGACGCCGGTTGGGGAAAAAGTGACGCCTAAAAATGCGGACCGTCTCGTCCCTTCATGCGGTCGAGGTGATTGGTGCATGCAGAAAATCGTGCAGGTTATTATGAGAATCTCCTTGGGGAACGACACACCTATCTCCCATCTTGTCAGTAGTAAAAAACAAAAGTCATCATATAGTGGTTGAAACGGTGAGAGAAATACAGTTGAAACATATTCACTCCCCGCTGGGGTTCTATCTGGTTGCCGAAATAATTGCCAAGACAATAAATTGTCGATCAGCGAGGGGCTTAAGCTAGTTCTAAAGGTAGTGGATTCTCTTGGGCCTGGTCTCCAACTCTATGTCGGGCGACGATTTGGCTGGAAGTAGGCGCTTCTGACGCCTGAAACGTTAGGATAAGGAAGCTTGTCATCGTTGTCCAGGTTATCTCCAGAAAAAGGAAGGTTGACGGGTTAATCCACCTCCAACTGACCCAGCTGGGTAAACGACCTAGCTTGGGCCTAGATGGTTTCCTTCCGGCATTGTCGTGGAATTTCTTCTCAACTGGTGATAATCTATCTGTAGCTCTTCAAGAGCACGATGCGTGCGTCACAACTCTTCCCGAGTCGTACGAAGTTCATATTGTCCCTTTCCCACTCTCAGAAGATACGGGCCTTGTCGGTATTGGCCCACCCATAGGTCTGAAAGTGCGGCCTACATGTCCAAAATCTGTCACAATCTCTTTCATCAGATTCTTTTTGCCTGTATTCTCATCTTGGCTTGTACATCACCTTGAGCACACAAAAATGCTACTTCATGAAGAAGCTGCGCGGAGTGAGATACAACGAATCTGTTGACCACGTGCGGGTCGCCCTCCTCATGGACTCCATATTGCTAGGCAGAACATTGATTAACAAAAAGACAATGTATTGGTAGGATCACCACAAAAAAGATGGAGTCCAAAGTAAGGCTGATGTTCATAACTTCCCATAAGTAAGGCCGATGTTCATGACTTCCCATACATGGGCGTTTGTTGAAGGAGGATTTGGCCCTAAAACAGGATCTCTAGAGCTTTCTCTTCCTTGTTGCGTGGTGCATAAGCTCCCTACGGCGCCAAAAGATATGTGAGGGACGAAGACTCTGATCTTGGGCTTCATCATTTTCTTCTTTGTAAAGAAAGTTTGGACTTGGAAGGAAGCTTATGTTCGGAAAATAATCAAAGCAAGCTCCATAACACAAAAAGCAGAAATTCTGTAGCGGTACAAAAATAATACTAGTGTCGTATCTAAATGACTTGTGTCAAGAAACTCCCAGGTCATGAGATCCTGGCCTGAGAGTTGGGGGCTACTCAAAACAAATTCATGATTGCATACTCTCTCCCACTTTTCCCGTCTAATGAAGAACTATAAATACCCTTGGTTGATTTGAGAAAGGTACGCACAATTTGATACACATTCAACTTATAATTGTTTTTGCCTCAGATACTTACTCTCAAACTGGAGGTTCTTCACCAAAATTACTCTCCCACAGTGTAAGAATTTGTGCAGGATTACCCAAAGCAAAGAAAGGAGGATCGCGAGGCCCTTTTACTAAAATTATTGTGGTACCAATTTCAAGTATCATCAACTTCCATTAACTCCCAATAAGTAGGATAAAGACTTGGTTGTGTTGTTCAGGCATAATTACTGGAAAAGATAAGAATCATGCAGCAAATTAAAAATAAATTAAAATATATATATATATATATAACTTTTTATTTATTAAACCCAAAATGTCTTCAAATTATCCCTGGAGTATGTATACATGATTTTAAGCTAGTCTAAATGAAAAAATGGAACGATCATATGGCAACCTGACACCCATTAAAATACTGTTCTCTTAGATATTTATCTTCAAATATGAGGGAAAATAAAGAAAATAAAAACAAACAGATGTAGAATGTCTACACAGGATCATAATGTCTCTTAAAAATCAGAAAAGGAATCAAATGAAGTGATCAAAGTTGTAGGCAATCAACTGACTCCATAAAGCAATGGATATCGGAAAAAAGCTAACACAAAACTGGTAAAAAACTACAACTGAAAATGAGAATGAAACCATTGATGAGTGACTGGTGAATGGTTTTAAACGATTTGTAGAGATCCAGTGAAAGATTAGCCATGGCCTTGCTAGCAGCAACACCCACAACTTCAACAAGCGGAATAGAGATTCGTGGCATTCCTTTTAATTTCTGAGCATTCAATTTTGCGTATCCAGCACCTAACACACAAAGCCGAATAAACAAAAAATCAAATATGTTTTTTGGAGTTCAGGACCCAAATGACACAAGCAGAACCCAACAAACACATGGCTGGCACATTTAAATACAGTTCACGGGATCAAAATATCAGCAATAACTCACCCTACAACATAAAATATACTCCCTTCATATCAAAACAATTGTCCGGATTTCCTTTTATAATGTCCCAAAACAATTGTCCACTTTACTTTTTTAACAAGCATACTTTATCATTTTTCCTAAATCAACCCCCTTTTCAACCAATCATTCAAATTTCAAAAAGTTTCAACACTTTCACACATTTCCCACAAGAAGGGCAATATAAAAAAGGGCAACCCGATACTATAAAGCTCCCGCTATACGCGGACTCTGGGAAAGAGTCGGACCACTTAGATCTATTGTACGCAGTCTTACCTTACTTTTTTCAAGAGACTGTTTCCACTACTCGAACCCGTGATCTCCAGATGTTAGCCTCTAACAACGTTGGGCGACCAGACAGCACCGACTTGGTGCACTTTGCTACCGAACTGTCCGAACACGGTGTATGCCGCACGGATGGGGTTATTGGCAAGGACGGCAGCAACTTGGTGTACGTCAGTGGGATGAGGCGTTGTGGCACTATCGACGGGTGTTGGGCAGTGAGAAGACCTTGATGCAGTACCGAGGCAAAGCGGCACAACGTAGGCGCAACGCTACGTTGTAAACAGTGTCATGTGTGTGGCATGACGGACTGTTAGGAATGACGGTGCATTTTGGTGCGGAAAATGCATACGGTATTGGGACGTCATTTGGCGCAACAACGCGACGAGACATAACATGGGCGCAACAATGCATTCTGACCATGCATGCGACATGGCAAGAAGTTGGCGAACGTCAGCATGACCAAGAGAACAAAACGGTGAACAGGCAACACGTAGACACAGCAGACAGTATGCAAAAACGTTGAGACTAACGGGTGAGCGTGTGGAAGTTGAAAGAGTGGAAGTTTCCAAGGCAGTTATGGGTAGTTTTATACCAGATCAGGCTGAGAAACTACCCATCTGTGGGCTTGACAGGTGGCTGACATGTGTCAAATTCCTGCCTAACAGTTGGGGGATGTCAACTGTCATTAGTTCTCTATAAATATTGAATATTAATGTCTGAGTTTGGTTAGAGACTGGTTTCCTGCAAATTTGTATACTGAAATTGTAAGACATTTAGTTCCTTATTCCTGAGTTTAATACAAGGTTGGGTTTTACTCGTGATTATTTCTGTGCCTGTGCGTGGGTGCGTTATACTGTCTGTTTTTCGGTGTATTCTGTTGGGTAAAACGTTGCAGAAACATGGCTGCCTGATTGTGCGCAACGATCAGGCCATCACTCGATTAGGAATTTGCGGTAAAAATTCGACCATGTGACAGTGGGTATCAGAGTAAGATGGCTCCTACGTCAAGTGTGAGTAGTCGACTGGAAGCATTGGAAGACTACGTCGGTGCGCCACTGACGGGCGGTGAAGTGAACCTGTCTATGCAGAACGCTGAACTGAGGGTCGACGTTGCGAATCTTCGAATCTCTTTTGAAGAATTATGTACCGATACATCAACCAAAATCAAGTCCTTGGCAAAGGACTTGATTGCGTTGGCCGACGTTTTGAAAAACAACCTCAAAGGCGTTGAGGAAGAAGTTACCGTTTTGAAGAGGGCCGTTGCTGGGCAAAGCACGTCGCGGGACGGACCAACACAGATGAAAGTGCCGGAGCCAACGGCATTTTTGGGCATGCGGAGTGCAAAGGAGTTAGAAAACTTCCTTTGGAACATGGAGCAGTATTTCCAGATTGCTCATGTTCCTAATAATGAACAAGTATCCATGTCAAGTATGTACATGGCTGAAGACGCGAAGTTGTGGCGGCGAACGCCTGTGGCAGATAGTACACGTTCGACAGTAACAATGTGGGCTGATTTGAAGAAGGAATTCAAGGAGCAATTCCTAGCAACAAACTTGAGTTGCGCCACCGACGGACGGTGAAGTGAACTTGTCTGTGCAGAATGTTGAACTGAGGGTCGACGTTGCGAATCTTCGAATCTCTTTTGAAGAATTTTGTACCGATACATCGGCCAGAATCAAGTCCTTGGAGGAGGCCTTGATTGCGTTGGCCGACGTTTTGAAAAACAACCTCAAAGGTATTGAGGAAGAAGTTACTGTTTTGAAGAGGGCCGTTGCTAGGCAAAGCACGTCGCGGGACGGACCAACACGGATGAAAGTGCTCGAGTCAACGGCATTTTCGGGCACGCGGAGTGCAAAGGAGTTGGAGAACTTCCTTCGAGACATGGAGCAATATTTCCAGATTGCTCATGTTCCTAACGATGAACAAGTATCCATGTCAAGTATGTACATGGCTGGAGACGCGAAGCTATGGTGGCGAATGCGTGGGGCAGACAGTACACGTTCAACGGTAACGACGTGTGCTGATTTGAAGAAGGAATTCAAGGAACAGTTCCTACCAACAAACTCGAGTTGGGTGGCTCGAGATCAATTGCGGCGACTCAAGCACACGGAATCGGTCCGTAAGTATGTGAAGGACTGTCACACAGTCGAATTTTTACCGCAAATTCCTAACCGAGTGATGGCCTGATCTTTGTGTACAATCAGTCAACCATGATCCTACAACATTTTACACAACAGAATACACCGAAAAACAGACAGTATAACGCACTCACGCATAGGCACAGAAACGATCATGGGTAAAACCCAATCTTGTATTAAACTCAAGAACAAGAAACCAAATGTCTTACAATTTCGGTATACAAATTCGAAGGAAACCAGTCTCTAACCAAAATCAAACATTAACAGTCAGTATTTATAGAGAAGAAATGATAGTTGACATCCCCAACTGTTAGGCAGGAATTTGACACACGTTAGCCACCTGTCAAGCCCACAAATAGGCAATTTCCTAGCCTGATCTGGTATAAAACTGCTCATAACTGCCTTGGAAACTTCCACTCTTTTAGCTTCCACGAGCTCACCCCTTAGTCTCAACGTTTTTACATATTGCACGTTGTGTCTACATGTTACCTGTTCACTGTTTTGTTCTCTTGGTCATGCCGATGTTCGCCAACGCCTTGCTATGCCGCCTGTATGGCCAAAATGAGTCGTTGCACCCACGTTCTGTCTCATCACGTCGTTGCGCCAAATGACGTCCCAACGCCGTATGCATTATCCACACCAAAATACACCGTTGTTCTGAACAGTCCGTTATGCCACACACATGACACTGTTTACAACGTAGCGTTACGCCTACATTGTGCTGTTTTGCCTCAGTACCGCACCAAGGTCTTCTCACTGCCCAACACCCGCCGGTGCTATGCCACAACGCCTCATCCCACCGACGTACACCAAGTTGGTGTCGTCCTTGCCAATGACCCATCCGTGCCGCATACACCGTGTCCGTTAGCAAAGTGCACCAAGTCGATGTTATTTGGTCCCCCAGTGTTATTAGGGGCTAACAAACCACCCCCACCAAAAGAATCCGACGTCCTCGTCGGATCAATCCCAGCACGATCTACTGGTTTTGGCATATACCGATGTCAACCGTTCTGCCACAGTCTTCTCACTCTGTCAGCAACATTTTCACTAGTCCGTTGCAACTTTTTGCAACGTGTTTGTCTATTGGTCTGCAACAGTCTCCCCAATCTGCCCGCATACTTGTCTCCTATCCGTTGCAACTCCCTGCAACATGTTCACCACAAAAAGCCTTCCGTGATCGGACTGACCACTTGCCCCATTACTACCACAACAACCTCGTTTAGAAACCCACGATTACCAATCACCTATAGTTATTTTTTTTTCCAATAGTTATTTTTTTTTTCCAGTACAGGACATAAGACAATTTCCGGCATCCTACGTCCCAAATCAGTTTCTTCATGTACCCATTTTCAGATCGCCCCCGGTCTGTCCGTTGTCCACCAACAACATTGTATCGACGCACGGCATCTCCCGTCCAAAGCCTTCATCTTCCGATTCCTCCCAAATCAGAGCCGTCAACTTCTCTTTCATTGGATAGTCCCTCGCCCGGTGTAGACTATTGCAAATAAAACAACCTCGGCTCTTACCTGCAGCCGTCGTCGATTGTGATTTCGAACAGGGACCCTCAGAAACATTGGCCTCTACGCCTTTGTTCTTCCCTTCCTTTGTGCCCTCATTCATTTTCTCCTTGCCTTTCTTCTCTGACCTCCGGTTTGACCCGCTACCGTCTTGCATCAGGTTGTAGTCAGTCAGACTATCTGCCGCCGCCACGGCGATCGGCAAGTCCAACACGCCCTGGCATCTCAGTTCCGCTTGAGCCTATGGTTGCAAGCCAAAGATAAAGTTGAAGAGCTTGTCCTTTTTCTGACATATTTTTCACATGCAACAACAAGGATGTGAACTCCTTCACATACTCACGGACCGATTCCGTGTCGAGCCACCCAACTCGAGTTTGTTGGAATGAACTGCTCCTTGAGTTCCTTCTTTAAATCAGCCCACGTCATTACCGTTGGACGTGTATTGTCTACCACACGCGTTCGCCACCACAGTTTCGCGTCTCCAACCATGTACATACTTGACATGGATACTTGTTCATTGTTAGGAACATGAGCAATCTGGAAATATTGCTCTATGTTCCAAAGGAAGTTCTCTAACTCCTTTGCACTCCGCGTGCCCGAAAATGCCATTGGCTCTGGCACTTTCATCCGTGCTGGTCCGTCCAGCGACGTGCTTTGCCTAGCAACGGCCCTCTTCAAAACGGCGACAACCTTTACCGTTGAGCCAAGATTCCCCTTCAACAAGGGCAATATAGTGAAGTAAAAATATTCACACACTAAAATTTTGTGGAAAGTAAAAAGAGTATTTTCTAGACGGAGGGAGTGAAATGGAAGTTACTTGGTACCTCTTCAATTACAAATGTCAAGAACAAGCACATTTGCACAAAGTAATATAGCTTAATCTTGTAAGCCATATTAAATAAATCAACAAAGAAAATGCTTGATGAGAAGGAAGATGAAATATGTTATCAAGAATACTAACTTGAACAACAGTAGAGCTGACCATAATACTGCATATTGGAGTGTCGTGGAGAATTAAAAATTAAAATTTCAAATTTGACACGTCGCAGACATGGCGAGTAATGTTCAACATTTAAAAAACCTATAGGGTAACAAAAATAAGTAAACTAAAGGCTAGAAACTACCAAGAGGTAAAATTACTCATACCCCTCACATCTAAAAAATACCAAAGGCCTTATAAGACGAAATTGACTATATTACCCTTGATTTTTTCTAGCATTATATATATAATGATTAACATAAATTACTTTTTTAACCTTAACATAAATAATTTCTAAATTTAAATAAAGAATATTAAGTATGTTATGCCTTGTCCACCAATTGCCATCCATAGATTAATTTCCCAAAAAATTTATTTTTGCAATTTAATAGTTTATTTTCTACATTGTTTTATTTTTATTTTCTGGCATTTATGTATATTATTATCAATTCATGAATTTATCATCTTTATGCAATAATTAATTCGTTAAAGTTGTTGGAATTCTAAATGATATGAGTAATAATAAAAATTTAAAATATGTATAAAAGTAATAATATATTGTCGTATCCTACCCGTACCCGTATCCTAATTTTTTGAAATTAAATATATCCCCGTATTGTACCCGTGTTGGACACGACACGCGTGTCCATGTCCGTGCTTAATAGCTTAAAATCATACATCATATCAAAATGAATCAACAATAGGGCGTCAAATGATAAGGTAGATGGTTAAGTGAAAAGTGTGGTTAATGGAACCAATAGAGAGTTGCAACGATTATCTACGTGTGACATGTTAAAATGACTCAATAACAGGGTGCTAGAAGATAATGTCGATGGATGAGTAAAAAGTATGGTTAGTGGACACCTTTCGAAAGTCACCACAATGATCTACATAATCAAGTCCCAAGTGTTCTCAATACCATCAAATGAAAGCAGATTAATTTATATCATCATTTCAAAGAATATCATAATTTAAAAGTCAATTGGTGGTTCAGGACCAAGTTTTTGGCGCCCCCAAAACCCGGTGCACGAGGATAAACCACTGAACACACATAGAACACTAAATTCTCAAAAATAAAATTCTCCGATAAATTTTGTACAAATTCTAACTTTCACACTTGGTTTCAATAGTAAACCAATTACAAGTGACTAAAGCAATTATATCCCCACTTAGCTCCAACTCCTCACTCTATACCCGGCAACTCTAAACAGTTAAATTTGTAAAAAAAAACACACACACACACACACATATATATAATCCACATCGGGTCAACTCGACATCTACTAACAATTTACCTTTACTAACTGGACAAGGCATGGATTTAGCACAATTTAAAAATATTTAATTTTTTTCACAAATCAATCACCATCCAATTAAACATATTCTAACCAATAATACACAAGTAATCGTGATTCGATACTTAAGGCTATGGGCACGTTCTGCCTTGGACATGGAATCCTGTCAATGTTTTACCCCATTAGCAAGGCATGATATCACCACAATAATCTACAGTGACAACAAATCTCAATTCAGGATGTCCCTAGTCATGATCTCCTACGGCCCGGTGAGAAAGGGTCGATCAGCTTGGAAATGCTTTATAGAGAATTATAGATAAACATCAACGGAAATGATATTGGCACTTTCCAGCAATTAACATTGACTCTGATAATGTTATATCTAAGAGAGAGATCAGTAGTGAAATGGTAGATCAGGTTGACGTTTTGTAGTGCCAATATAGCTTCATAACATTAAATTTGACATCCTGATAAAAAATTAATTGGAAAAAAAAAGAGCATATATACTCAAATATATACAATTTTGAAGGATTGTCAAGGTTAACATGTTCATATCCCAACATATGAAACTTATTGAGTTTTCCACTGGAAATATATTTCACCTTTGCAAGTGTATAGATATTTGATTATGAATTAATAACATAGAGACCTAGTTTCTGCATTACCATATTGTAGAATTTTCTATAGTAAAAATATTCCACAATGCGTTCGTTAGAATACCAAATCAAATTTGTGAGCCTTCGCAAAGTAGTCTATATATGAAAAAAGTTATCACTTGAAGCCATATGGCTTTAGGTTGGAACCTTCTTCTAAACATGGTATCTGAGCTAGGTATGGGAAGCTTCATTAATTTGCCCCCGAATTGCTTGGCTTCTTTTATATTTTTTTTCTAAATATTTGTCATTGCAACACGAGCAAGACGAGGTTACGTGTAATGGTGAGTGTTGAATCCCACATTGGATTTGTGAGATTTTTCAAACATATGTGAAAGGAACCACTCCCCCTATCATCATATAGTTTAGGTTGGAATCTCATAACATGATATCAGAGTTAGGTTTGGGAAACCTCGTTTGTTTGTCCCTGATTGTTAGTCTTCTCTCTTCTATCTTTTGATGTTTGTTCTCTCTTTTGATGTCTGTTTGATTGCATCACGCGCAAGGCGGGGTTGTATGTGAAGGTGCGTGTTAGAATCTTACATCAAATTTATACGGTTCCCAAAGTAGTATATATATGAAAGGGGGTTGAGGCCATATAGTTTTAGGTTGGAACCTCCTACTGGTCTTCATATGTACGTGTTCGTGAACATTGTTGTCAAAGGCACAATAAGGCACCAAGCTCTTCCTAAAGGCTAGGTGCAATGAATTACACACCAGGCTGAAGTTAGAGGCATATTATAAAAAACATGTTTAAGTATTTCATTACAGATTTATAGCACTAAATATATTATTTCAAGTTGTATTTTGTAGCATAAATCATTCTAATACATGTATATACAAGAAAATTATCCAGTAAAAAAATGTAAGTTCAAATATCATGTGAATATTTTTAATTAATCAGAATAAAAAAAAAAATTAAAAAAATAAAAATAAATCATCCAATGATTTGAAAAATACATGGTTCAAGTGTCCAAAAAAAATAAAAAATGGTGCGCCTTTGTGAGCCTAGAGCCCAAGTACATGCCGAGGTGCACCATTGACAACAATGATAGGTCTCGGGTAGAATTAGGTTTAGTGGCATGGTTGTGGGGTGATTTGGTCTTAATTGCAATTGCTTTGACAGCTTCTATTTGAGGTGACCGCAATATAGTGGTTGATGATACAGATGCATTCAGTGGAAGGGGTTAGGTAGGAGGCTAGGGCTAGAGGGAGCTAGTGTGGCAGCAACATAGATGATGACAAGCTTCAGACGATAGGGAGGGAAGGAGGGAGGGGGTTAGAGAGAGAGAGAATTGGAATTTAGCTTTTTATAAAAATGAAATGTAGATCATAACCTAGTTAGGAATTGTCTTACCGTCCACTATTTTTTTCAGTATACACATGTATACCTGAAAGTGTAATTAAACCCATAAACAATAGAAGGGCCAAAAGCACTTCATAAGACAAATATAACTCTAAAGCATCATTACTGGAAGTGTTTAATAAAACAGCACAGGTCTAATAAATCACACAGAGAGAGCTTGAAATATTAATTACCTCCAGATTGTGATTGTCCCTCCATAACAAGCTTCACATCCTCTGATTTTAAGGAAGCTATGACATAATTCAGAAACTCAGACCATGAGCCACCAATCCCAATGTTGTCTTTCTAACAGAAACAAGTAAAGCACAATTTTAAAATACTAACAAATCATACTAATGAATAACATCTCCAGATACACACACACACACACACACACACACATGTATAGTTAGTATCTACGACGCACAAAGTAATAAAAACTACAGGCATGACATCATTTCCAGCAAAACTACTCATCACATCTTTCAGTAGAATATAGATATAAACAAGGGTCATCTACGAGGCACATATATGGACAGAACCATCATATAAAACACATATATAAGGTCATCTATCATAGCATATAAGAAAATCAAATTTGGATTTATCCCCAACCGATCAACCATATAAGCTATATACTTATTCAGGCAATTGATGGAGAAAATAGAGAAAATAAGAAAGATATACAAATGGTTTTTGTGAACTTGGAAAATGCTTACGATGAGATACCCAAAGAAGTATTGTGGCGAAATTTAGAAAAGAAGCAAGTATCCAATGCGTATATTGAGGTGATTAAGGACATGTATGATGGTATAGTAACTAGTGTTCGAACAAAAGGAGATAATACTTGTGCCTTTCCAATTAATATAGGATTACATCAAGGATCATCGTTAAGTTCTTACCTCTTCGTCCAAGTGACGGATGAGCTCATGGGAAATATTCAAGATGGTGTACGCTGGAGTATATTATTTGCAGATGACACAGCACCAGTTGATGAAACTAGAAGAGGTCTTAACACTAAGTTAGAAAGTTAGAGAGAAGCTTTAGAGTCTAAGGACTTACGAAAGAGGATGGTATGATAAAAATTGGAGATTAGGAGGTCCTCAGGTTGATTATTTTAGATATTTAGGTTCTAAGATTCAAGGCAATGGCGAAATTGAGGATGATATTACATATAGAGTCAAAACAGGATGGATAAAGTGGAAAAGTGAAGTTGAGATGATATGTGCTCGCAGGATACCATTAAAGTTTAAAGGAAAATTCTGAAAAACTGCAATAAGGCCAACGCTTATATACATTTCAAACTTCAAAATGTTAAGGAGTAAACAAGAAGAAAGTAAGTGTGACGAAGATGAGTATGCTAAAGTTGATGAGTGGTAAAACAAGAAAGGAAATAGTTAGGGATGAAGTTATTAGATAGAAGTTGTCACTAGCACCTATTGAGGAGATAATGAGGGAAATTGTTTTCGATGGTTTGGATATGTGCATATAAAACCCAAAGAAGCACCAGTGAGCAAATGTGATTTAATTCAAGTAGAGGGTGCTACAAGATGGAAATGGAGGCCTAAGAAAACTTGGGACAAAATAATTAAAAAGAATTTGATGAGCTTAAACTTTGACTGAGAGGATAACAATGTAACGATCTTTACGGCGCAAACGGGTGGGACAAAGGTATTGTTATAGTTGTTGATAGAAGGTTATCCATCACAAAGGTAAACAAGAATATGGCTAGCCAAAAAATGATACGATATGTTCCCATATAATAATACAATAAATGAAAGAAGATCTCATGATTACATAATACATACATATAAGGTCATTTATGAAGTACATAGATGGGCACATGTATCGCACATGATACAATGAGAAATACACATTAGATCCCAAATGTAAATAAGAAAATGGCTATTCGAAAAATGATAATACCACATGTTCCAATATAATAATGGTAAACTAAAAGAAAGCAAATATCATAACAAGCTTACCAATAGTAGCAAAACCATTACTCAATAACAGTTGCATAGACTTTGATGATAGGAGGGTTATTGTAGATTATACCCTGATGAATGTGTGTGGATAGACAAGTTGATACCAACAAAGTCTTGAGGCAGTTGCAGCAAGAAAGAAATGTGTCAATAAACTATGAAATGAACTCATTTAGCCGCTATAATGTTTTTCTTGGATCAATTGCGGGGGTCTTATATACTAAGAACTCACATCACTTAACTCCACATATACCTTAGAATTTAGAATTATATACATAAACCCTTCTCGTTTAGACTAAAATTATGAAAAATAATATTTTTTGTTTGTTTCACTGGAATTTATCTCACTCTGTCCAACAGAAAAATGCATGACGCTCGCAAATTAGATATTGAATGGACCGTATTTGTATTTTTCTATTTTTCATAATTTACTCAAGTATTTAAAAATTGAAAGAGACAACTTGGGGAAGGGGAAGGGGAAGAGGCCTGTCAAAGAGTGGCAGGATGATGAGGGGTTTGGTAAGTGAATCAGGAGTGGACAAAGGAGGAATGGGTCCCAATTCTCATCGGGAGTCAGAGGAGAGGGGTTACATGGAAGACGATGGATGGGTCTCGTCGGTGGTGGGGAAACGGAAGAGGTTGAGTACTGGGATCTGAAATTAGGAGATCAACAGCGGTGGAGGAAACAGAGTTAACTAGTTCTTGGGCCCCCATGGAACCACAATCTGGCTGGCGAAGTGGACAGTTAAATTTGGCAAACAGAAAACAAAGAGAAAAGATAGAGCAAGGACTTGGAGGGTTGCATGAATTCGCCAAACACACAATGAATAGCGAATCAGTTCATGCAAATCAAACTCGGGTTCTTTCGCATACCGATTAGCCAAATACAACGTACCAGATTTGATATTGAGCAGCGAGAAGATTGATCTGAATAGATACTCAGGATATTGTCTTAGATCTTCAAATTTACTCCATTGTAGTTCGTCGTTCGATAATAACTTGGAAGAGATTTGTTGTGTGGAATCAATTTTAAATAGATTTGACGAAAACAAATTGACCAGAAGCTTAACGGCTAAGGTTTCCTTGTGCAGAGGATTAACCAACTATTTTATTGTTTGAAACAACTAGGGTTTACAGATTTATCTTTGGAAGATGAAGAGACTGTCAATCGGTTTATCTTTGGTAATGGATAGATTTTGTGGAATCGTGGAAGGAAATTGTATATCTACATCGATGGGAGTAAACGATTGCCTTTAATATTGCAATTAAAATTAATTTGAAAAGGAAAATAAGTTAAAAATTGTTGGAATACAACATTTATTGCATTTATTTTAGTTTCCATTGTATTTTTTATATTGTTATTGTAGGGCTATATTGATCCATTTAGCCAGCTACCATGGCTATATAATTAGGAGAATAGAGCCAATTCTGAATATACCAAAGCATTTTTCTCTTTCCCTATATTCTTTTTGGTATGTAGAGCTATATTTTCTTTTCCTAACGAAACCCTAACCCTAACTAGCCACCCCTCCAGCCGCCACCCCTGCACAACCGTGCAGCCGTCGTGAACCATAACCCTAGCAGCCTCGCACCAGTCCCCTTCATGAACCAGCAGCTGTCGCAGCTCCTTCGAACACCAGTTGCGCACCAGTCACCAGCAGACGCGCAGCTCCTTCGTGCACCAGTCCCGAACCCTAACCCTAGCGAACCAGCAGTCCACATAGCGAATCAGCAGCCCTTGCACACCACCATCGCGCACAAGCAGCCATTGCGCACAAGCAGCCTGGCACGCACCAGTCATCAATCACGCGCCTTCGCAATCTGTTCGTTGTTGGTAACCCGCGGCTATCCGTCTGAAACCATCGCAGGCAGCCGTCCAGCACTTGTCTCGTGCAGTTGTTAACCGCATGTTGTGGTCTGTGCACTACTGCAAGTTGCGATTTGTTCGCCGCCAATAAATCCCTGTCGCCCATCAGCGTTGTTCTATATCCGTTGGTGTTCCAGATGACCCAAACACACGGTAGTTCCTTCTGTTATTGTATGGTTGGGTAATTGTGTCTTTGGTTACCCTTGTCACATTGTACCTTCTTTTCCGGAGCACGGTTAGTCTTCCATAGCATCTGTCAGTTTGTTTTACTACTCAATCTTGTATCATCTATAGCCATGGCCTCCAGAAAAGAAGATGATGTCCAATCCTAGACCATTCTTGCGCCACAACTACCCACCCGCTCAAACCCTACTCGTGTGAATGATGCCTTGGTCCAACGTGTCACAACTATATTACTCAATAGGGAGAATTTCCATGCATGGCTTCGCTCCCTCCGTCTCTACCTTGGTGCAAAACGTAAGATCAGATGGCTCGTAAGTAATGAGCCAAGGCCAGATATCAACGATCCAAAGTTTTCTCAGTGGGATACGGATAACTGTACCATCCTAGGGTGGATTTTCAATTCTATGAAGGAATGAATCTATAATATATTCATATTCCACAAGACAGTAAAAGGATTATGGTCTGCTATGTATGTCCACTCTCGCAACGAATCATGGATCTTCAAGCTCTATCATGAGATCTCTCATATCTCTTAGGCATCCCTGGGACTATCAATTGCGAATTACTTCAGGTACCTTCAGATTCGGTGGGAGGAACTTGCCCAGTATGAACTTCTAAGCAAATTCTCCGAGAATACTGCTAAGATTGAGTTCAAGTGCTAGGATCGTCTTAACACATACAATTTTTTTTATAGGTCTAAATCCTGAAAAAAAAAGAATCTTCGCACTGAGATTTTAAACACATCCCGAATGGCTGATATATATGGAGCACTCTACTTGTCGATAACGATTCAAAACGTTGAATCCTCTTCCCGCCTGAAGCCACTCCTTCTGTCCCTGAGCAGATGGACTTTGCGGGCCCCTCCGATCCTCACCCATTAGGATCGCATCCTTTCTGTTAGCACTATCGAAAGCCTGGTCACTACATTGACTGTTGCTATAACCTCTATCCTAAGTTGAAACCTCAGATGCTAGGAGATAGGAAAGGAAAAGGAGCACCACTTACTGGTGTTGCTGTTGATATCGTACCACCTGTGGTAGATCCACCACCAGCTCACCTAGATCTTTCTCAAGTTCAGACCGAAATTGCTCAGTTTCAGGCATAGTTCACCAATTTGGCATCATCTTTCGCCCCACGGCTGCTCTTGCCTGGAGTACTCCTACTGCGTTTCATGGTAAGTCTTGTCGTCCTACTTAGATTCTGGATTCCGAGGGGTAACAATCACATGACTGGTGAGCTCTCTATCTTTACCTTCCTGTTTCGTCTATCAATAAATATGTGTGCATTGTAGATGGAACCTCTATCTACTGAGATGCCTGTTTGTCCCCCAATATCACCCTTCACTCTGTTTACTATGTCCCAAAATTTGACTATAATCTTCTATTTGCTAATTGCGTTGCTAAGAATCTTAATTGTGCCATTGTTTTCTTATCTGACCATTGCTTCTTGCAGAACCAAACTTTGAGAAAGATTTTTAGCAGGGGATATGAACACGATAGTCTCTACTACTTCGGAAATCCTCAACCTCCAGATGTACTAGCTTCTAGTATCCAAGCCTTTGTGTTACCTGTTTTTTATCCTTCTATCTGTTTGTTAAAAAATTTAGACTTGTGGCATGCTTGTCTGGGACATTCGAATTTTCAATATTTATGATGGTTGTTTCCTTCTAATAATAAAACTTGCAAGGATTTTAAATTTCAATATGCGGTTTGTGAACTTTCTAAACACACACATACTTCTGACATTCCTCACATATACCATGCATCCCAGGCCTTTAATCTTATCCACTCTTATATTTGAGGACCTTCCCTTGTTATATCCATTTTCAAACACTGCTACTATGCCACCTTCATAGATAATTATAGACGGTGTACTTGGGCTTATTTGATGAAGCACAAATCAAAGGTTTACACTCACCTTACCCACTTTTATCAAATGATAAAACCCAATACAATATAGTCGTGTGCGATATTAGGTCCGACAAGGGATGGGAATACCTATCTGATGACTTTCAGGCTACGCTTAATAAGTAAGGCATCCTTCAGCAATTTACCTAGGCGTGGTCATGGGCCGAACGGGGTCAGGTTGAGGTCGGGCTATAGCTAGGGTATTACAAAAAAACACTAGGCCCTAGCCCGGCCTGGCCCTATAATCGGGCCCTACTTTCATGCCCAAACCCGACCCTACCTAAGAAAATCAAACCCAAGCCCGACCCTATATATATATTTTTTAATTTAAAAAATAAATAATAAAACGTAAAATCAAACCAAATCAATATTGTAATTCACATTCACATGAAAACAAACCAAACCAATATTGCCAAACCCACCAAACCAACATTGTCAAACCCACTAAAGTTGGGTTTGCTTAATTTCCATATATATATATATAATTTAAATTAATAATCCTCGGGTTAGGCTAGGTTGGGCTGGGCCGGCCTGGCCCTAAAAAAATTGGTCTTACTCAAGCCCGGCCCTAAATTTGATTGGACTTAAAAATCAAAGTCCAAGTCCTAAAAAAATAGGGTCGGGCTTGGCGGGCTAAAAGAGCCCATGACCACCCCTAAACTTACCTATCCCTATACCCGTGAACAGAATGGTATGGCAGAACGTAAGAACCATCACATCGTCTATAGTTCGATGTCCTTTACGTGGTATGAGTGTTCCCAAATCTTTTTGGCACGTGGCGATTCTTACTGCCGCTTATTTCCTTAATCGCACCCCGAGTCATGTCTTTACAGGCAAAACCCCCTCATATATTATAGCTCGCTAGCACCCTTTTTCCTATCTTACCCTGTGTCTTTGGCTGCACATGTTTTGTCCAGAATCAAAGCGCTACTTGAACCAAGTTAGATGATAAATCTATCCAATGTGTCTTTCTAGGCTATTCCACTATGTCAAAAGGATATAGGTGCTACGATCCGGTTGCTTGTCATATTTATTACGCTCAATTTTACGTTCCTCGAAATTGTCTCCTATTTTTTAGTAACTATTCCTTCTCCACCAATCGAGGCAACCACTACCGAGGATGATATCTTACTTTTGCGCCCTATTCTTGTCTTTGATATATCTTCACCACCCACACCACACTTATTACCTGACCCTCCCCCGCACCATTATGGGCTTACTCTCGTCGTCCACCTACTTCACATCATCTGCCGACATCTTCTCTGAAATCAAGTGTATCATCTCCCATAATTCCTAACTCCATTCCCCCTCGTCACCCTACTCGGGAACATCGTCCCTCCTCCCGCTACCTCATTTCCTATTCTACTAATCATTCGATTTCCAAGTATATATCATTTTAGGATCTCTCGGATCAATGCAAATCCTTCTTTGGATAGATTGATTCAGTTGCCATTCCTCTCTCGGTACATGATGCGCTACAACAAAATCAAACATGAGAATCGGTTGCCTTGTCGCTTGGTGAATAGCCGATTGGTTGTAAGTAGGTCTTCAGTGTCAAATATCTTGCCGACGGATCCATTGATCGATATAAAGCACGCCTTATTACTAAGGGCTACACACAATTCCCGAACAAAGACTTTGGTGCCACCTTTGCCCTTGTTGCTAAGTTGACTATTGTTCGTCTCCTTATTTCATTGGTGCCTCTTATTTCTGGACTCTGCACCATTTAAATACCAAGAACGCCTTTCTCAATGGTGATTTGACTAATACTATCTATATGGAGCCTTCATAGGGATTTCAGACTCAAGAGGATTATTAAAGCAAATTTTGTCAACTCCGAAAATCAAATAGTCTCCTCGTGCATGGTTCAGCTAATTTAGTGAAGTCATCCTTACTATGGGGTTTACCCAATGTCACTCAGATCATGCCTACTTCATCCGCCGCCAGCACCAGGGACAATGTATCATTATCTTAGTCTATGTAGATAATATTATTATCACAAGAGATGATGCGTCTAGCATTACGTAGGTAAAAAATGATCTCAGACAGATTTTTGACATCAATGATTTGGGACCACTCCGCTATTTGCTTGGTATTGAGGTTGCTAAGTCCCGATAAGGTATCTCTCATTCTCAGCGAAAATACGCCATTAATCTTCTTCAAAACACTAGCAAGCCTGGATGTATACTCGCTTCTACTCCCATGGATCCAAACTTTAAGTTAATAGCAGACTCAAGTGAATTATTACCAAAACCGTTGGTATATTAGCAGCTG